>VWZZ01005679.1:122616-135790 GCA_013399095.1 Psophia crepitans
AGGGCAGACCTTATTGCCCTCTACAACTACCTGAAAGGGAGTTGTGGTGAGCTGGGGGTTGGCCTCTTCTCGCAGATAACTAATGACAGGACAAGGGGGAATGGCTGCAAGTTGCGCCAGGGAAGGTTCAGGTTGGAGATGAGGAGAAAATTCTTCTCGGAAAGGGTGGTCGGGCATTGGAACGGGTTGCCCAGGGAGGTGGTGGAGTCACCATCCCTGCGGGTGTTTAAGGAAAGGTTAGATGTGGTACTTAGGGACGTGGTTTAGTGGGTAATAGGTGGTGGGGGGATGGTTGGACTAGATGATCCTTGAGGTCACTTCCAACCTTAATGATTCGATTCTATTCTATTCTATTCTATTCTATTCTATTCTATTCTATTCTATTCAGAACAAACTACAGAAGCAAGTCTCTACATCTGTCTAGTCAGTATGAGGACTTCCAAGTCATTAGTCCACAATGACCAGTTTTTGTCTCCTAATATGAACTATGACATATTAAAGGTAAAAATAGTGGTTTGTTTTTATATCTGGACTTTTAGGGCTTCCTTTTCTCTGCATGGACAACTTACAAAATAACACCACAGATTTTCATGTAATTAAATTGAGTACTTCTAAGAAATTATAAAATCAAATCAGTTGACAACTCTCCCTTCTTCCACCTACTCCGTCATTATTAAGTCATCTTTCTCTTCAACCATACCATCAGAAACTTAATATTCCCACTACAAGTGATATTGTTTTACCTCTCAATTCTGCCTTGCCTTCCTAAAAAATTTCATTTTTATTGCTTTCTTTTACCTCAGGCCGAAATGGGAACCCAAAAGACCGTTTGTCTTTTACAGGATTCCAGGGAATAATACGAAATCTTTGGTGGGTTAATATGGATGTATTGCTTCTAACATAATAGTTTAGTGGCCCACAGATTTCTGAGAGCCTTTTCAATGGACTCTACTAAGTATTTTTGAATCTAAAAAATAAAGCCTTTTATCAGACACTGTAAGTTCATTAAATTATTGTCACATGTTCCACTGTCAAATATAACAGGGCACAAAACCACAAAAGTCTGAATACCACACAGTTTAGGAATGCAAAATATTTTATATATATACACAGAATCATAATAATGTCTGAAATAAATTAGTTTTCTCTCCTAAAAACAGAAGCCAATCCTCAATCAGACAAAAGAATGAAACTGAGTCATGATAAAAAACAAATGTGAAAAATATACAAGTTTATGCTGTTCAGGCATCGTTATTGACACACTGCGTGTGAGATGGATGCACAAGCTTTAACAGGCCCCCTTGTAAAAAGAGAAGTAAATTAATCAACCAGTCATCCCAGGCTAAGTGGTAAAAAAGTCATCAAAACTATGTAAACAATTTACTAAGCAAGGGGAATATGGACAGTCTTTATACATGGTGAGATTAATATTCGCTTCTGACAGGGATGTGGGAACATGTGCAAATTCTATTCCCTTTTTTTCCCTGTTCTGCAAAAGTCTTATCATTTAAAATTTTACCTTTCATAATGTAATAGGAGGAGAAGAAAAATTACTGCCAAGACTTGTAATCTTAGTTAATAATGTTTAATTAAAAAAAAAAAAAATAACTGCACAAGGAAATAATATACAAGTACGAAGAAGTAGAGGAATACAGGTTACCTAGATTAAAATAAGACTAGGAAAAAACATACTTCAAAAGTTAGTTAGAATGTTTCCAGTCCCTAATAAAAGCATATTAACATGCTCCAACCTGATTTAATTTGGCAGTCCACAAAAAAAATAGACATCAGGCTAAATTACCGGTCTAAATCTGAAGCACATTAGTAAAGCTAAAGGTAAGTTAGTTGGGAACTTTTGAACAAGGCAGGTTTTCACCATAAAACGCTGAATCAGCAGAATTTGGCTGTTACATCGCTGCCGTCTCTTTATGAACAGTAAAAGCTCAGATAGTCTGATGCCAGTTTTTATGCCAGCTTACGCAGTGTCCAACCTCCCAAGGTCTGCCAGTCTGAGCTTGGCCCTGCATGTACACTGGCTTGGGGATGGGGACCTGGTGCTTTCAGAAACCACTGCTTTGGAAAGAGCTGCCAGTTGGACAGCTCGGGGTCACGGGCACGAGGGTTTCCAGATTTCTGGAACAGCTGGTGCCCTGCACTAACTGACATCCACCATTATAGAAAAACATCTGAGCAGACACAAGAAAACGCAATTAATTGCACAGTTTCTTTGCTATAATGTGGTCATTTCTGTAAAATCCACTTTAAAAAGTCACAATTTGAGACAGGCACAAAGAAGACTGTTTGACACTTTGAAAATGTGGCAAGCATAAGTACCCAGTGGGAGGCTGGGAAATGGCTTTTTTAGTCCTATACCGTCAGCAGTAGCCATACTCAATTCTCCCTGTAGTCTCTCCTTGCTGTCTGCCTAATGTACTGCTGCATCCTTTTCCAGATGGATACCTCTAACATAGAGATCTATTTTCTTAAATTCCATGCAGGTAATACAAATGTGGAAACAAATGCCAGTACAAAGTCAAATTAATAGAAATATCCCAAAGATATGATTTCTAAAGTGATGACCCTCCCTTTCATGGGAATTCATGGAGTGTTTTAAATTCTGCTACAGGTAAAAGGTTGAAGCATTAAATCTGAATTTCTTCCAACCATTAAGCAATCATACATTTATTAGCTATTTGGGAAAACCGTACACAGAGCAGGTTATAATTTTACTTTACAGCTCTCAAGAAACCTTGCACTCTGACTTTGATTTATAACCTTTCACCTGAAAAGGATTAAAAATGAAAAACTGAAAAAAAAGTTTTGAATCCCTTTAATTTCTATTATATTTCCAAACCAATAGAATTAATTAGAACCTCTTTCTATTAACCAGAACCTTTTTGATCATAAAACAGTCTTCAATCACAACAGTGAGACTGTATAATACACTTGTGAAAAAATTGATTTTTTTTTTAAATTTTCATTGATGCCAGCTTATGTGCATGTTTGGGGACAAGCAGAGAGCTACAAGCATATAAGAGGAGAAAAAAAACAAACAAAAAACACAAAAAAAACACCCCATGCACAGCCAAAATTTGTAAACACATCCATTTAGTTCAATACATAAGGGGTTTAAATTTCTCATGGACCTCAGGACCATAAATTCTAGTTACTATTTCTGGAATCATAGCAAGAGAACTTTCTTTGCGTCTGTGGCATGCCAAAAGATCTGAAAGACAAGGTCTGTAATGAAAAGCTTCCTGCATGTCAGTGGAAACTCCTTGGCTCACAAAATTTTTTGTAAGTTGCGATCTCCCTTTCTAAAAACTCTGTAGAACATCCAGAAACACAACCTTCTTTTCTTTGACTGTGCATGACCATACACAGGTCTCGTGAAGTCTTCAGGTGTGTTTTGGGTCAACCAGCACAGAAATCTGTCTGAACATGGTAAGTCTCCAATTTGGTCTGCACGTACCCATCCATCATATAAGTATAACGTCAGCAGACTCAATGGATTTTAGATCCGATTTCAAATGAAAGTTTAAAGATAGCAGAAACTTTCTCATAATGGAAGCATTCAGTGAACCAAAATTATCTTTAATGAAAAGATGAACATTTTGTTTATGTTCTGTAGGAGAAAAACTACTGATAGTGGGAGTGTTTAAGTTTTCAATTAAAACTATTTGTCTGTACATCACGGCATTAGCAAGGTTTGGAATTCTGTTTGATGTTAAGCGAATACAACTTTCTGAGAAAAATATTGCTCCGGTAGAAAAATGAGAAATGTGGTTTGTCAGTAAAGAGAAGAAAAAAAGATCTTCAAAGAAGACAGAACAATATATACTGCAACACATTTTTATTTTAAATCAACACATAATCTTATAGGTATTTTAACAACAAAAAGTAGTTCTTAGTTTTTGAAAATATCAAAATATAAATTATACTTCATGAAGTCACATAAATGGTATGTCTTTGTATTCACATGCATATTGTCAAAGGAAGAATTCGACTTCTTTTCCTCCAGTCCAAAGTATGATACATGTATTTTTTAATTTTAAAAAAATCTATAAAAAACCCACAAAAATGTGATTTCTTTTTTCAGTCAAATCCAGCTATTCTTGGTATCTGTCTTTAAGTGCAAAACATGTACACCTAGTTTGTTATGTTATGCAATGTAATATAGTGTAGGTTAGGGTAGGTTAGGTCAGGTTAGGTTAGGTTAGGTCGGGTTAGGAACTGTCTTCTATAAAGTTCTAAATCCATTATTTCAAATAGCAATCTTTAAAAAATGTGATGTTTGGATTAAGCTGACCTATTTTCCACCAATTTACTTTTATAATATTCTACCAGAACCAAGACTTCTGAAAACCTTATTTGAAAAAGTTAATTAACTAAGCTCCTTTTTTTTTTTTGGAAGAGAATTCGCTAGTATTTTTAGAGAAGAAAACAGGGAAATTTCTGTGTAGAAGGAAACAGTACTCTTGAGAACACAGCTCCTTGGAAACACATTGGAAAACAAGGGTTTGGGGTTTTTTCCTTTGTTTTATTCTGTTTGGTTTTCTAAATTTTGGGTTTGTGGTGGGGTGTTTTGGGGACGTTGTTTTGGTTTGTTTGTTGTTTGGTTGGGTTTTTTTTGGGGGGTGAGGTTTTTTTGTTGCTTGGTTTGGTTTTTTTCCTGGCTATTATGAGGGGCAAAGAGTACTTATGGTACTAATATCCATACTTAGATCTTTATGATTTCTTTGTCAGTGTCAAAGGACTTTCAATCAACGTCCTATTCCACTATCTAGATTATAGTATGTATCTGTCTTTTCAGTTCAGTATTTCACATTGCATAGCTACTTAGTATATTTAATAAGTGATACAGAGTCCTCTTTCTACAAGTAATTAATCCTTTTTTGGTTTTATGTGATTCTAGATCCTAGTTATTAATTAGATCATGCTTTGTTTTGCCATAAGATTTTGACATTGTGGTCATCAATGCTTACTCTTTCAAATCCTTCCTGAGAAGAAAAATTAAGTTACAATGGGTTAATGTAGTTTAAAATGTCCATAACATAGCATCTGTGTGAGACTGAGAGATAAACTCTTCTTGCTCAGTAAATAACCCTTGGGACCACAGTTTGTAATGATGCAAACAATTAGCTAATTGCATGAAGAGCTTTTATTCTTCTCTGGAAGAGAAATGAGAAGAAATTACTAGCTCTGGGAAAGGAGTTCAATCTTTTGTAAAATCACAAGATTCAAAGCTACTCAAGCCAATATCACAAAGATCACACTGGGAAAAAAGCAGAGTAACTTCAAAATATAGAAGTGATGCATACCTACACATTGAACTGTCTAACAGTCTGAACCAGAATCTAAACATGCTAAATATTAATTACAAGGTAAGAGTTTAAGGGAAAATGAAAATTTTGGAAGATCAAATATCAATAATTGGAATTTCCTCAGTATCAACCCAAAAATCTTTTGCTTTGCCTGCAGCGATTTCTCTGGCACCAAATTTGTACTTCCCAGAGTTATGGAAAAACATTTTCATGGTAAAATCCTGTTTTGGGCACCATACGAATTTAAGGACCGTAGTCTTTCAATATAACTTGGAACTTGAAATAGAAACAGCAGCAAGAGCTTAATTTGGTTCAATAAAATGTCATCTTAATTCTTTGAATAAAAAAAAAGATAAATGAGAAAAACAAAAGGAAACCTGTATAAATATGCAATAACCTAAACCAAATAACAGACGGCAGTGACTACATGAATGCATTGTGACCTGTGACAGCCATAACATTAGTCTAGAAAGTAGACAATAAAACACCAAATATTTTATTCTACATAATCTAATAAGAGCAGGCCTGAAAATCTTCAAAGAAATGAAATTTCAGTAACAAAAGGGAAATATTTCTTATGATATTTTTTTTTCTTTTTCTTGGTTAGCTTCAATATAGTCTACCTGGGAAGTCTTTCCTGGAAAATATCCAGATTCTGTTAGCTTCCACAAGCTTGGTGAGACATATTATGTGCTTAGTGTCAATCTTACGACATCTTTCCTTGAGAAATCTAGTCTATGACAGCACTATGTGGCTTATGAGGATATCGGGAAGTAAATGTAAAGGTACTATACAGTGTTATCAACTGTAAAGGGTGCTATAAAGGTGATTACTTTGAAGCTCAGGACAAGCTAAATTTCCAGCTATCTTTCTTACTTTCTTAGCCTTCTAATTTGAAAGATATGTTTCAGTCACTCTTTGCAAAAACAAATTTTGCAGCAGCCCCAGGAGAAAGAAAAAGTGCTAGAGCATTTATTACAGTCTGTTCAAGAGATAACAGGGTTAATAATGTGTGATAAGCCTACACAATATAAAGAGTGAAAAGAACTGATGCATTTTTAAAAGGATTGTCAGTCCCATTTGAGGCAGGCGCAATAGTCACCCAGAGAACTCTGTCAGTAAGCAATGTCATTAATAATGATTCATGGATATGGATATTCACAACAGCTGTGTCCTCACCTTTAAGTACCTCATACAATATTTAGAAAGTACTGGGAGATATTGCAGCAGGGAAGCAACTAAATTGCTAGAAGGCAGTGCCGGTTTAAACTGTTTAATGTTCCTCTTCAAAACTGGTGTACTGATTTTTCAGAGTGAATCTCTCTTCCTCTGTCTCTCTGTAATAAACCTGAGGCAAGCAAAATAAGCAACACGCTAATCATCTAGTCAGTGAAGTCTTACCATGGTGTGATGAGTTGGCATTAACACTAATATATGTGATTGGCTTATGTATAAGCTGACTGCTAGCAATCATCCTTCCTCCATTAACATACGAAACAAACATATAGAGAGGTTTCCTAGAAATATCTTAGATTTTAACCTCAGAAATACATTCTTAATGTTCCTTTTTTACTCTGAGCTCTTGTAGTTCAAAAACATGTATTGACTGTTTTCATGAAACCGGGGATATTTCATTATCAGACTCCCAAAATACGTAACGACAATCTCTTGAAAATAGGGGGACAAATGACTGGTAATATATATTTCTCTTGCATAGCTCTTCTCATCTTTAAACAATATTAAAAATCAGCTCTGAAATTACCGACTAAAGTTGCTTAAATATTATCAACATTGCCTAGATTGCAATGTTCAAAAGAATACAGTCAAATTTTTGTAGGAGTGAGTCACTATAAAGTGACTCTATGCACAGTTCCAGGACCCTTCACATCCTAATTTCCTGAATGACTGCACTATGGATGCAGAGCTGACTCATGGATCACCTGCAAGCAACGACAAACAGGAAAAATTTATGAGTCCCTAATTTTTGCGGCAGTCCAGGACTGTCTCCAAGCCAAGGGCTGATTCGTTTTGCCAGTGCATACGGAATCACAGAATCACAGAATCGTAGAGGTTGGAAGGGACCTCGAAAGGTCATCTAGTCCAACCCCCCTGTCAAGGCAGGACCACTTAGAGCACATCACACAGGAACATGTCCTGTGCTGTTGGGGTTTGAATGTCTCCAGAGAAGGAGACTCCACAACCTCTCTGGGTAGCCTGTTCCAGTGCTCTGTCACTCTCACAGTGAAAAAGTTTTTCCTCATATTAACACAGAACCGCCTATGCTCCAGCTTGGACCCATTGCCCCTTGTCCTCTCGCTTAATGACACCGAGGATACCTCAGAAGGCATCCTGGCACACTTCAGCTGCTTCAGGTCATGACCTATAGATTCTACACATTTACAAATTGTGTCCTTCTGCTAGTCCTCAATACTGTAAATCTAACAAAGTTTTGCATTGCTGGTTTTACATTAATGACATTAATGGTGGGCAGCAGCAACAACATGTCTGCTATGAAGTTCGATTCTTTCATTCTAGCACAGGCATCTTTCACCAGAGCCAATCCAGAACCAAAAGTTGTGTCACTCTTTCATTGATGACTGGAGAGTCTCATCTGTGGATCAGAATACAGAAATAACCCTTCCAACTACCCTACCTCTCTAACCCTAGCTTCAGGTCTTTAAGAAACAGCCTGCACCAGCAGCCGGAGCACTGATTCTGTCATTGCTGCCTAACACCAAGGGCAGTACTGTCAAGTGATTTCACTGTCCCTAGCATCTATTTGTGCAAGAGCTTGGGATGACAGTACCTAATCAGAGCATGCTATTTAACAGTTGGTGCCTCATACATGTGTTGCTTTCCGTGTTCTTGGAGCTGCAGCGGGGGACTTCAACTACTTCAACTACTCCTGGAGTCCGAGGACAAACACCTCCCCCCTGAGGACTCTCACCTTGGGGCCAAGTGATCACGACATCAATATGATGGATGAGCAAAATGGCGTTTATTAAACTGCGTCACAGGTTTATATACTCCCTTTATGGGGTGTGGCCACTGTGGGGCTCTGTGCAGGCCATAGGAGTGTGTCTAAGCTCACCGTACAACACGAGATCTTCCGAACAGGATTCCCTACATACATGCACGTATCTGGTGATGCCACTTAGTCTCTCAATAAATATTATTCATGTCTACTTGAGCACTCCCTGTCTTCTCACCTCATTTTTATAGTTTGCCATTTCTGTATTGGCGTAAACACTTCTTTCAGCCAGTTTGAAAACTTTGATACAGAGAAAACATGATTAAGAGTGGCTTTTAAGATACAAAACAATCCTCTCAGGAACTACTTCTCATAAGCCAGTCTTCCCAGACCAGACCATACTTTGTGTATTGAATTCATAGAAAGCTCTGAACTAAGTGGTATAAAGAATACTAGTCTTTAAGGCATCTATTTAATTTTGGTCAATAAAATATTAAAAAATTCATTGCAATCTGTATTTTATTTTTCCTAGTGGATTCAATTCTTTATGGAACAACTACTGAGAGTCTAAAAAGTAGATCTCAAACACTTAGAAACTATTAAATATATTTCTGTTTCACTGAAATTCTATAAAATCCCTGTATACAGCAAGACTGCTGTGAAGATGGTCCACGGGAGGTTGAATAAAATCTACCCCAAAAAGAGACACAGCAATGTCCTATTTTAGGAACAGAAACCTTGCCCCATGCAGCTAAGATTTCAGCTACTAGCAATTTCTGAGGCAGAAACACACAAAAGTAACAAACAAATAGTTCAAATACCAATTAAAATTGATAACTTTCACTTGCTCCTTGCTGAAATCTCGTTCAGTATCACAGTGCCACATAAGCACAGAATAATTGAGACTGGAAGAGACCTCTGGATATTATTCAGTTCAAGACCTCTGATCAAGCAAGGTCAACTACAGCAGGTTGCTCAGGGTCATGTCCAGTTGGGTTTTGAGTATTCCAAGGATGGAGACTCCACAACTTCTCTGAGAAACCTATTCTAGAATTACAATTCTCACATTAAGAAAATAAATAAATAAATAAATCCTGCATTTCAATTAGTGTTATTTGCCTCTTCTCCTGTCCCCAGGCACCACCATGAACAGTCTGCTTCCTTCTTCTCTCTTCCACACCACCAGGTATTTAGAGGCATGAATGAATTATCCTGAGCCTTCTCTTCTGCAAGTTAAACAGTTCCAGCTCTCAGCGTCTCCTTGTATGTAAGACTCTCCAAGACTTCAAGCATTTTCTTGGCCCTTCACTGGACTCACTCCAATATGTCCATGTCTCTCTGTAATGCTCCAATAACAAGTGAATGTCCCAAACTTCCATCTTGAATGAGGAAGTGTTGACCAAGGGCAGAACTTGCTGAGGCAGAGTGCTGTCTTGGGAGCCCATCCCCCTGTTCCTTCAACATGTGAACAGAGACCTCTGCTGCCCATGCACACCTGTGAGGGATCATTGCTTGGTCAGCCCTGAAGGGAGGGGGCAGTGAGACCCCTCAAGACTCCCAAAGCCTACCAACTCATTCCTGAACATTCTGGAACATTCCTGAACACACACTGCTTAGTGATGGTGAAACCCTGCCTATTGGGGGTGGGGATGGGGGTACACTGGGTTATAAAAGGGTTAAAGAAAAGGTTTTGGTGAGCACCCACCACCCAAGGACTGCAGTCCCAAGCAGAGAGCTCTGCTGAATCCTTGAGATGGTGAAATCTTTCTGTTTTCTTTATTTCTGTCATTCTTTCCCTCTCTGCCATGTTCTTCGTCTCCAACCTCATTTTTGGCACATAGAGGGTAATCTTTCACAGTTCTGCTGTTGTCATAACTTTTGCCAAGCCGCTATATTTTGTGGTCCTGCTGGGTTTTAAGTAAGTTTGTGGTTTGTTTGAATCTCTAGAGTAATTGTCATTACTCCTGATTACCGCACAGATAATTAAAAAATTACCTCTCCCTTATACCCACTGAGTGGGACGGGACACTCTCATACTGGAGAGCCCAGAACTGGATCCAGTACTGCAGATGGATCTATCCAGGGATGAGTAGTGAAGGATTACCTCTTTCAACTTGCTAGCAGCCCAGGGTGCTGTTGGCTTTCTTTGCAGCAAGGGCCAAAAATAGTGATTTTTAAAAGGGCAAAATGGTTTCTGAAATGTTTTCCTATCTCAGATGCAAACTATCCTGATTGTACAGAAGTGATGTCACCACACATCTCCCTTCTCAAAGGGAGAAAAGCTGTCCAGAGAGAGAATTGTCAACAAACACATTATCCGATATAATTTTTGTAAGCTTCCAATTCTTCTCTCTCAACTGGAGTCAACTCAGTGCCTAGGAAAGACCAGGAATTAAGTAGGCCTGATTTGTACCTCAAGCCCCGTAAGTGTCTATACATAATTCCATTCAAGTAGCCACCTCTCAGCTGGCTTACTGATTTCAGAACAGAGCCACACTTAGTTAATAGTATTGTTAAAGAAATAGTTGAGGATTTAGATCATGGTACTCATTTTCATTAGTGCCATATGTGAGATTCAAATTTTCCTTTGCAGAAATGAAAAACAAATGCATTTGGTCACCAAAACGTCAAATATTTCTTCATAATTCAGTTTTTAATCAGACTCATAAGCTACAGGGCAGAATTTTTTCCTTTGGCATGGGATTTCTGTCTGCTTTTGAGGTGAAGATCAGTGAGATAAAGTAGTCCCTTTAATCACACTTCTTACTAGTTTTGCCTCGAAAGGGGACAACAGACAGTTGGCTAATCCAATGCCATGAGACAAAGAGTGAACACATGCCCTATACTGAAGATCAGCCAGCTGGCACAATCAGCTGCACCAGGCATATTTCCAATTTATGAAGTGGAACATTTAACTTATTGGTTCAAAACACTTATCCTCTTGCCAACCATGTGAAAAAGAAATTAGCTATGGTCAATTTAGTTATGTACAGAACATCGAAGGATAATCAGCCACCTTATTTAGAATTATTTGTTTGTCCCCAAGAGTGTACACATCCCATCCCTATTGAATTACAAAGGGGAAAACACATTTCATGAATACTTATTTGGAAGATGGAAAATAATCTACATAGATTACAAATTGGACCACCTCAAAGTCAGAATAGAAAAACTGTAAGAAGGCCTTGGCATGTGACCCTAGTGATGCAAATTTAGAAGGAAATGTTGATGTTTGTTGCCAGCAAGTTTTAAATTTCCTTTGCTCTTCTGCTTTTAATATTTTGCTTCTTAAAGATATCTTGTTTAGTTGTGCAGAAACTAGTTTCATTGAGGTAAATGGTCAAAAGCATAAAGACTAGATAGTCACCTAAGTCCTGTTGAAGTTCCCACTTCACTTATGACAATTTATTTCAGTAAAAAGGTTTTCCATAGACAGGTTTTGTTTGTTTGTTTGTGGATAGTCTGCCTTTATGGTTCTTTTACCAGCATAAGGTAAGATAATACTTCTATTCCATGTTAATTGAAAATCAGGTAACCAGTTAAATTTACATAATTTTACAAAGCAATATAATTTTACAAAATTAAAGACAATCCTAGGTCTACTAAGTTAGGTATTAGGAGAAAAATAACAAAGGTTTTCACCAAATAGGCAGGAAAATGTGTAATAGTAGTAGGGTTATTAGTAATAGGATGTTGACTAAAGACCACAACCTGTTCTTCGTCAATTTCTTCATTTAGCCAGAGTTGAAGGCAGAGAGAGAAATTTGTAGGAGGATATGAAGTTCATCATTTTCAGATGAATTCTTTTTTCTTCATCTGGTGATTCATGTTTATATCTATTTAGGGTGAGAAATTTGGGGTATTTAACTTCAGGGAAGAACTCTGACTTTTGGGAGAATTTTGTATTACCAAAGTAGATACAAATAATTACATTTTAATTAATCTTTTGGTTATATTTTATGAATAACAAGAAAAGCCTATTTTAATTTGAGAAAAGGCATTTCTTGGAATAAATCTTTATCATTACAAATATAGATCACTACTATAAATGCTGCAGGAAAATATAGACCTAAAGTATTGATTGTATTTAAATCAAACAGTGCTAATTATCCTTGAAATGAATTGCAAAATAATCAGAAACAGTCTCTCTAACGTATAGCTTTATTCTGTATATTTTCTACATCAGCACATGGAAATCTCAGGTCATACATGAATAAGTAGAGTGCAAACTTCTCTCATTCAAAAAGAGCTTACTGTTCTGCATCAAAGCTTTCATTTCCTCATTAGCTGAGACAGAGTGAACACAATGAATTCATTATTTCATTATTTCTTTACTTATTGATTCTGGATAAAAGCTAGAATGAAAACCTTTAAAACCCTGTATGTTTAGATGTTAAAGGGTTATGTAAGTTAAGCAGAAGAAAATGTAGTTCTCCCTTTTAAGTGTTTGGATAATGGAGTCAAACCTTCCTTCAGAAACAGTAAAGAAATGTGTTTCGAAGACATTTGCCATTTAAACCTACTGTATGATCTCTGTTTTCCATTGCACTTGCACTATCAATTAGTGTGCATGGGCTGATTCAAGATCTAGCTGTAAAAACACATAGATAAAAAGTTATCAGATGCAAGCTTATTAAGCTGTTTAGACAAAAACATTATTTTCTTTCTCAGTCATGACCTCTGAAGTGTTTCAGTATCAGATTTTTTTTTTGCTGCTTTTGTTGCTACAACAGATGCTTTATATATCAAAAATAACAGACTTACAAGCCTTAGGTATCATGACTATTCTAGACTCACAATTCCATAGACAAGACTCACTGTTTAATTTTAAGCATAAACCAAAATTATATTAATGAAAAAGAAAAGGAAAAGAAAAGGA
>VWZZ01005680.1:5695-31697 GCA_013399095.1 Psophia crepitans
ATTATTAATAATTATTATTATTAATAATAATAATAACAAAGAAACAACTTCAGCAGTGTAGAAACTTAAACCAAGTGAGATTGTAACTTTTATGAAGTCTGCTATAGGTTTTGCAGTCTCAGTATAATAAAAAGACTTATCTGTTCAAGTATTTATCAAAATGAGCTGTATAAGTTAGCATGCATACATACCTCTAGCACTCATCATAAATGCTAGAAAAATAAATTTGAATTAGTTTTCTTTTTTCCCCACCCACTGAGTATAAATCTGTGAATAAACAGGGGACATAATTACTAAAATCAGCTTAAGAGATTTATAGGTTCAGATTTTTAAGATTGTGAAATGTATACTAAATATTCAGCTCAACTCTATATAATTAAGAGCACAAGCTTTTAGGTGAGATAAAGATGCTAATTAAGGGTTCTGTTAGGTAGATCTGTTTCCGTTAAATATCTGGGCTAACATGGATCCTTTCTTCATATGCATGGACATTAAAAGAGAAAACCTTAATAAAATCATAGAATCATAGAATGGTTTAGGTTGGAAGAGACCTCAAAGATCATGTAGTTCCAACCACTCTACTAGACCAGGCTACCCAAAGACTCATCCAGCCTGGCCTTGAACTCTTCCAGGGATGGGGCCTCCACAGCTTCCCTGGGCAACCCTCACCACTCTCACAGTAAAGAATTTCTTCTTAATATCTAATCTGAATCTCCCCTCTTCTACTTTAAACCCGTTGCTCCTTGTCTTACCACTACATTCCCTGATAAGCAGCCACTCTCCAGCTTTCCTGTAGGGCCCCCTTTAGGTTCTGGAAGGCTTCGATTAGGTGTCCCCGGAGACTTCTCTGCTCCAGGCTGAACAACCCCAACTCCCTCAGCCTGTCTTCACAGGAAAGGTGCTCCAGCCCTCTGATCAACTTTGTGGCCCTCATCTAGACTTGCTCCAGCAGCTCCATGTCCCTCCTATACTGGGAACCCCAGAGCTGTATGCAGTACTCCAGGTGGGGTCTCACAGGAGTGGAATAGAGGGGCAGAATCACCTCCCTCAACCTGATGGCCACACTGTTTTTGATGCAGCCCAGGACACGTTTGGCTTTCTGGGCTGCCAACCCACACTGCCAGCTCATGCTGAGCTTTTCATCAACCAGCACCCCCAAGTCCTTCTTCCCAGGGCTGTGAACAGCATGAGTAGTGGGTTTTTATGGATTCAGTTGAAACTGAAGGAAAAAGAAACTCAAAACAAACAAAAAACCCCCACCCTACAAACTAAAAAAAAAATCCATCTTTCTTATTGAAAGGAAAAGGGCAATCTGGTCTAGTGGAGGGTGTCTCTGCTCACGGCAGAGGAGTTGGAACTAGATGATCTTTGAGGTCCCTTCCAACCCAAACCATTCTAGGGTTCTATGAAAATCAGTTATCTATGCATACCAATTAATTTTGGCTGAAATTCCCTTCTGTCCCACATGTATGTTTGACACCTCATTTAAAATTAAATAAATACATTGAATTAATTTAATCCTTTGTGGCCTTTTATCCCCAGAGTTCTTAATCAAATGTCTCAACTGATTAATAGATCTTTATATGACCCTAAATTATGTTGCTCAAATCTTGTCCTTTTCCTCACTCCCTTTAAATAGCAATTAATTCTAAAGCAAAAAGGAATATCACCAAATGTTTACCCATCCTCTAAGAAAAGCCTCATCCCTTAAAACAAGCGTAGTGGAAATAGACATATTTTCTGAAATTTTCATTACAGTCATTTCAGCAAAATTTTACGGTGACTTCTGCTAAAAAAAGTATCTGCATTGTTCTTCCTATCCTCAGCAGTACATATTTCATATATCATATATACATAGTTTGATCCTCAAGATTTAAAACCAAAAATGGATTCTCTTTGTTTGGTTTTGTTGGTTTTGTGTGTGTGTTGGCAGAGTTGGCATTTCCTTTTGAAGAAAATGAAATTATTAGAAGATATAACAAGAATTCCAGCTTCTTCATCTGGAAATACTTCCACTTCAATCACTCTGTGGAAGTCCCAGTCCCACACTATAATTTAGGACTGCTTGTCTTTTATGCATGTACAAAAATATGCCCTACAATTTTTGGAACTTTTTCCATCTATTCCCTTCACTCTGGCAAGTAAGGTGCAAATATCAAAGAAACATGCCCTGTTTGATTTTTCATATCAACCAGATCTTCATTTTTGTTAAAATTGCAGAACAAAAATTGGATAAAATTATTTTTACAGAACCTACATGCAAACCTGTAGATCCTTATAATGACCCAAAATTTTAACACTTTTAAATCAATCACTTCCAGATAAAGCTATAGACAGGAATACCTTATTGACAACTATGCTATTGCCTTTTTCTTCAGTACAGTAACTCCACCTGTTTAACCATTATATATGCAGAGTATACGCATACTGCACAATATATGAATACTCTACAAGAGGCAGAGCATTTGCATAACTCTTGCAGGCCCTCATACAATTCAGATATGACAGTGAAGCATATTTTAGTCATGGCAATATCATTCTAACTCAGAGTTTTCTCTTTCTCCTCCTTTCCTTTTTCCTTCTTACACAGAACATAACTATGAACATATTTCTTTCTTTGTTTGTTTGTTTATTCATGTAAATTCATATTCCCATTTAATGTAGAGGCAAAAAGTATTTTCAATGTAGCATGAGGAAGAATTCAAATGTGGAAAGAATTCGAATGGAAAGTGAGGGGAAAAAGAAGTACTTCTATGAATAGTTAATTAATTAATTGATGCATTTCCAGATAGGAAAGGAAGCATAATGAATATTAATGACTGTGGGCTATGAATTGAATCCATTTTTCTCTTTCCCAGAGGAGAAAAAGTATTTGAACCAATTTTGGCAATGTTTGCCAAGGGTTTTGGGTTTGTGTTTTGGGGTTTTTTTACCTGCTTTTCTATGCAATGTACATTTCGCTTATCCCTTCAGATCATTTGTTCTTGAAATTTTGCTCTAAATAAAGGAAAAAACAACCCTGAAACACCATGAACTGGCAAAAATAAAACTCCAATCATAAAGAAATCAAGGAAAGTAAATATTTTGAGTACCAGAAATTGTGTCTCTTGATCATCATACAGAGTCTTGGATCTCAAGATAACAGCCTTAGAAGTGATAAGCGGGTTTAGATAATGATTTGGGGTATTGGGACACACTAGGAAGCTAAAGGTAGTCCCTGTTATAGCAGGTAAGTTAAGAATTCAGATCATCAATGATATTTTGTTTTATGTAATAGTGATAGGATTTAGGTAAATTATGGCATATTAGCAGTGCTGGGGAAAACTGTCCCCATTCAGATTGAAATAATATTATAAGGTTTTTTAAATTTTTTTTTCTTATTTAATTTTTTGTTGTTGTAATATCAAATTAATTATTTATTTTAAAAATTTAATATTAAAGGAAAAATTGACATAATTGCAAGTTTTTTAATAGTTTCAAATAAAATTTATGACTTTTGAATGTAGAAACATTTTTCTTAAATTGCTGTATTTTTTTAAGTAGATAGTTTGTGGGGTTTTTTGGCAGGTGGTGGGTTTTTTTGTTTAGTTAGGTTATTTTTTATTTTTTTAATTTTTTTTTTAATTTGTATATCTTCTGGAAGCAAAAAAGTTAAATTAGTATATACTTGCTGAAAATATTTCACACTCTTTCCATTGTGACTCTCACGCTATAGAACACCACCTTTCAAAAATGAGTGTAAGGGGGAAACATTCCTTAACCTAAGACTAAGAGGTATTTTCTTAATGTCACGGAGAATCAATGGATAAACACCTACATTGGTTTGCAAGTGTTTCTGAGTGGTATATGGGCTGTCTCAAATTGAACGGTTTTGCTGTCAGCTTTAACATGTTTTGAGAGAAATGCATCACCTATTTACATTGAAACACAATAAAATACAGTGTCTTGTATGTCAGTTTATCTCAGGACAAAGCTTTCTGAAGTTTTCCTTAATTAACTGTTACCTTTGCTGTCTCCAACTACAAAATTGACATTTTCCTACATGCTGGCTGAACTTAACTTCTGGACAGTTGAAGCTGAATTGAACTTCTGGACTTTATTTTCAGTTGAAGAACATTGTGGAAAGCTTCCAGCATCAGGGCAACTGGTCACCAAGCTGACCGACACTTGAAGTGAAGCTGTTCCCTTCTTTCTCTGTCAGAGAGCTTTTTTTACTGTAATATAGACATTTATGCAGTTACTCTTCATTCTTCCCTCAAAATATTGAGACAGATGACAGCCAGTAATGATTTTCAATTTTATGGGTGCATAATCAAATATCAAAGTCCGCAAAACAAGGACTATCATCAGACTCAAAATTTGAAAGGCACTTTGAAGATTAAAAATCCTCCAGAAGTGTTTGTTGTTAAAAATACATTGTTGGATGTAAAATACAGACAAATAACTGAATAAGCGATAGGACCAAGCTAGAACCTGGGCATATAATTTTCGTTTGAGGTATATCTACTTCATCTGGAACTTAGAGCCATGTCTCTGAACATTACTCAGTTTTCAGCAATTACGCAAGTTTCATAGAGGTCAAAAAGTTCAGCCCTGTTCATATTCTAATCCATCTGACAGGTGAACTGGCAGGCAGGTTAACTCATGTCTAAGCCCAAGTATAGCCTACAAATGAAACTTTCTTTTGACATCGGATCAGTTACAGTGTGGGTGGGGACACGCTGACAACAGTCAAAGTTTTCCCCAGTACACAGCTGCCTCCAAGGCTGACAGTAGGGTTCATGCCTTCCTCCTAATTAGCCAGTAACTCTGGGAAAAGTACACATGGAAACAGAGGGAGAACTGGACTAAGTGTTCTTCCCTGACCAAAATTTCTGCAAATTTTTGGAATTGCCTGGTCTGAACACTTACATCTTAAAACTTCTGTTGTCTGTATAAAATCCTCAAAGCCTTGAAAAAGTAAGATTTTTTTTTCACTTCTAAGGAGGTTCATTAACGCTGGGTTATTGTCTGCTGTGAATATAACATTACTTTGACAATGTCAACACCAATAAGGCATTTGGTTTATTGTTCGGCTGCAACAAGTGCATACTTAGTCATCTGGCTACAACAAAATCTTCCTCATTCTTCTATCCTGAGTAAGATGAGCCTAACCTGAGCACGTAATTTCAGGACAAACGTTCACCAAATGTTCACTTAGAAAAAGTAGGTATCCAACTGTCTGTTGTGACAGGGCCAATGATACGACCTTCCATATGGCCAGTCTTGAATGAACTGTGCAGAATGCTCTTTGGTAAGGTTTCCAATTTTGTAGCACTTAATCAACACTTGATTTACTGGGTGCCTTGTGTTCCCCAGGAGAGATGGTGTCTTCAGCAAAATTGAAGATCCATCATGGATTTAGCTTATTGCATTTATATAATCATTAACTTAAAAGGACTAAATGGGATTATGAAAACTGTCAACCTCACCCTAGGAACAGCAATAAGGATGTCCATAAAGAGATTATTGTGAAGATGGGACGTCTGTCAATGGTGATTTTCAGTGAACTTTATGTTTTGAGAATATCCTATAAATGTTTCATTCAGTAATGTTACCTTGAACCCAAAATACAGTTGCGTTCACCATTCTGTGATCAGAACTTGTTATTTATCTATAACAGAAGAAAGACCCAAAATTTGAACTTTTTGTTTTAAGTTTCTCCTACTAAGAGAAGCTACATATTGCATCTTTCCTTGGATAACAGTGTCAAAAGAAGTGCTCCTTAGAAATACTTCAGTGGTTGGCATTAGAGGCTTTGATACATACTATTTATACAAAAAACTATTATGCTTCACTTAGTTCCTTTGATGTCCTTGAAAGAGATGGCACATAATTCCCTGTATAGAAAATGCACACTGTGCCTTATAATGAATAGGAACATTTTCCTTTACACACTTTGAAGTGTTTCATGTGCAGTCACTAAGATTTATGCTGGAGTTTGAGAGACTGCAACGTGATGGCAACATTGCAGTTAGGAATGAGAGTAAACTGCTGGTTAGGTTATGGGCTTGGACTTCAGATCTCCTGACGCTGCATACTCCTATTTATGGGAAGTATAGTAATAGATAATTAAAGATTGGACAAGTATGATGATGAAATATAGCAATTAACCTGTGTTGGATGGTATTTAATCTGTGTTGGTTAAAGCACACTTTTTTGGTTGTCCGTTGTAAGATATTTAACCAACACCTGTAATTTCAAAAGTATCTCTCAAAATTCCCCTTGACCATTGATCACAAATAGATGCTAACTTCAGAGACTGATCAGTTTTGTTTGGTTGGTTTTAATATCTATCATTTTATTGTCTTGTCTTGAGAGTGCTCTCTGAGCAGGTGTGAGATGGACGGGTAATCAGGCCCAGCCAGCATGGGTTCCTCAAGGGCAGGTCCTGCTTGACCAACCTGATCTCCTTCTGTGATCAGGTGACCCACCTAGTAGATGCAGGAGAGCCTGTGTATGTCATCTACCTTGACCTTAGCAAAGCTTTTGACACTGTTTCACACAGTATTCTCCTAGGGAAGCTGGCAGCTCATGGATTGGACCAGCACACTCTTCGCTGGGTTGGAAGGACGCGCCCAGAGAGTTGTCATGAATGGTGTTAAATCTAGTTGGCGGACAGTCACTAGTGGCATTCCCCAGGGCTCGGTCTTGGGGCCAGCGCTGTTCAACATCTTTATCAACGACCTGGACGAGGGGATAGAGTGCACCCTCAGTAAGTTTGCAGATGACACCAAACTGGGAGACAGTATCAGTCTGCATGAGGGTAGGGTGGCTCTCCAGAGAGATCTGGACAGGTTGGATCGATGGGCCGAGGCCAACTGTATGAGGTTTAACAAGGCCAAGTGCCGGGTCCTGCACTTTGGTCGCAACAACCCCAGGCAGCGCTACAGGTTTGGGGTGGAGTGGCTGAAGAGCTGCCTGGCCGAGAAGGACCTGAGGGTTCTGGTTGACAGCCGACTGAACATGAGCCAGCAGTATGCCCAGGTGGCCAAGAAAGACAACGGCATCCTGGCCTGCATCAGGAATGTCGTGGTCAGCAGGAGTAGGGAAGTGATTGTCCCCTTGTACTCAGCTCTGGTGAGGCCTCACCTTGAGTCCTGTGTCCAGTTTTGGACCCCTCAATATAAGAAGGACTTTGAGCTGCTGGAGTGTGTCCAGAGGAGGGCAACAAAACTGGTGAAGGGACAGGAAAAGAAATCTTATGGGGAGCAACCGAGGGAACTGGGGCTGTTTAGCCTGGAGAAGAGGAGGCTGAGGGGAAACCTGATCGCTCTCTACAACTACTTGAAAGGAGGTTGTAGTGAGGAGGGTGTTGGTCTCTTCTCCCAAGTAGCAAGCGACAGGACGAGAAGGAATGGCCTCAAGTTGCGTCAGGACAGGTTCAGATTGGATATTAGGAAACCTTCTTCACAGAAAGAGCAGTGAGGTGTTGGAACAGACTGCCCAGAGAGGTGGTTGAATCTCCGTCCCTGGAGACATTCAAAAACGTGTAGATGTGGCACTCCAGGACGTGGTCTAGCAGGCATGGTGGTGTTAGGCTGGCGGTTGGACTTGATGATCTCAGAGGTCCTTTCCAACCTTAGTGATTCTATGATTCTATGATCTGTCCATGTGCAACCAAAGTAGAACAAGTGACACAGAAATTTTACTGTTTGAAAAGCTGGTGATCCGCTAGCTGTGCAGAAAACAGCTGTCTTAGAGTAAAATCAGTGTTTTGAATTCCAGCAAATTCCCAACTGCCTTTTCTTTCAAAGACTTTCAAGAACAGAGGATACCAATACTTAAACAGAGAAACAACAGATGAGAAACTGGGGATTACTGACAAGTCTTGCCTGGCGAAAAAAACAACTACCACTACCCCTCCCCAAAAAAAAACCCACAAAAAAAACCACCAGGCAGAAAAAAAGATTTTGCTGTGTGAATGTGTGATGGAAGTACAGAAGAATGATGAAAAGCTGCAAAATATATAAACTGAAAAAATCACAAAGAAATTTCTCAGTAAGGGCTAGAGAATTTCATCATAATTGGAAGTCAGCCTTTGTTACCTTTCAGGGTATTTGGTGAAACTGTACAAAGCATTTCGCTTAGGTTCTATTTTGGTTTTGCTTTAATAACTCAAATGGTGTTAATTTCACAAGATGTTTCCTCAGGAGATTTCCCACTGTATATGCTTGAGATTACTATGATGGACTGTGATTTACAGTACACTAAGTGGGGCCTCCCAAGTGCTGCTGTATTCTCACAGAGGTTAAATGGTAATCAGTATGGAATACTGTACAAATTAAGTATGGAATATTTGTCAAAAATAAAGGAGCACCTACCCACCTGCACTCACTGTGGCCAGTCTACTTTTGCTGTCATGTTGGAGCAAGCCTCGAAGGATGGAGACAGCAGTTTGGGAGTGGGTTCTCTGATGCTGGATAACAATGTACTAGTGTGACTTCAAATTTTTAACGCATTTCTTGATCCTGCTGCACAAAAATGGCTGTTGGAGTTAAAAATATATATATATATGTGAAACTATTAATTCTATCATTTCTTAACTCATTATATTTAGGATGCTCCTAATTACCAGTGGAGCACTTGTTATTTAGATTTTAACTTAATTTCAGAAGAATGAAACATTAATTCTCCTATATCTATTCCACATTTCAAGAGAATGCTTTAAAAGCTTACTTTAACTTATTTCACTTATAAATAGATATTTACATATGTATTTATATTATTTATTGATATTATATATTTATTTTCTTTAAAATATTTATTTTATTGCTGCAGGATTCAATATATCAATTGCAGTACAGAACGAAGACAGATTAACTGAAAAATAAAAGTAATTCGAATTATTTCCCAAATAAAACATCAACAGTATCTAGAGAAAAAAGTTGCTAGCAGAATTGTCACAACAACTTGAACTTGAATGGCTTTTGCTTGATTCATGTCATCAAGTGATTCACTTGTGTATTATTGTTTAAAATCCTGTCTGACACTGTTGACATATCATGTCCTTTGAGTTTCTCCCTCTTATTCAGAAATCAAGGTAAAAAGTTTTCTTCATAAAATATTAATAGACACAAGCATTGTCAGACCTTACTTGATCAAAGTGGTTAGTGTCAAAGTTTAATTGCATTTCTTGTGTTTCGGCGACATCTCTAAATATTTCATGGATTCAATAAATTATTAGCATCACAAGAAAATCTCGCACAGTCATAGTATAAAACAGGAAAATTCTGTAAACTAATACTTGATACTTAAATGAAAATTTATTTAATCTTAGTCTTTTCCTCCAGCTCCTAGTAAAGATCAAAGCCTAAATAGCTCTGAAGCATGGAATACTGGGAGTGTTTTTATAGCTGGATTTGGAAAAAGAGTCTACCTTAATCTGAATAGATACAGTGATAATCTTGAAATCCCAAAATGTTTTTACTATGGATTTTTTTTTGCAAGACTGTTGCAGACATTGTCATTTACAGTCTGAAGTCAGCTCCTGGCCCTTGTACTCAGCAGACATGCTGACATTCAGTGAAAACAATTCAGTTATTTCATTTCCATGTTTATATAGTTAGTTTCCTCCTCCAATAATTTTATTAGCAGTTTTACTAGTATTGTACTCTTTCTCCTAATACCCTTCTGGATCTTTGCTCAGCCATGCCAGTCTTCCTCAGGAAGTGGTGGTAAGTTGTTACAATGAGCCATTAATAGAATAGAATAGAATAGTATAGAATAGAATAGAATCGAATCATTAAGGTTGGAAGTGACCTCAAGGATCCTCTAGTCCAACCATCCCCCCACCACCTATTACCCACTAAACCACGTCCCTAAGTACCAGATCTAACCTTTCCTTAAACACCCTCAGGGATGGTGACTGTCCCAAGGTCTTTGTTGGGAAGAATATAATGCATGTGACAGAGTCCCTTTCTCCTCGATCTTGGGGAGTTTTGAATTTATTTTTGTATGTTTCCTTGCCCCGATCTGCTGCCTTCTGGCTGCTCCCAGCTAAGTGTGAGCATGGTCCCACAGCCTCCTCAGGCTCAGCCCCACCAGGGTCTCTTGTCTGCTGGACAGCAACCCCCTGGGTTTGACAGACCCTTCCCACGGAGGCACTGGCAGAGCTCAAGCTCAGGCAGGGGACACAACGGGCCAGGTCCTGAGACCTGCGCTTTCAGCCCATGGCTCTGCTAGGATGGCAAAAAGTCATGTTCATTGCACGACAGCACTATGTGTGGAATTAATGAAATTCTTACCTTTTTATGTTTCTAAGACAATTTTTTCACTGGAACTTTTCAAGGGTCAAGGTAGCTTTACACTGTGGCTACACAAATGATCACGTCAGTGCAACTGAGGGAGCAGTGAACCATGGTAGATGGGCAGGGATAAGAAGCCACAGGGAAGAAGATCACTGTAGTAGGAAACTTTGGACTTAGACTAGCCTTGTTTCTGGACAGGCTGTTTATACCACTGTTTATACCACTGGGTTTCTGAGCAGGCTTCACAGAACTGAAGCAACCACCATCCATAAATGTAACTCTTTCCCTGCCACTTACATGAAAAACATGTAATTCATGAAAGGGGCAGACTTTTGCATGCCACATGAATTGTGAGATGTAGAGACAGGGAATGATCTAGAGTTTTTCCAGTCTATCAGAAAACAATGTGTAATGCATTTAGCAAGATAACTTGTGCCACACAAAACTATTATCTCCCTTGTACATGTACTGTGCTTCTCTCCCCTTTTGATGATTTAATCATTCATGTGTTATGGGAAACCTCACCATAAAAAAGACTCACATCTAAGACGTATGTTTTTGGAAACTGCATGAGAGAGCACTCCTACAAAGACAGTTCAATCAGTTACCTAGAGAAGTAAATAGTCCAATGAGTTACCTTGAATTTATTTTTGTTGAGAGCAGCTAATCAAAGCAGAAGAAAGGAAGGTGCAGAATTCAGGGGGAAACTCATTGAGAGACGTACACACAGCCACACATTCAAACTTATATGGGTATTGGCTACTCTGCAGGCTGAGTCAAAGATCCATAGAGAATTGAGATTGTTGCAGCAGATGCATCCTACAGCTCCAATTCAGTGTGTGCAACAGGACAAATGTCTCCAGCATCTCCTGAATTCTGCCATTTTTTAAGCTGCTAGGCTGTCAGATCATGTTCCTACTAACATTTGGGGCCATCAGGAGGATTTCTCCTTGGGTCTGGCTGCACTTGCATACTCTAGTCAGGCTCAGCCAATGCATTTCAGGATTGGGTCCTTACTGGGGCCAAGCTTGGTCTCACCAATTCTTCCTCATTCTTGCTGGAGAGCCAGAAATTTACCTCCAGCTATATGGGAAGATGTGGACATCTTTGAAAGAATTCTCAGTATAAAAGTAATAGATCAGTAATAGCGAATTGCCAGAGATGCTGTATCTGTGTCTTCCTCAGAGCAACACTTCTCTAAAAGGCGTGACTTTTAGTTCATTGATAAGACACAATTTACTCTGTAACAGTCTGAACCTTCTTGAGACAGAACAAATGACTCTGATAATTTTTAAAGGACATAGTTTAGGTACAGCTTCAGGACATCTGGAAAATATAATACTTCCTGCTTAAAAAAATAGTAATGCATGTATACATATGTATAGATTTATATATATATATGTATATAGAAAACACCAAACACACACTTATACACGCAGCAAAACAGAAAACTCAGTTTTGTCTTGAGATATCACGATATGAGAAGTTCAGCAGGACTGACTCTGGTAATGGACAAGGAGGGACAGCTTTGTCTCTCATCACCATCCATACAGTTGATTACTTGCCTAGAGATTGTATGGCAGAAACTTGAATTAAGTTACTTCTTCTGAAGTCCTTCAACTAATCAGAAATGAAGGCTGTTCTATTACTGAATATGCCAGTATCTGCTGACATATGAGTTGTGAATGAATGGCAAAGTGCATAAAGTGTCATGTTAGATATTTGTGATGAGAATGAATCATCCTGGTTTACTTTAAACAGAAATCTAGTGCAGTCATATGTTCTTGGGAAGCGTCTAGAGAACAAGAGACTTGGAAAACAATACATTAATTTACCACTGTCTTCACAAATGTGTTGATTCATTAGCAATGCTTTTATGGGAACAAAGCTCTGATATGCTTCAGAAAGATTACTCATGGGTCTAGACTGCTCAATCAGGAAGAATAATGCTATTTCCCCACAAGAAGAACCTTTTATCACAGTCTGCTCATGCTGAAGAATAAAAAGAAATCACTCCGACAACCAGTTCCTCTTCTGGTCATCTCTTCAGATTGAATTGTGCCTTTATTGGATCACTGACAATCATTTCTGACCTGAGGAGACCAATCAGGGAATGATTCCAGTATCAGCTTTTCAGATGAAGGTGAAAGTGCTGTGACATTTATATCAGCAGCTAGCTCATCGTGTCAATTTTTCTGGCTTGCAAACAGCTATGCAATCAAAGGGACCATCTCCGCAGTCGTCGGGATGTGACTGGCAACATCAGCATGTCTTTCTCTAGAACATGCTTGCGATTTGTGTGAATGTCCACCTTATAACTATCGACATCATTTAGAATTTCAATAGCAAGCACTCATCTTGTGCATAGCTTCATTCAGTTGGTGTCAATGATCTTTAATAGTAAATAAGCACATCATTCCCATCTGGTTGTGAGTAACAGAGTTTGACTCCAGTGCCATAGACTGGAACATCACAAATGATTATCAATAGTGTCTGTTTGTCATAGCGGATGAATGGAATCAGATGTCAGTCACTTGCTCATGTTTTTGAAATGCACTTTGTGTTGGAAAGACCATTTCCATGGAACTGTCTTGTCAAAGAAGCAGAGAAGAGGTTTGGAGGTCATTGCTTTTCATGGCAGGGAACTGTAACACAAGTTCCAAGGAGTATCTAGAGACCTTGTTTATATTTTGACTAAGATAAATTAAAAATTGCCTTCATTTTCAGCTGTGAAACATATATATATTTAGCTTCTTTCTGTAACTGCAGTACCTAAAAAGGTGATAATCCCTTAGTCTCTCCTCTCCTTTCACTGTTGATGGAGCCCTCCATGGGCTGCAGAAGAACAAGCTGCATCACCATGGTCTTCTCCATGGGCTGCATGGGAATCTCTGCTCCAGCACCTGGAGCACCTCCTCCCACTCCTTCTCCACTGATCTCAACTGTTTCACATTTTCCACACTCCTTCACAGCTCCATTGCAGTGTTCTCTGAAATATGCTGTCACAGAGACACCGCTAACATCACTGATGGGCTCAGCTTTGGCTAGTGATGGGTTCATTTGTAGCTGGCTAGAACAGACTCTGACATGGGGACAGCCCCTGGTGTCTTCTCACAAAAGCAACTTCTGTAGCCCTTTTTTGAAAGCCCTTCACTACCAAAACCTTGCCACATAAACCCAATACACATATCTAGTTGTGCTTTTGTGAAACTTTTGTTCTAGTTCAGCAGCTGTGACAAGTTTACCCACATGACCTCCTGCTCTTGGATGCAGCTCAATGATTGCCTCTGTTTGTCCTGAAACTTCAGCAGATGATCATCTGACCAGAAATTGCAGTTGTGGTTGTGTAACAAAATACCATAGTGGTGAAGTTCATCAAGTGGACATAATTCCGTGTGCTAACTGGTCACAGGAACAATCACACATAGGTATGACCACCCGCTTCTCCCTGTGTGCTACTAATTTAAAAAAAAAAGTGAGAGATGGAGAAGATGTGATGTCTGTTCTTTCTGCATCCGTAAGAAACTATCTCCGATGCACAATTCTTACTGTGCAAAATGCATGCAACAATGGAGTGTCCCTGAGCTAATACAACGTGCACTCTCACAGGACGTAAAGTGGAGACTGATGATCTATCATTAGAGAAGTACAAAAAGATAAAGGCATGCACCACAAAAGAGATGTCTTTTCTCCTCTCCTTGCTTCCTACATATCTTCTCAATATACAGCTCACTTACATGTAGTTATGGTAACCTCTATAAAATACTGTCTTCCAGCACCACTTTTACCTGGTACAAAAAGTTCAATTACTAAAACAATACCTCTTCTAGAATACTAAAAGTTTTAAAACTTTGAGGCTGTTTATTAGTTTGTTGGGTTTTTTCCCCTGCAATCACATAAGAACAGTTTTCTTTGCTGAACAACTGGTATTTTTTTTAAACTACCCTATTCAAAAAGTTGAAAGAAATGGTGAAAAGCCTTCAGAAATTCTTTACATCCATTTACCACTTAACTGGAAGATTTTCACTGATTCTCCTAGACTTACGCCTGATGGATTGTACAAACATTTGAATCAGGCAACCAAGTAGGCATTTTTGTACTCAACACAGCCATGAATACTGGCTCCATGTGTTAGAAAAGCCTACCATGCGATATATTTAAAACACATTTCAGTATTTCAGGTGCCTTTTCATCAGGAATCTTTTTTTTTTTGGTTTTTTTTTCTTCTAGCAACAATATTGTGCATTTTTCACTCTGGAAGTTGCTGTTTTGGTATATTTTAATACATTTGAAGACACAGATTGAGAAAGTAGATATGCAGAGATATTTAAGACTAAACCCTAATAAAACCAAAATAAAATTAAATCTTAAATTGTGAAATTGAATTATACGTCACAGATGTCTAGAGTATTCACAAAATCATTCTAAATGACTACTTTTTCTGCAGTTCATGTCATGTATGGTTCAGCAATGCTAAAAACATTTTTGTATATTCTGCAAGCAATTGAAGAGTAGTTAGTGCACCAATACCTGCTGAATTGAACCTGCATACACTTCTCCAAGCACTACAGCAAAAGCAAATAGAAACCACTCAGTGCCTCCAAAGCTTGATGTGATCTCAAAATCTAAAGTGTTATATGGCCACATATTAGAAATGCATAGTTTTTCTAGAATGTTTAGTTAAGTTCAATGTTTAATGTCTGTTTCTCCAGTAATACTGGATGAGTAGCTCAGATCAGAACACTCGTAATCCATATCGTATCACATGGATAAATATAGCTAGTCCTGAGGATCACTTTTTCAAATTATGTTTTATTTACATAAAAGTAATTCCAACGGATAGACGCAGTTTGCCAGTTTCTTTCAAACACCCTAAAGATTCCCCTTCATGATCTTCCCTGATACCAAAGCCAGACCTGCAATGAGCAAAAGTGCTTGCAGTTATATTTTTATATAAATTGAATCTATAATCTTAAAAGTAACTCGGATTCTGTTTTTTTCCCTAAGCATTTGTAGTTTTAAGTACACTATTTGTATAAGTTTGCGCTCATGCATTTTAAAGACAATTAGGTAGATAGAGGAAAGGGAAGTTAGCACTAGAATGTGGCTTGTCAAGTGGCTTAATGTAAGAGATGTAAGTTTTGATAAAAATATACAGTGCTTCATCTTAGACCTCATTGCTTGAAGACATGTTTAGGTAGACTTCAGTGTTCATCCTGAACCTAGATATATACAATTTTAAGACTCTATATTATGCCACATATTGATGGAACAATATCTAATTTCAGTTTTATCTCCAACTGCATACAGTATTTCATCTTGTGAATGTAGAGATTGAATTTCTACTCTCACTTCCAATAGATGGAGGGTATGCCAAGTACAGAAACAATTGTTTTCCGTAAGTACACAGAAATGCCAAAAGAACAGTGAAAGAAGACAGCATAAGTACCAAAAAAATACATTCAATGAAAATAAGAGAAATGAAAGAGAGGGAGGGAGGGAGGGAGGGAGGAAAACCACAGCGTGTTCGCATACCCACTGCTGGTAAGAAAAAGATGCAATAAAGACTACTTGAAAAGGTTATTAGAAAAAACTGTCCAAGCATACACTCTTTTTAAAATTGAATCTATAATTAAAATAAGAGTGGGCATACCTATGTTATAAGGTATGTGTTTTGTTAGTCTGGTGTATAAGAAGGAAGAAAACACAGCAATGAAGGGAAAGTAGAACCGATTAAAATAACTTGTTACTTCTGTTGGTTGACAACTAGCAATTTGGAGAAAAAATAATTCCCATTTGAATAACAGACTAATGAAGTTTAAAAGTATTTTAAGCTCTGCAAAACATTTTCTTTGATATAATTATTTCAAAATGATATAGAACTCTTTAAATTTAAAGCAAATCAAAATGATTTTTTTCTTTTGAAAATGTAATATATATATGCTTTGCTATTTCATAATTGCAAAATATACAAGAAGTATATGAGAGGATTCGATGTGGCCGAGTCTGTATACTTCGTAACAATAATGCAGAAACATTCAACTACCATCTCCAGTAAATTTGCATGCCACCCCCTCCTCAACTAATAAGCACGTATGAAATAGGGAGGGGAAGAGAACTGCAGAGAAGCTACTGGTGACTGACACACAAGAGTGTTTATTCAGTCACAAACTAGCAAAGTGTTCAGTGAAGGCATCTATGTCAAAGCAGGCTCAAAGAAAAGAGCTGTGGTCTGGCTGAAAGAAAGATTTTGGTGGAGCCAGAAGCTTCCTGTTTTCAAGGACAGGTATTCCTGAGCTTGAAACCATGTCTCCCACTATCTTCATTTCAGTATAACGCAATGTTGTGAGGTCTTTCTATTCCAGACAAGTCTTTTTCAGCTGCACCCTCTTAGAGGAAGACAGAAATGGAAGTCTGTTTAGCAACATCAGTTAGCTGAGCTGTTCTGTTCCCTAAACTCCTGCTTATGTCTCTTGACACTCTAGCAGATGCATTTTTAATTGGTATTCAGTAACAACAGACATTAAGTCACAGTTTTATATTTGTCAAAAGGCTTTTTTAAATTTTACAATACCTTGTATCCCCAACTAGTTAAAACTTTGTCAATCAGTGAAATTAGAGAACAAGTTAATTTACATTTCAGCAAATCTGTTAAGACTTTTGCAAAAATATCTTTGCAACTCAACCTCAATTTTGTCCAAACTGTTCCACAGTGGAATATCATCAGTCAGCAGATGCTGTAAAACTAGTTGACACACTGTTGAAATGCAAAAAAGGAAATAAACTCTGTGCCGCATGGGAGATGAAGTATGTATGTGTACAAAGTGAGACTGCAGAAATAATGTCAGGATTGAAGTCAGTACTAGACAAATGCCAGGGATGTGAATAGGAGAGCATCATGGTTTTTACCCCAGCCGGCAGCTGAGCACCATACAGCCACCCATTTCCCCCCCAGTGGGGAGCGGGAGAAAAGAAAACAAAACACCAGACTCCCCTGAGCTGTGATAACGACAGACGACAGTTTTACTGGGACAGCAAAGGGAGTGGAAAAAGACAACAGTACTGATGATACATAATACCGTGCAACTCAGACCTCATGCTTAGACCCGTTCCAAAGCCGAACTGTCCTGGAGTCGCGCCGCCTTGAGAAGTACCGCCCCTTCCTGACCAGCTCCCCTCTATGCTGAGCATGATGTCACATGGTATTGAATACCTTCTTTGGATAGTTTGGGTCACCTGTCCTGGCTGTGTCCCATCCCAGCTTCTAGTGAAATTATTCTAGCCAAACCCAGAACAGAGAGAGCACAGAACTCAAAGTAAACAGGTGCCCGGAAAGGATACACTCTTATTTCTGCCACTGAATCCTAAATCACTTATAGCTGGATTGGGTATCTGTGTATCTGTCTTTCTCTGTATGTATTCAGAAGCTGCCTAAATAGTAAGAAACTGTAAAATAAAATTGGAGGAAAAGGCAAGTACCTATACTTAAGCAAACAAGATAAAAGTATGTAAAAAGAGGCATGCAAATAAAGAGAAAATTTATATGAGAAAAGGTGAGTTATTAAAAATTAATGAAAAAGTATAAAAGGACAGTTACTTACATGATTATGATGTCAAATATAAATTTTAAATTAGTGTTTAACAAGAAAAAATAAGGAAAGCATTTTGCAAGTCATGAAAAGCTCAGGAAAAAAAAAGGCTTTTCAAAGAAGAGTCATGGCAATGATTAAAGGGATAAATGGACTTACTTATTAGAAAAGATTAAAAGGATAAATACAAATAGTTTAGTAAAGTAATTAGGTTAGGGAAGAGTGTAGGACATAATAAAGAACTACAAACTTCTGAAGGCAGTAAACACCAAGGAAGGAGAGGAATAATTTAGCCTGATACAAGAGAGTATATTTAGAAGTAAAGGAATTAAAGGTAAAAAGAAAAAAGAAATACCCTAAGCAGCAGAAAAAATCCCTCACCTATGAGACGAAAAAAGGTGAAAGTGGTGACAATCCATATCTAAGGGTAAATAGATAAAAGGAAAATATAATAAATCAAACCAGCATTTGTATTTTAAAAGCATCCCAGTTTGTAGTGCTTTTAAAAATTTAGTGCAGACATTTAATGTTTACCTTCTCATTGGGAGATTTAAGGTATAAAATAAAAACAGATATACAAAAGGAAAATTATCATCAGTGTTAAGACACCTTTTCACCTCTCTTGGTACAGAAGGGTGTTTCTTTCTGCCTTTTTCCAGGTGTACTGTTATGACAGATTTTAGAATTATGTACAGTAACTTTTTAGGAAATTATGTACATTGTTAAGATTGATTTGTTAGTTTTGATAAGATCAATTTTAAAACAAACATTAAAATAAGAACATCTTCAAGACTCCCCGACTAGCTTGACTGTCAGAGAGACCACACTGGCCTTGATATGCTACATAAAAGTGCCTTATGAAAGGACCTGAAAAGATTCTGGCTGTTCCCTTAGTTTGAGCAACTGGAAAATATCTGTAAGAACTCCTCACAGAATAGTTAAATACAAAGTCTCTCAAATTTGTTTCAAGTACTATAGCTGTACAGTTCCTTCCTTGAAACTCTGCTTTGGGTACTGTAGCTTTAGAAGATCCTTACCCTAAGCTTCACTGGAACCCTCAAGGAAAAAGACACTTGAAAAGTAGTGCCTGAAATCACTTGTTTTTGAAAATGGTACTCAAAGTATATAATCCAGGTGATCACATTATTTTTACATTTTGTCTCAAATTACAAATCCATATTAAAACTAATCTTGTGAGTTTCCTGATTCAACTGCTGTTGCTCAGTTATTACTCTAAAGATCCTACACTCATAGCTCAGAAATGGATAGCCTTAGTCTAAGAAAAGCAAAGCGTAGTCACGTGCTCTTTTGAGGGAGTGACTTTTTGTGGAATTATAATAAAACATGAGCATAACTGTACATGCAAGTGATTTTCCATATGATGAAAATAATAAAAAATAGTTTTACTTTGCGTTTTCATTTTTTGAATAGAACTCTTGATTGATGAAAAACCATGACCAGAAACAGTATTAAGAAATAGCTTTAACCCTAAAATCTTTATATTCTGTTGAAAATTTTAATAATTGTTTTCCTTTCTATTTTCCAGTCAGTCTCTCATTTTCTGGTGGCTCAAGTGACCCTTTTTTCATCTTGCTCTTGATTAGATGACTAATATATGACTCACAATGTGCTTTGCAATGGAAGTGATTTTTCAAACTGTGGGCTATTTATACAATTCAAATTTCTCTTGAGTTGATCAGTGCAGGTTCATCTGAGAACATGAAGTTGTTTTTAGTGGTAGCTTAAGATTAAACTATAAGGCATGATGACAAGTGTCTCTGTTAAAACCCTATGTACGTACTAAGAGGTGCCTTTATATTCTCTTCTGACTGAACACTGTCAGATCACAGGTCATGTGCTGAAGGAAATGTTACTGTGAGGTGCCACACACATGTTTGCTTTGATTTGACACTTCAAATGTAGTGAACTGTGAAGAGAGTTATCACATCAGCCAGTTCAACTGGACCCAAATAACACTTTTAATCATTTAGGAGTAAGCTGGATGTAGTACAATGCAGCATCAGGCTGAATCTGCAAATAAAGCAAACATAAAATTCCAGAAAAGTGGTCTGAAGAAAGCAGAAGTTATAAGAACAGATTTCTGGTTTTGTTTCTATTGTGAATACGCTTAAACATTAATCAAATTCTTACAACTTCCTTCTCATTAAGAGTTGTATAACCCTGCGCTATCAGGAATATCAGCTAAGTGTACGCTTTATAATGGAATCCATGCTCTGTGTTATCAGGCAGTTCCATGCCATTCTATCCCCACAAGCCAGGTCCCAAAAGGAGTGTTAATAAAAGTGTTTTTTCACTTGAACCACAGGTTTCATCTCTAGACTAGTACATTTTAGACATATATTTTTCCATCAGTATGACTTTTATTTGTTCGAGGTCACACCCACTTGTTCATATGGATCAGAGCACGTTCTGGGGACACGAATTATGTCTTAAAAGACTCTTCGCCACCTCAAAGATTTTTCCAGCTCTGGACTAAGCCTTGCACAAGTCTATTCTGGTGCAGACAATACATGTAATTAGAAAAACAAAAACCTGTTCACTGCCCTGGTAGTTCTCAGCTGTTGCAATGACCCCTTTGAAAGACAGAACAACTTCTTTATGCTTGACAGACATAAGAGTAGCTGCAAAATCCGGAGGACAGAATGTCAATTTAAAGCCGCTTTTAGTAAAATACTTCTCAGATCTCCTGCCAAACATTTCTTTGTGGGACTAGCAGATATCAGGAGCTACATGTTGTTGCTCTCCCTTTTAATATTTTTGAGGTAGTAGCAGAAAGGCTAGAACATGTCAGAATCTATTTATGAGTGGCTGCCACTACCTGACCTTTTTTATCCAGAGTGTTTTCTAATAAGTAAAGAATTAGCACCCAAAGAGTAACAGTTTGTAATTTCCTGTCTTAACTGTGATATGAGTATTACCCTTTTGAACTCTATCATTACCCTCTTACTCATCTGAAAATGATACATAAAATTAAAATCAGTAGCTGAGAATATAATTTGCTTCATTCAAGCCACAAGGAAAAAAAAAAAAAGATCCAGTAAGAGAGCTTGCATTTTCAGACAGCAAATTTCAAAAGCATATTGCATTCAGGTAAGTCTAGACCCACCTAAATAATAGCTTTGGCTGTCCAAAATTAGTGGCAAAGAGTTATGCCAACATGTTAGATGTTTGAAAATTCTTCTTTCCATGTCCTTAAAAAATTAATCTGACATAACAGAAAAGATACCAAGATAACAAAACTCCACGTTTGTGTTTGATGTGTGTGTTCTCTCAGATACTAGATCCCATCCCAGTGGTAATTTTGAAGCAAATTAATATAAAAATGTCAATTTTCTCCCCCCGGTATTAAACATTTATCTTTCATGCTTCTGTTACCTGGTCTGGTTTGTTCATTTGTTTCTTTTAATATTTGGCTTTAACATTGTTTAAGCATTCATTGTGTTCAAAGTATAAACCTTAAAAAATCTAATATAATCTTTAAAAGACTTTTCTGTTTCCCCCCACCCTCAAAAGTAAACATTCGTCACATTTTGTTCTCTCCTGCCATGCAGAGTTGAACAAATGTACAGCTGAGAGGCATCTGAAGAATTCAGGTTATCCATACTTTGGCCAGGAGTCAGAAACAAATACAGTTATATTATGCTGGGGAATCTGTGCTTTCTAAACAGACCTTCATACGTATTTGTAATACTAGCAGCTCAGTTTTCAGGTATGTTTCTCATTCAGGAATCTCCTGCAAGACAACAGAATCACAGTGACTTTCATGAACTGACTGATTTATCTTGAGACTTCTCTTATAACCCTCCAAAAATCATAAACATTTCTTTTTAATAACTTTAGGGAATGGTTCTCATGCCTGTATTCAAGAATCCGATAGATGATAGATAGATAGATAGATAGATAGATAGATAGATAGATAGATAGATAGATAGATAAACTGCAAGTGAGAAAATACATAGTCTTTAGTCTACATAGTCTTTAGTGGTCAGTTAACCTTGATTAGCCTCCAGGTGCCTCCCAAATCTGTCTTTTACTCTCCCTCTACAACAAGATCAGGGGAAAAAATATGACAAAAAGCTTGTGGGTCAAGATAAGGACAGAGAGATCACTCTATAATTACCATCACGGGCAAAACAGAATCAGCTTGAGGAAATTCATTGCATTTATTGCCAATTAAACAGAGTAAGATAATGAGAAATAATAACAAATCTAAAAACATCTTCTCCTCACCCCTCTCTCCTTTGCAGAGTTCCCAACTCTTCTACTTCCTCTCCCCTGAATGGTGCATGGGGATGGGGAGGGAATAAGGGGTAAGTCTCTCTGCTGCTCCTTCCTCCTCACACTTCCCGTGTTCCAGTGTGCAGTCCCTCCCACAGGATACTGTCCTTCATAAACTTCTCTAAGGTGAGTCCTTCCCACTGGCTGCATTTGTACAAGAACTGCTCGAGCACGGGTCTTTTCCATGGGATACAGTTCTTCAGCAATGGACTGCTCCAGCATGGGTTCCCCATGAGGTAACAGTTCCTGCCAGAAAACTTGCTCCTGTGTGGCTTCCTCTCCATGGGCCACAGTTCCTGTCAGGAGCCTGTTCCAAAGGTTCTCCACACGCTGCAGCTACTTTTAGCACATTCCCACCTGCTGCAGCAGTGGTGCTGCAGGACTATGTATCTCCACAGACTGCAGTGTGGATTAATCCGCTCCACAGGGGTCCTCCATGAGCTGTAGAGGTATAACTGACATCACCATAGGCTGGAGAGTAAACACTGCTTTGGCACCTGAAGCACCCCCTACCCTTCCTTCTTCACTGACCTAGGTGTCTACAAGGCTGTTTCTCACACATATTCTCACTCCTCTCTCTCAGCTGGTGTTGCACAGTGTTTTTTACCCTTTCTTAAATATGTTATCAAGGAAATGCTACCAACATCACTGATGGGTTCAGCCTTGGCCAGAAGTGGACCTGGCTGGACCTCTCTCTGTCTGACATGGGGGCAGCTTCTGCTACCCACACCCCGCCCGCTACCAAAACTTTGCCACACAAACCCAATACATCTTTTGCATTAAAAAAAAATAAACAATAATCATCAAATCAGATTCATAGCTGGTGTAAATCAGCGGTTTCATCAGCAGAATCAAGAAGACCTGGTATGTGAATAGAGTGTAAGTGTGCAGGCATGTACATGTAATGAGCTTCATGCAGACTAACTAGCAATAGTCTGATACAGTATCAAGTCCTGTACCAAATACCCTCAGGAGGATATATTGTACTGAACCCCAGAAATCAACACTCTAACTTACCCCTCTGACCAATCATCGCAATCCAAACTACCCATCAAGAGGGCCAGAAATAATGTGAGAAAAGGTATAAACTCCTCGTCACTCTCCTGGGAGAAAACTGAACTTGTTCAGCTGGGTAAGAAAGAACCCACAGAGCTCAGTGCTACAAACAGGCGATAACAACACAGCTTTGGTAAGCAGCATTGTAAAATGAGACACTTCTTGGCAGGGTGTTTTAGTTTCAAAACTAAAGCATAGCAGTGAAAAATGAAAGATCAAGACAAGATTTAAAAGCAGGCAGAAGCAATGAATACCACTCACATAAGCATGCTTAACTGGACAGTTTGGGATTCTTAAAAGAGAATGGGATTGTTACTTTATCATTCTGGGATATATTTTGAAATCTATTTACCTCAGTTATACATGACATACACACCTCACTGGTGTCTTTTGCTAATACTATAAATGCTGATGATGCTTAAACTGCATATTTAAAGTATAGGTACAACACCCACAAAATTGTTTCATCATTTCTATATCATGATTATGCCTACAGTAGCATCTTTCACCAAAATATGTTTATATTCATATAAGATTTTAATTAATTACAAACAATGGAATTATTATTATTGTTGTTATTATTATTATTATTGTTGTTGTTGTTGTTGTTATTATTGTTAGCTATAGCAGCACCATAAAATTAAAGAAAATTCCACTCATAATAGCTTTGATTATAGTTTTGACAGACCAGAAAGACAGAAAGAACCTAGGCCCTTATTGCTAATATTAACCTGTCAATGTTACTAGAAGAATGCTATGAGTGAAGAAGGCAGAAAGAGAATAAAAGAAAAAGAAAAAAACTTTGCTGCTCTTAGAACTTCTGCCTTAACCCTTAACAGATCGACATGTAAAAAAAGTACACACAAACACTGAGATGAAGTCTGAGAAGGAATAAAAAGAGCTGTTGCATGAATGAATCTGACACAGACATTCCCAATATTTCTTTGCCAGGTTCAACGCTAGCAGCAGTAGGTGACTCCTCTCTCTACCTGTAGTAATAAAGCAGTTTCTGAGCCAACTTGTGTGTCTCTTTGAGAGTTATGCATGCCATATGAGGATGTACACAGTCCTTCAGACAATAGTGAGTTAGAACAAAATGAGATGTGTCCAGCTGTTGGTGTTTCCCATCTTTTGCAAACAGGGTGTCTCTGGAAGCCTGACATAAGTTAGGCCCAAAGACTTGTACATATTTTGTCATATTTTTTTTTTCTGATTTTTTTCAGATCTGTCCTTTCTTGGGATAGATTTTACTTCTTATCTGTCTGTCTGTCTATCTATCCATCCGTATATCTATTTATTTATTTATTTAAATCCAGAAAATTATTTTATCATAGCAGCCTTCCAGTACCTAAGTGGCTCTACAAGAAAGCTGAAGAGGGACTGTTTATCAGGGAGTGTAGTGATAGGGCAAGGGGTAATGGCCTTAAGATGAAAAAGGGTAGATTTAGGTTAAATATTAGGAAGAAATTCTTTGTAGTGAAAGTGGTGAGGCAGTGGAACAGGTTGCCCATGAAGGTTGTGGATGCCCCGTCTCCAGAAGTGTTCAAGGCCAGGTTGGATGGGGCTTTGGGCAACCTGATATAGTGGAGGGTCTCCCTGACCTTGGCAGGGGGTTGGAACTAGATGATTTTTAAGGTCTCTTCCAAACCAAATTGTTCTATGCTCTGAGAACAGAGTACTTATTGGCTTTTTTTTTCCTTTAATCCACCACACTCACCTTTTCTATACTCCTTAAGGCAACGATGTTTACATCTCCAAGATGTAAACAGTTCTTATATAGGCAACCTCATAAATTTCTTGAGCAGCTTGAAACACTCACCATCATTCATGACTTTTTCAGCAATTTGTATAGTTAAGCCATTACTAATTTTAATATGTTATATCAGTATGTTAGCACTAACTTGCTCTTCTCAGACCTTCTAATCCTAATTCTTCCTTTGAGTTGTGTAGTGTATTAGGAGAACCTGTTATAATATTGATTTGATGTAATTTCACAATAGGCATACTGCAAACTGCAGTTCTTCACAGGGGCACAGGGGCACACTTCTTTCTGGACCTTTAGTTTTATCATTATAGGCAGATGCTGTTGTTGTTTCCAGATTTGTGAAGTGGTGGAATAGTCTCTCGGGATAATTACTAGAATTGTTCATGATAAGTAATTAAACTACAGGGCAAAAATAATTTTAATTACATTTACTGTACTTCGCATGTGAAAGTTGAGTGTTTTCTATCTCCAGAGGTCTTCTGTGACGTTTTGTATAACATCACTTTAGTTATCTTTAACCGTGTTCTCCAATCCTCAGTTAAGTTTTCCTTCTAAAAGGACGTTTATTTTTCAGCTGTGTTCCTATTACTGAGTTTGTTGCAGCTAGAAGAAGAGTAGTAGAAACATATGATTAATATTCTCTGTAACTTACAAAATACTAAAATAGCTTTGTTGCTAAGAGCTGCTGTATCTAGATCTTGCAAAGTGGATGGAATCATATATGCTCCAGGAGAGATGTACACCATTGGTTGAAAAACAAAAATAAACAAGGAGAATGCAGTTCTGGACTCAAGTTTATTTCTACCCTTGTGAGATCAATTTGTGCATCATAATATTTTTGTGTTTCACATGAAAGGAACTGTAGTACCTAATGGATAGCAAATAATTTTATATCAAATTGATTTAAGGAATAATACATATTGGAAGATAGTTGTCATGAAAGTTACTATTACTTGACCCCAATTTGGCAGCCCAATGCCTTGAGTGAGAAAGCTTTGATTTTT
>VWZZ01005680.1:31724-66801 GCA_013399095.1 Psophia crepitans
CCCCTAATTTCTCCGTATTAAACTTTCTGGATTCATGTTGCTGTAATGGATTTAATAACAGCAGTTTTCCCTCAGGGGGTGAATTTGACCACAAATGCCTAAATAGCAGATTTTATTTGTTGCCCACAAAATCCCATGCTAAAAAAAGATGGGCACATTTGTAGTCTGTATTTGTTTTGAGTTAAAACAACCAACAGGCAGTGCACCAAAATCCAACAACCTGGAAATCAGATAGAATTTATACAATTAATGTTCTCATTTGCTTTCTGTCCTCTTCTATTTTATTTTAGTTCGGAGGATTTACCTGCAAATAATCAAGCATTTGTCATGTGCACCTAATGTAACAAGCCAAACAAGCCATGAAACCAAGTTACATCATTTCTTAGCTTAATAGTAATTTTCGCACAGAACTAAGTTACAGATTTTTGGACTAAGATGAATAAAGAAATGGCTTTATAACAACAAGCTAAAGGAGTGTGTGCTCATTCTTGTTAATTAGAGAGTTAGAGAGTGATACATACCTAGAAAGTGTGCATGTGTGCGTGCGTTTGCACATACCTGCATATGTGTTGGCACAGTTTTGAAGACTGTGAACACTAATATCTTTTCTTTATGATGAGAAAGAGGAAGCCTTGGGCACCAAAAGCTTTTTGAGACAAGAAAGCCCGTCATACCTGTAGGAGACTTCATCTACCTCAACATCTGCCATAAGGCAAACATGGGACACAGTTCATGTGGGGTTTGGAGAGTTGAAAATCTCTTAACACAGTGAATTCATGACCTAAGTGAGGTACTTTATTGGACCAGATGAGATCACAGCCTTTTAGACCAGGTGAAGGTCCTTCCAAACTTACGTGAGAAGCCTCACAATTGAAATTATGAAGAAATTAGTATTTTGTATTATCTAATTAAAATAATGTATATGCATATGTTTATGTGTACATACATTCCATTTTGAAAATACACTGTTTCCTCACTCTACTTTTTTTTTCAATTGTTAATAATTTTCATCATAGGTTTTATTGAGTTTGATTGAACTTTGACAGATATGTCAGTTTTTCACCTATTCACTTTTTTTCACCTCTAAAGCATCACAGAATCATAGAATGGCTGAGGTTGGCAGGGACTTCTAGAGACTGCCTAATCCAACTCATCTGCTCAAAGCAAGTTCGATGATAACAGGTTGCCCAGAGCTGTGTCCAGTTAGCTGTTGAATACCTCCACAGACGTAGAATGTGTAACATGTCTCAGCAACCTGTTCCTGTGTTTGGCCACCTCCACACTAAAAAAAGCATTTTCTTACATTTAAACAAAATTTGTTGTATTTTTATTTGTGTTCTTTGCACCTTGCCCTGTCACTGAATGTCACAGGGAAGACTCTGGATCTGCCTTCTTTATACCCTCCTGTCAGATACAGGCCTTTACATATTAAGAGTGCTTGAATAATTTATTGTAAAGCTTTATGTTCATTCTATTTTAAAGTTTTATGTTGCATCTTTAAAAAGATGGAATGAAGGAATCCAGGGTGGGGTTTTTTTGTAAAAAAAAAATCTCACTTTTTGGTTTAAATAAATGATCCTCAGGGGAAACTGATTCAGAAATTTAAATCAAATTAATTCAAATTCTTTTGCTTAATTTTACAGAATAAAATGCTTTGGAGGTGCACGGGGGGAAGTATTCTGTGTATATTATGTGTGTAATTGTGCAGAACTTCCTGTAGAATTAGATAAATACTATTTCATTTCAAATAATATATTCCAAACATTTGAACAGATATTCAAATGTTGTGTTCTTTGATAATGTACTGTTAAGTCTTGATTTAGCATTTCAATGCAAATGTAGTTCAGGATCAAGGTTACTATTTTTAATCTTTTTTAATAGATAGGTAACACTTTGGTACAATTTTGCAATCAAAGACTGCTATATTACCATCAGCTGCAAAATCCTGGTCTTCATAGAAAGCAATTTTTCCTGAGAACTACTAGAGTAATGTGTAGGTAAGAAATCTAGGGCTTGTTAGTCATTTCTGTGCTGCTGAGAGAAAGCGAGTTGTTCACAGCCGGTATTTGAGTTCTTTGAAACCCTTTTCACAGGATGTTATGCAGAAATGAAGGACATCAAACTATTAGACAGTATAGACCCACCTATTTTGTTCTGCAGATCCACCTGAAATCAGCTGTCTCATAGTTCCTACAGGGAAAGTGATTGCAAAGCCTTATCATGTCTCCAAGCTGTGAAGTCTCCTGGCACAGCTTATATTCGATTTGGCTCTCTTTAATCACTGAGATTGGACATTCAAGCACCCCAAGCTTTTGTTGGACTCTAAATCTGGAAGTCTAGGAAAACACTTGCACCTTTATTGATCACCTGTTACCAGCTAAGCCAGCTATTAGGCAGGAGTCTGATACTTCTGTCCCCTTAGGAACCTAAGGCAAAAGATCAAGCAGAAACAAATCCAAGAAACCAAAGCAATATTTTTAAAGTTGTTATGTTCACAATGATATATTGTCACGCAAGCAAGTGGCTTCTGTTAGAGTGAGAAACACAGAATATCTCTTGATTTGCATGAAATTTGGGTCTTCTGCTGTAACTAAAAATCAGTCTTGCTCACCTACATTTTATTTAACCAACTTTATATCCTAACATATGGAAATAACGGCTTAAGTCTTTGTAAGGAGTGTGCTCATTCTTTAAAGCTCAAACATTAGTCTTGCTTCCTTTTAAACCTAAGAGATAGAATATGTACATTCTACGGACATTGTTGCTCTTAGCTTTAAAATTAATTTTATCAAATTATAATAAATGTTTCATGTGCCCTTATAATAACCGCTGAATTGCCATCACACTATCCACCTTTGTTTTATGAGCAGATACATTTTACAAGCAGATACTTTCATCAGAGGAAAAAATCTGTCACCTGATAATTGCTAAAATGCTAGAGATAAGGCATATTGTTTATCTAAATCTTATGTTACAGGCTTGTAGCCTAATTTAATCTATTCTGAATGCATAGTAAATGCAACACAGTCATTTTTAAATCATAAACCTCTCAAAAAAAAACCAGCCAGAGGTCTGCTAATGTGTTGGATGATGGATCTCCTATTTACTATCGATCTCTGAATTTAGAACCAATCCATTCTGAACTAGCAAACATTTTTAATGTATTTTTAGAAAATATTGAATGGCTTTTAATCAGTGACAAGACTGTTTTTTCTGTTACTACTCAAAGTAGATTAGCAACAACCTACTGCATTTCACTAGAAAAATGAATCTTGTAGAGGTTGAATCTTGTGTGGTATATCTTGAATGAACTGACTGCACATTCAGCTATCCTTGAATTAAAGGAAAGCTCAGAGTAAGCAACCCAGATGCTGTGAGAAAAGTGCTGTAGGGGTTACTGTGTATGGACATCTACATAGTCCTCTGTTGTTTGGACGTATTATACACTACGGTTTGAACCACTGCTGGGAGAGGATTTGATTCAAGCAAACTGCCTATTTGGTCATTATAGCAGTTTCTGTATTGGCTATCTCAAACAGCTTCTGTTATATCCCACTGTCTACTGATGCTATTTTCTCTTCCTCAAACCATCCCATTCTGATGACGAGTTTCCTGCACCTCATCCTTCTCTATTTTTTCCTATTGAAGTTTGGATGCAGAAATCCCTAATATACTAACCTAATCTCACCTGTGTGAGACCGTCGGTCCTGATGTGGCTGATATTAAAAGAATATCACACAACTGTTCTAACCATATACGGAATGCAAGTGGGTATGCACTAAGCAGTATTGAATGAATAAATATTGTAGGTTTTACACTCTTCAAAAGCTTTCCTTTCAGAAGCCTTGTCCCCCACTTGAAGCCTATTACTTCCATCTTTACATCTCCTTAACAGTCCTTTCTTTTTAAGACTGTGTCATTACACTCCCACAAGACTCAGAGGAGACTAACAATAGAGGGAATGAATATAAGAATGTGATTCAGTTCACCAATTAAGAGCTCTATTTTTAGGTATCACAGCAGATATCTACTTGCCTGGTAGCTGTTTATGCTCCTGTTATAGTCAATAGCAGTTGAGGGTAGGACTGAGTTCTGTAAAAGCAGGTACGTAGCACCACACAATTTTCCCTAAGATGTCCAAGGCATCCATACAGGACTGAAAGGTAAGATGCATGGCATACAGGAAACCTCAACCCTTCTGAAGTAGCAGCAGAAGGCCACACAGTATATTCTAGGGCATTTCACATGCCACTCCACCCTTGTTCTCTGCACAAACAATTTATTCTGGAAAATATTTGGAGGCATTATCCTCTAGATAATGTCTATCTTAGGATAAAATAAATCCCCTTAATGCATTTGCAAAACAAACAAGCAGACAGACATTTAAACAAATAACTAACCCCGAAGAGCAATAAGCTATAATGATGGGACACTAGCCTCTTTTCCAGACTTATATAAAAGGCACAAATCTTTCTGTTATCCTCTTTTCAAAGGAGAGTTTCGTATCTATATTTGAAGAATGATAGACTCTTAGTAAAGAACAATCAAACTGCAGATACTATGTAAGAAAAGGAAACTCAGTGACATGTTTCTGAACTTATCTACCACATCATGTTCAATTGCAGGAGAGTCAGGCTGTATCTCAGAAGGTATTTCACTCACACTTCTTACAGTGATACTGACATTCAATACAAGTACTGACTTCTAACCCTTAGTTTAGTGGGGAAATCCTTTCTCCTGCCAGCCCATAGTCGCTTCCTTAGAAATTATGGTACTTCCAGATAATTCAGTTTTCATAATGGCCATGCAGAAGGCCTATACACATTAACAGTGCCTGCAGGCAGGCAACTAAACATAGTGAATAGTCTGAGAGTGTGAAATGTTCAGGGAAGATGTTCTCTATCTTACTCATGATTTTTAATTCAGATTTGTTTCTAAAACAAGCAAAAATAATAATTTTGAAAATCCTGAAACTGACATAAAACTTTTAAATGTCAGACCCTAATTGTTATTCTTTTCCTAATTTACAGATATGCCAAATTGAGTTGATTGTATATTACTTTTTTCCTTATAAGTGTCATGCTCACAAAAAAAATCACTATATTTTTAATATCGATATTAAATCACATGAAGAAAATAATACTGTTGCTGGATTGAATATTCCTCTATACCAGTCTGCAGGGTAACTGTTCTCTCTGTTGTTAAATAGCTGGGGAAGAAATTTCATCCTCAGCTCGCAGCTATATAATACCAAAAATAATGCCAGGTAATATCAGCACTTTCTCTTTTGAATCTTCCAATCAGTGAACACTGAAATAAAGGTTTCAGCTCTCAAGGATGCATGTATCATAATAATCTGAGTTTTCATTTCTTAGGAAACTCCATTGTCATTTTTTTCCTGTCCTGATAACACATTTTTAAAACTTCCTCTGAAAAATAACATTCATGAAACAGAAATCACTCAAGTAGTTTTGTTGTCCCAGAATGAAAACATTCTGAGTGTTTAAAAGTAGTTTGACAAACTATAAATAGGAATTTAATTTCAAAAGTAATTTAGAAAAAAAAAAAAGCAATCTTTTTCCTAGAATGACAAAACAGGAAGTTTCAGTACTAAAACATAGGAATTTTTGCTGCTTTCCTTTTAACATGTGGATTATCTCCTAGCAGAAGACATTTTATGCTGCCATACCAACTTAATAAAAAAAGTTCCACCTAGACTTATTCAAAATAAATGTGAAATCCGGTGAAGATTGCAGTCTAAGCAGGCTGAAAAGAAATAGTTCAGATGTCCTAGATAACAAAGGACAGTTATCTCTGCTGATATAGCTGGATGTGTCAGAAGCTGTCGTCACAATTTCTCAATTACTTGTGTGCAAGATAACGTCAGACTGGACTTGGCTGTCCCTGCTCATTCCCACCAGACAGTTCTCAGTAGTCAAATGGTCACTTGTACCCTTTCCCTAAGACTGCTGATCTTCAGTTTGCTGCAGGACTCTGAAATGTCTCTTTTGTGAAGGGCTGCTTAAGAAGTAAGTAATTCCATGCATTAAAGTGAGACCATCATACACCAATTGCAGAAATTATACGAGGCAGTGCAGGGCTCCTGGCTCAAACAAAATAACGGCAGTACCAGCAGGGAGAGGAAAATATGTTGAGAAACTTGAAAGATGTTAATTAAACATTTCTCCTCATTTTAAAGGTAATAGACATATAAAGAGTTATTGAGCTTATTGCTGGACCATGACAAATAAACACACAACCTTTTTCTCCATTGTATATCTTCTGTTGCAGTCCTTTTTTTTTCCACTCTTAGTTTAGTTATTAAAATTTCTTCTTACAGAAATAATACAAAAGATAATTGGAAACTTCAGCTATGTACATGCATCAACCTATCCTTAAAACGAAATGTAGAAGAAAACACTTTACCAAAGTTCTATCACTTTCTCCTGATTTCCTAGTTTATCCAGGGTTTTTAATCTGGATCCCAAAAACCAGTACAAACTCTAACGAAATTATGTTTTTGAAGAACCTACAGAAAGACTCACTATCAAACTTTGAATCATAACTCTCTCTAGGGAACATCAGGAATCATATGTCTATACAAATCTCTTCCACTCCAATGAGTAACCTCACACTTTGAATAAATATAAAATACTAAATTGTTTGTAGGGTTGGGGGATGGGGATAAGAGAGAAATGTTTTTTCCCTCTCCAACAGCAGCAGCAGCTGCAAAAGATTCAATTTGTGGTATTTTACTGTCTGCTGCATCTAAAATATTCATATAGGGTAAATTATAGTATCATGTTTTTCAAAGTTGCTGTACTTGCATTCACATCATTATTATTCTCCCTAGAGATAACATACACAAGAAAGTGAGAAATAAAAATATTGTCAATGCTATGAAGCCTATAAAAACACAAACAACATCTGTTAATAATTTTCTTGTAAACTATTTACGAATATAAAGATATTTCTCATTATATGTTCTAGGTTTCATTTGATCTTCATTCTACCTCCACTCTTCTTGTTCTGGATAATTATTTCTAGGTCAGTTATGACTTTTAGGNATTTCCCCTTGTCCTGTCACTAGTTATCTGCGAGAAGAGGCCAACCCCCAGCTCACCACAACTCCCTTTCAGGTAGTTGTAGAGGGCAATAAGGTCTGCCCTGAGCCTCCTCTTCTCCAGACTAAACAAGCCCAGTTCCTTCCAGGACCAGTGGACTTAATGGAAAGACATTTTATTTGAAACAATGGGATATCAGGTTAATGGGAATTGCACTTGTACAATGTTGCAAGAATAAGCTTCTCAATCTGCTACCTGATTGTCCCTAGATCATAGATTACTAAACCAATATGGGTTGACATGATCAAATGGTTTAATGTTTTGTAGCCAGTAATGGGAGTGGTATTTGTTATTAGAATTTTTTTTTTTCCCTACAAGGAATGAATCATTAAAGATAAAATAGTATGAGCAGAATGGAAAGACGGAAGTGTGAAAGGTGATGAAAGAGAAAACAGAATACAGAGTTTAATTTAACATCTTTGCTATCATAAAATAAGGTATTTAGGTCAGACAACACATCCTTATATTCCCCAATGACAGCATTATAAAATGACGAAAGTATGTTCTCTTCAATAATGCATAAGGTCCATTTGATCTATTTAGAAAGAAATGTTACTGGGACATAACGTCAGAAGACAGTTTCAATGAGTTAATACCAAAAAAAAAACCAAACCAGCTTTGGACTTTTTTTATAAATAATTTGCAAATTCAGAGTAAACCGTTTTGCAGGTTAGCTGAACATTTTCAAAGGTCAGATTCTTGAAAAAGTGCAACCAATAGCCATTACACGTGGAATACACTACAGGTTCATTTGTAACAGGTTAGAGGTTCTGAACTTTGCTCTTTCAGAGACACAATGTTTTGCAACATTTAGAGAATTCAAAAATGTCAAATACTCAAATAAATTATGCTTATGTTATCCAAGTAGAAGGTGGGACTTTTTGCAGATATGGCAGCAGATGAGTTTCTTTCTACTGGGTAAGTGGATGAGCTTCTCTCACAAATATTAAAAATAATAATAATAACAATAATGATAACCATAATAATACTTTCCAGATATTACACTTGTTATACTTGTTATATAACTTGATTTAACCATATCAACTCATATTTGTTTGATAATCTGTGACCTAGGCACAAACAGTTAACAAACTAAAGGTTTTATTCTTGCAATATCATGGAAGTGCAGTACCTATTAACCTTAACAAATGCTGTGTCAATTGCTGAAAAGTCCCCCTGAAATTCTAACAATAAACAAAACAAACAAACCACGAAAACAATATGATTGCAGTTACAGTTGTTATGCTATGAATAAAAATTACTAGTGCAAAACTGAATAATTGGAAAGCATAGACACAGATAGTGAGATCTCACAATCAAGTTTTCTTTCATTTTAGCATTAGTATTACTGTCTCCGCATTTCATAATATAATTTAATTTTTATGTACAAAATTTCCTGAAGGGCATAAATGCATTTCAGCTCTATGCAGTGGCAATTCAGTTTTAAACCATGCATAAAAACTCAATAAATGGCAAAATGCTAATAGGTTGGATATGGACTGTGACCTTTCCTAGTTACTTTTCCAATATTTTTTATCAGTTAAGAAACATTTACTGAAGTAAGTTGAGAGAATCTTAGCCTACTATTTACTTTAGAAAAATGAATGTTTATCAAATGGACTTGACTTGATAGTAATGTGATAGTTCATGCTTGAGAAGCCTCACAATTGCCAATGTGAAGAACTGGATATTGTCATACTGACATAATCATGTGGCGAGTGGACTGCATTTACGCTTTGCATGACCTTGAAAACAGTTTCCCAGACCAATGTCAGAAACTTTTTTTTTAATATTGCTGCTGCTGCCAAGCATATAGACTAGACAGATAAAAATAAAAATAAAAAGTAAACATAGTGACAGTAACTGGAACAGTTGTGCTCTTTTTTAATGTTTTAAGATGAAAAAAGCCCCATAATTATGATCTATAATTTAAAATGTAGATTTTGTGAGACATTTCACAGTGATGATTTAGTATTACTGATTTCTTATATACTGTAAACCAGAATCTGAATAGATAGCTTTTTAAGTGTACATTTAAATATTCACTGAGATTCAAATACCTGGATTCCATGATCCTAACTTGCAAAGACACTAGGTTTGATTCACAAGATGTTGTTGCATGTTGGATGTTTTCAGTAGCTTTGACTTCTTTGTTGCACTGTGCATTCCTAAATTTAGAAGAATATATTTTTTCTTTATTTCATGGTATTTTTCTCATTAATGTATTCTGTATCTGTATATTTTTGTCATTCTCTTCATATTTTCCCATTACGTTGGATAGAATTAATAAAAATGTATTCCCATTACGTTGTGAATTAATAAAAATGTATTTGCTTCTTAGAATTAGTATGTCTATGCTTTATTTATTGATCTGTTACTCAGCAGTTCTGGTGTCCTTTGAAAAAGACCCAAGAAGGTCCTTATTTTCCCTCTGTTCATAACTCAACCTTACTGTAACATTATCCAGAATTTTAAAATTTTATTGCAATTGTACCTAGGAGAAGGTTACATGCTCCCTACAAATATAAGAAAAATCTTGCTTCCTGCTGGAGTGAACAAGAAGGCTACATAGGCTTTTACCATGGAAGAGAATAACCTGGGTTTATATGCAGCTATAAAATTCCTAAGCCCTATATAGTTATCTATTTTACCTTTGGATTTCACCAGTCTATTTTCCTACCAAATTTTGGATTTCACTTGTTTACATTGTAGCCACAATAGGTCCCCTTACCTATATGTAATTACATCCATATGTAATTCACATTTTTCAGGTATTTTTGTGACAATGTTCAAACTCTTGACACTGTTCAGCTGCAGAAATGATCCCATGTATTTAAAAATTGAATGGATTACCATATGTTTCTGATTTGCCATTTTTGAACAAGACCTTAAAGCAGGTCTATGCTTCCCAATTCTATCACCATTTAGTGGGAAAGAAACTCTTTGTGAAATAACAACCAACTTTTCAGTCATGTTACAGCACAGTCTGCTGTGGTTACAGTTTGTAATGATTTATTAATGCAATCTGGTTTTGGTTGCACAAGCATTTTAATTTTGCTTCATGTGAATGCTCTTTGACACTGTCGATTACAACATTCTGCTTGATGATTTATGAAATTATGTAGGATAAACTGGTACTACTTTGAGTTGGTGTCAATCCAGTTTATCAAACACATGTCAATCTATGTCAGTACATATTAGCTTTTTTTCTGTACTACCTTGGCATATTGTCAGGTCCTTCAGGTTTTTATACAAACTCATTTTTACTTAGTAAGTGGTACAGTATTTCTTTTAGGTAACTTCATTCATCATTTAGGTATTTCTTCCTTCATGTAAGGTAGTAAAGGACATGGGATATTGGCTTTGTACAGCTGTATGGAAAATCACCACACACCAAGAAACACGTTTGTTCTTTGAGCGTGTATAGGCACACAGAGAAACATGCATACATATTCTGGGACAGTGGTAAAAATGTTTCTCTTCTTTAGATGAAGTTAATCAGGAGAATATTATGAACCTGGAATATGTCACATCTGCAAAAGAGACTTTATCAGGGAAAATTATAAGTTTTCACAATTCTAAATCTATATTTATGTAACTAACCGTACATGGGACAGTACACAGCAATCACCAAGTTTCACACGATATCATTTTGTTTATTTATAGAAAATTCTGGATGCATCCCTTTTGTTTGGTTTATATCAAGTATCTACACTGATTTCAATTTGAGATTACTTTAATAGTAATATTAGCAGTTGAAGCCTGGCATATATCCTAGAAGTAACATATGATCTCTCTTGCTGTTTTTCCTCTTGAACAACAAAACATTTAGAACACTCCAGATATTTATTTTCACATGGCAGGTTTTCTCCTCTGTGAAACTGATATACGTTAATGGGAAAAAAATGCTTTTGTACTCAAGATGTGAGCTGTCACCTAGGAAATGCATTTGCCTGGTTCCAGTTTAAGTCTTGTTCATGTTTCCAAATTTCAGTCAAACACTCAAACAGAACACTATGCTGAGCCCAAATGTGTACCGTAACCAAGATAACTCCAAGTTGCTTTGTCACCGTGGTAACTATGCCTTGGGTCTACTCTAGAAACTTTGTCTGGCACAACATTGTCAGCTATAGTTGTTTGAGAGTTTTTTAATGATACTGCTTAGACAACCAAAGGCTCTAATGCAGACACAGCAATTCTGAACAAAAAAATATGTCCTTTTCTTGTACAGCTTATTTAGTGTGGAAAGCTGGTATATACTACATCCAAAGAAACATTTTTATCAGTAAAAGCTGCATCTACATTTAGAGCTTTTGCTGAGATAGATGTGTTAGCAATCCCTCTCTAGTTTAGACTAGCCTTTAGCAGTATAAAGCAATTAAAGATAATCCTGAACATGCCTTGAAAGGATAATGTTTTCTGCAGCTCTTTTTTTCAGGATTTTCAGGTGTGTGCTTTTCTCTGCCACCCCTGCAGATCGTGTAATATAGATTGCATACTGATAATGCAGGCTCTTATCTGTAGGTGTTCCTAAATAATGAATAGTCCACTGTAACAGCTCTCCTTACAAATAAATAGCAAAAGCCAGCTTCAGTCTGGGTTTTTTGAACAAAATAACTTATAACTCTTCTAAAATAGAAGCCTACCTCAAGGATCTTAATTCCATTCGTGTGCACCTAAGGGTGCCTTTCAAGTCCCATTCATTTCAAGTTCTAAATTATATTTAGTCCAAAAATGGCCATCTTTCTTCAGGGTAGACTGTGCCTGGACAAGCACAAACGCTTGTCCTGAAGGTACAAGGACCCTTACCCAACATTTCAGTCCCTATGGAACCAAATCTAGGCACAACATTCTCTAAATTTCCCTATCTTACATATCTGTATGTGAGAGGCAGCAAAAAGCTAGGTTATAGCACATAAGGAAGCACATTTGGCCCTCTTAAGAGTGTGTCTCCATCACCTTATAATAATATTTTTGCCTGATCACATCTTCCTCTGGGAATTACTATGAGAAACGTTTGCAATGTGCTGAGTTGGTGAGGGTTCTGGGTTTCTTCTCATGCTTTAGCTACTTTTTCAGCAGAAACTCACTTTCCATTGCAGGCACCACTATGTACACAGTAAGAGAAATCTCAAAACAGTGGGGAACACATTGTCTTTAGTAACACACTTTTTCCCTAATTGCAATCCACCTCCCTTTTCTTTGTTCCATCAGTGTGGCTCACGGGGTGTCGCTCAGCAAAGACGAGTTGCTGGAAAAGCTGTACTCATTTTTCTGCTCTGTTCTTCATTTTAAACTTGGTTGTAACTTTTTGTAGTTCTTGCTGTCTCATTGATCCACATCTAACAGAAGGTTTTCCATAGGAAAGTCATGCTTGCATTGACTCAGATACCGTGAAGAACTCTGGAAAAGTGAGAGCGTGGACTCTGATAGTTTGCACAATTGACAGCTGAAGATCAGAATTACTGCAAGCTCTAAATGACCATCAAAGACAAAGCTACTGAGTACACCGATAGCTGTGGCATCACTGTTTTCACTTGTTTGCCTGCCTTTCTACAATTGTGATTCAGGGAAGATATCCACAGGAACGTAAAGAAGGATATAAATCCTTTTTTTTTTTTTTTGTCACAGTCTTGCCTCTGTCTACCAAAGGAATTATTTAAATATATCATTAGTCATCTCAGAATTAATTGAAAAGTTCTTCCTGGGTGATCTTAAGGGATTTCAGCATACTTAATTTATTGGTCCTTTTCTCTACTATTCTCATCTGACTCATTTAAAAACACAAGCCATATGAACAACCCCTTCAACCACCCTTGTTTTTAAAAGAAAGTGTTGCAAATTATGCTCTTTTTTTTTTTTTCCCCAAAAAAGTAACAGCTTTAACATAAGCACGGGTGGCTTGGTTAGAGTCAACTTACAGTATATAAATATATTAAGAGGAAAAGAAATTAAAGTACAAAAAGAAATAGGCATAAGAAAGCCACAAGCTCATAAAATAACAACAAAATTAAATACAAAATGTCAGCACTTTCATTACATTTCTTTATTTTTGAGGTTTTATTCCATGTTAGAAACTCCACAAAGACTAAAACCTGGCATATGAAGTATGACATTTCAGTCTATAAACCAATTTTATTTCATATATAAATATTGGTAAAAGTTAATTTGTGGCATTTTGTTAATATTATATGGTTGAATGAAAGGCAGTTTTACAAGCTGGAATCAGTTCAATGTATCATTTCAAGGAGAAGCTAGATAAATGTTAGCATAAAAAGTATACCTAAAAAAGAAAACCACATCTTTAAGATTCAGGCTTTCTTAATTAGGTTGTGTATGTTTGAAACTGTGGTAGCACTTTTTAGACTTGATATTGATATTGTATGTTAGCTTTAGACTACTCGTACTCTGCTTCATAATCAAGATTGTCCTCACAGTTAAATGCAGTACACATGTCTATGTATGTATGTGTGTATGTATGTATATGAGCATGCCCACAAGTGTATATACATGTGTATATACATGTACTATATATTTATAATTTTAAATTAATACTTGACACTGTATCCTCACTTTAATTCCTTTTGTTAGTCAATAATCTTGTATCCAACTCTGTATGGTTGAAGGTAACCCAGAGTATTAGAAAATGTTCTGGTATGTTATGAACTGAGCTGTCACATCTCACACAATGAGCACAAGACTCAGACACATGACATTTGGTTTGCACCTTCTCACAGCATCACTTCTGTACCATATGTTTTTACAGTGCAAAACCAGATCATTTGTCGTACTTTGTGATCCCACATGCCAATCACAACTACATGCCTTAACTGTGATCTGTCAAACAGTTATGCCTGTCACATGGGGGTCAGAAGATGGAGAAATACCTTGCTGCTATGCTTCGGCTAGAGGGAAGGAGTTTAATGAGGCAGATATCATCAAAGAAACGCCACCACAAGGTAACATTACACATCTGCAAGCTGATGCTACTACACTGGCTTACCACTTGAATGTGTTGAAGACAAATTTTAGTGGCCACTGAAACAGATTGTATTTCCGTACAATCTCTTAGAACAAAACTACCAAGCAAAATCCTTGTGAAGGTGCACTACAGGACTTTGAATGGAGGTTCAAACTTTTGTTGTTGGAATACCACAGAAGTTTCAATCTACTGACTGGCTGAAGCAGAAACAGAAGCAAGAAATTCAGCTTTCCACAGAGTATTGAGAGTCCAATTCGCTGTGAAGACCAGCACATAATTGCTAGCATAACTGCACATTCATTGCTGCTGTTCCTTAAACATGGAAATCAAATATTTCTGCTAAATATTGCACCTAGAATGCACAAAGAAGCAGAATTCACATAGAAATTTCCTTTCGCCCACCAAAAAAAAACCAACCCCAACAACAAGGCCCCCTCCAAAAAAAACCCCAAAAAAACCCAAACACCATAATTCTGAGATGTCTGACTATATTCCCAGTCTCATGCTTCACCAGTAAACATCTCCTGCCTTCATTTTCCCTCTCCGGCTGCACGTGTAAATAGCACCATTTTCTTCACGATGAATGATGCTTCGCTGGCTCTGAAGTTTTCATTCTAAAGGTTTGAAATAATCTTAACCTACTTTGTGATCAAAATAATCTACTGTTTGCCATATATGAAACTATCAACCACATCTATTCTTCTCTTCCTTACTATACATATAGGGGGAAAAAAAGAAGAAAAAAAATAATGTAGACATAGCTTTAAAAAACCCCATGTCTTTAAAGGACATCTGGAACACATTTCTCGATGAATAGCAAAGCGCTACCATACATGCCTCATTATAAGACAGTACAGTGAGACATAAATTCTTTGCTGAATGAATCGTGCTGTGTTCCTGACCATTCAAAACAGATGAATTCTAAAGAATTCAAAATACTATTCTGAATGAAGATTTGAAGTGCTTAGTTTGGTAACTCAGCAGTGAATTTTTAAGAATTTATGTGATTCAAAAGAACAAATATTATTGAAAATCCAAATAATCCAAACAGTTTGGTCAAAATAATGTAGAGGTGTTGCAATGTTCCCCAGTAAAACTCTAGAATACAGACAAACATTTTAAAGAATGAGAACTAGAATGCAAGCTGAGATTCACAGCTCTAGATAGTTCCAGTATCCCTGAATTGTTATGAAATATAAATGGTCCTTTAGATGAAAATGTAGAACTTAAATGTCATCAGAATGCCAAAGAAAAATATACGGGGTTTGTGGTTTGCTTGCCAGCATTTGTGAAATGCTTGCCAGCATTTATGAAAATCTGTAGTGCCTTTGTGGGTCCTGCTGGTAACACTTTTGATAATTCTACTTGCATACTTTTAGTTATTGACCTGTCTCTTACATATTGATATTTTCTGAACCATAACCACCACAATCATCTTGTAAATAAACACTTAGTTAGCTTCTAAATTTTCTATTGCCACTTATTGTATGTTTGTATGGTGCCTATCAACATGAGCCCTTATTGGGTGCTATTATAGTATCTGCAATATATTGACAGTAATTTCATGAATGAATATTTCCTATAAAAGGAAATTAAATTGATGATGTCTGACATCTTCCACCACAGAATCTTTCCAAGTAAAGAAACGTGAAATCTTCTTCCAAATCTTAACTGCAACATGATGTCCACATACCTTGAGTGACAGACACCAAACCTTCACAAAGAACTCTCTGCTGCAACACAGCATAAATTAATCTCCTCCATAACGTCCCTCAAAGGTAATTATAACTTTAGTAGCATCAACTAAATTTGAGACTGAAACACCTGTATGCATTCAATTTGTGATACATTAGCCATTTAGAAGACAAGTGTGAGATAGGTCACAATTGAGGTTTTGGCTACGTTGTTTCTCTAACCTGGCTTCCCCTTTGATTTCAGGATATAAATTGATTAATATGACTAGATATAAACAATTAACTCCTAATTTATTTTTTTTTTATTTAAAAGCATTGACATCCTACCAGGAATTAGTTTCAAGGATCTGAGGAACCCACAGTCAAACCTCAATATCATACTTTAAAGAGCCTTCTAAACAGGGAGAGAGATAGCTGACTTTTTATTTAAACATGACTCAGTTGCCTAGAAATTCAGGGCAAAAACCTAAAATTTCCGATTAATTTCCACTACACAATTGCTTACACTATAAGATATGTATATAGGTGACATCGCATGTTTAATAATAGACTTAATTTTAAAGTAAAAGCATATATAATATTTCTGAAGGACTTGAAGGAAATGGTTGTTGATCTAATTTGAGCTGTTAACAGTCTGCCTACTCAAAGTCTCTATTATGTAATTAATTCCCACTCAAATTCAATCCCATATACAATAAAACCATACATATAAACTACCATCTTTCAAGAACAAACATGAAATAACCTAATCTTTCCCTTTACATATTATTTCCTTGTTAGTTCCACATCTTAACTCAGATTTCCCTACATTTTCCTACTTGTCACACATAGTCTTAATCTATATTTTCCCTGAGTTTTTCAGAGCTTCCTTTTGCCAATTTTTTTTCCATATCTCCCGTTATTTGTCTTTACCATTGCATAGACACATTCCCATCCCTTGCCTCACATCAACTTCTTTCCCCAGTATCTCTTTTGACATTTACCAGCACCAAGCCTCATTGCTTCTCTTGCCCACCTTCTACCCTAACGTCTTCAGCAGTTTGGCTTATCTCCTCTCATTTTCAAACTCCATAGTTCTTTGCATGATTTTGCTTATTCTGTTTTGTTTTGACTACTAGCTATGATATATTCAGAAGACAGACATAGTATAATCATGTATGTTGATAGGTTATTGTCCGTCCTTCCAAGACAGATGGGGAAGTCCTTCCAAGACAGCCCCTGTACTCAGGCTGCACCTGGAGTATTGTGTCCAGTTTTGGGCCCCTCAATACAAGAAGGACATGGAGCTGCTGGAGCATGTCCAGAGAAGGGCAACAAAACTAGTGAAGGGACTGGAAAACAAGTCTTATGAGGAGTGGCTGAGGGACCTGGGCTTGTTTAGTCTGGAGAAGAGGAGGCTGAGGGGATATCTGATCGCTTTCTGAAAGGAAGTGTAGTGAGGAGGGTGGTGGTCTCTTCTCCCAAGTAGCAAGCAACAGGACGAGAGGAAATGGCCTCAAGTTGCATCAGGGCAGGGTTAGGTTGGATATTAGGAAGAACTTCTTCATGGAAAGAGTGGTGAGGGATTGGAATGGACTGCCCAGAGAGGTGGTTGAATCGCCATCCCTGGAGGCATACAAAAAACGTGTAGACGTGGCGCTCCAGGATATGGTCTAGCAGGTATGGTGGTGTTAGGTCGACGGTTGGACTTGATGATCTCAAAGGTCCTTTCCAACTTACTGATTCTATGATTCTATGGAGTATTTACGTTCATTTTCTTCCACCTGTAAAGACTGTCTTACCTATGTAGTTCATGGATGTAGAGAAAGCTTCATAGCATCATAGAAAGTGTGGTGGGAATATATCTCAAAAAGTTAGACAGTAGGTTTCCACCCTGCTGGTATTTTTGGTTGAGAAACTTCAATGATCCAAACTCAGTGATGGAGAGATCTCTGGGAAACTGCTTAACAGTAATCTTCTTTGAAGATAACTGGAATTTTACTATTATTAGTTTCAAAAGGAACGAGATCAAGCTAAGGTAATCCCAAGATTGGTTTTTACTGTACTTCAGAAAAAAATGGAGAAGAATGTTAAGGAGAAAAATATTACTTACCTTTTTAAATCTTAAGATCAATGCAACATAAAAGTGAATTTAATCAGAGAGAGAGTCTACAGTTTAAAAAATATTGCATGTTTAAAATTATAGGATAACTTTTTAATAATGCAAATGTTGTCCTTAATAAAAACATTGGATTTATAGCTTGGTTTTCATATTGTTTATAAAATTAAGCATTTTGTAAATCAAGGCATTCTTTTTGCAAGGAAAATTTGTCAATTTTTAGTGCCTTTTCTATTAAAAACTTATGCTTCTGTGAATTTCCTTACACCTTATAAACACTTCCCACCTTAAGACAGTAGGGAAAAATTGGACCTTTCGGTTAACTGAGACCATTTCACACTGGAAATTTTCAGAGAGATATGATTTCCCTTTGGAGGTGTTCAAAATTAATCCCTTTCGAACTATGGCAGTGGATTTTAATTAAGCTAGCATTAGTACTCATGTCAAGAGGAAAAAACACTGTAAAACTCTCTCTCTTGACTGCTGAAATAATAGTTAACCTCAGCATATGCAACACTTTAAACAAGACTGGAATTAAGGAACATGAATATTGCTAAAAACAAGGAGGAGATGGTATCTGACTTAAGCTTATTTGCCATAAAATTTGCTTTGTTGCTTGTCAGAACACCTAAAAGAAGCTGTGTGACTAAGCTGACTCTTTATAAGACTGCCTCTCTTTCCTAGGTTCCAAATGGCTGAGTTTGTCAGCTGCTGATTTGCAGCAGGACTGGAAACAGCCATGGGCCATGTAGTGTCAATCTCCTTTACTCTCTTAAAAGTTTGAAAAATGTTGAACATGTCTTGGTTTTACCTATTAGATTTCACACTCACATGCAGAATTTAATTTCATTATATGACTGTTTCTATCTTCTCATGCCTTTTAGTAGTTACCAGTAAAAAAAATCTCAGTTAACACCTGGTATGAAATTTTGCATATCAACAGCTCAGCCAGCTGCTGCTTTCATGAAAGCTACAGGCTTGGCTAAAATTGTTATAAATTTCTAGAAAGGAAGGATTTAATGTTTGCAAATTGCTATCATCGGATTTGTTTTGTTTTGTTTGGTTTGTTGTGTTGGCTTTTTTTTTCATTCTTATGATTTGTCTTTAAAACTAATAACTGTAGCCACTTAATATCTGTTTTGTTTTATCACAAACTCATACTGTGTTTTGGAGTATATTTTTCTAGATCTCCTGTTCAGATGTGCTTTCCACCTTGTAAGATTTACAATCAGTGACAGAGATGGCATTTTCAGTTCTTGATCTAGAATCTCCAAAATATTTTCACAGCTATGTTACGGTTAGCAGATGCATCTTTGGATACACATCTGCTTCCTTGTTTATTGTAAAAGATAATTTACATATGTGCCATTCCTTTATTATGTCGATTGTTGAACACAGTGAAAGATGACAGTAAAAGACACAGATCTAGGTTTAATTCCCACTACACCACTCACCTTGCGGCTTTTACCCTTTTTCCTTTTGCTGCCATGTAGAATCTTATTTATTTAGAATGCAGTTTTTTTAAAAATGGCATCTGTGTCCTATCATATGCTATTAAAAACCACAACCAGGTGATCTTCAATCTTGTTACATCTTCTTTGCATCGATCTTTACGACAAAGACTGCCCTTTGGGAATCCTGGGCCCTGGAGGTAAGAGGGAGAGTCTGGGGTATGGAAGACCTCCCATCAGTCAAACAGCATATGGTCAGAGAGCATCTGGCCAAAATTGATGCGCACAAATACGTGGGCCCTGATGGGATGCACCTATGTGTGCTGAGGGAGCTGGTGGAGGTTATTGCTGAACCACTCAGCTTTAAAAGTTGAAGCTTTAAAAAATGCTACTATTGTGGCATATTTCCATAACTGCTTTAAAACTTACTGTTACTTAGTTCATTTCTCCAGTTACTGAACTTGTAAATTGGTAAGAAAAATTCTTTGAGACAAATAAATGGCAATACAGTGTTTTTGTTGCTTATGATAATTAAACAAAATCATTATACTATGAGCAGAATTATCTAATGTCTCTTTCCTCCAATTGGGATTTAAATTCAGACGGTTGCTTTTTTCTCTTTTTAAAGTTCATATCATATTAAAGTGTCCAAAAAGAGGATAATGGATCCTATTAAAAAAAAAAAAACAAATCAAAAACAACACAGCAAAACAAATCCAAACAGACACTACCACCACCCCCGTATCTCAGAATATCCTCTATTCTTACCAATAGGTAAGGAATAAACTAGTCTGACCAACTGGTAGATTTCAATGAGATATTTCAATCCAAAAAATGTTTTGCAGAAAAAAATAAATCTGATCCTATTGAACATAGAAATTAAAAGCATTTAGAAAAAAAAAATTAAGAACCTTGAAGGAAATACAGTGGATTTCAGTGATCCAATAGGAGCAAAAAAAAATGAGAAGCTTTCTTCTTTTTTCTCTACCTCATTATATCAGATAATGAACGTCTGCATAAGAGTTCAAAGTATTGATGGATTAAGAGGTATTGCAAGGCCAGTTGGGGGGAGATAAACACTTTCTCTTGGACCTAATGGATTTTTTTTTTTTTATTATTTTTTTTGTCAAGAAGACCATTTTAGGAAATCTTGCTTCGGCACAGGTAGATCAATGATTTATCATAACAATTGGAATATTTTCCTACTATACTGAAAGATCAGGTGAACCAGACAGTCTGAAACAAAGTAACTTCAAAATGGGCAATTAGTTATAGATCATCTTTGAATAAATTTAAATATTTTCTCTCCTTTCTTTTAAACAAGGTTAAATATGATTAAAAGCTAGAGAACAAACAAAAGACCAGAGAAAAGATTTCAACTTTGAAGACTGTCTTAAGTGGAATACCATTTCCTTCATCCTTACACATCCTTGCTCAATTCTTCTACAATTCTTTCTGAATAGCAAAATCATAAATAAACTGTGTAGACATAGACTTATTTAAACTAATACACTTGAATCCAGTTATGTTGAGCAAAACCTAGTACATGTACTAAACTATACTTTTTAAAATATTTTAAAAAATTTTATATCACTGGTAAGTTTTGTTTCAGAGCTCCTAAAATACAACAGCAAAATGATAAAAAGTTGGATAAGTCTGCTTGTGAAACTAAAATAAACTCCTAGTCCTAGTGCCATGAAATAAATGCAATGGCTAAGTTACTTTAAAAAAAAACACAACCAAACAAAACAAAATGAAAAAAACAACCAACCAAATAAAAAACCTGAAGAATGTCTACAAGTTAGTCACATTCTGTTAAAATAGAGGGCTGGTTGCAGAGAAAATAAGAAAGGACAAATACTGGCAATCCTATGACCTTTTTGAATGTTATAAGGAAGCTCAGATTACATCTTAGCCTCAAAGATGCAGTTGTGAGCATTTTAAATATTTCATTTATCAGGATTAATTATTTTTTTTTTAAAAGATAAGTTTTTGGGTTGTTTTGGGTTTTTTTTTTAATGGAGTATCGCTTTCAATATCACTGGAAGTTTAGGGAAAATATGCATTGGCAATATTTTGTTTACCTTCCCTTTTCAGGGAAGCAGTTTTCACACTGCTTTTTGTCACAAAAGCATGAGAAAATAAGATAGGAAGTAATTTTTAATGAGTTTATTATAACTTTCTCAGTTATAATCACAAAGTATTTGTCATCAATTTTATTTCCATTTCATATTATATTGGTTTCTAAATATAATACAGGACAAGAAATGTCCTAGACACTAATTCATAGGTTAGTGACCACTTTAAAATAACATGATGCAGTTGCTATTAAAATGTAATTCAGCCTTTCAGTAGATCGCTTGTGGTGACATCTAATTTTTTTGTTGCTCCCTTGGGTAGTGTCTAGAAACAGTCCCCGATGTAGATCCATCCTTGGACTGAAGCACAGAGAGGAAAAGCTGAAAAATGAGCAACGGGAACAGCTTGCTGATGAAGTTGAATGAAGAGCTAGTAATGATATTGATGACATTACTAATTACTTAGCAGGCAGAATTGAAAATGAGAATTCATTTGTCATCATGATATCATCAATCAGCTTTCTATTGCCTTAGGTAATAGGTTTGTTCTTGCTTGGTGCCGTATAAGCTTTGCTATATAACTCATTTAGTTTTGTACATCTGTACTTAATTTTTACCTTCTACAGTTTTACTCTTCTACATATTGCATTGTGGTTTCATGAGTGTCCTGTTTCAAAGATTGGCTATTTTATGCTGAAATCAGATCATAAGTTTAAAGATCACATAATCTCTGCCCCTCAAAACAAGCAAATGTTCAGCGGATTATTTTAAAAGGGTCATAGCCTAAAATCACACCCATCCCGGATGCAAAAGGAAACAGATTAAAATTTGATACTTAAAAAGATTCAGATAGATTTTTAGACAAATATCTTAATGATAGATTTACAGTAAGTTAAGTTCTTCTAGCCTGGGGATGCAGGATCAAAAGTCACGGTTCCTGAGTGCTTGACTAGAAACAATCTCTTTGGCACTGATTTAAGAAAATAATTTTTTTCAAACAATCCCATATTCCTAATCCTTCAGCCTGTGAACCAGTAATCACAGTCCCAAGAGCCTGGAGGCTCTACTATCTCTTCCAAACAGCTGAGGTTCCTGGCTGAGTCATCCCACTGGAGAGGGAGCTGGCCAGATTTCAGCAGATACGCACTCCAAGATTTTCCTTTTTCCTGTCCAATTTGGCATCTCTGTCTTTTTCATATCCTTTCTGGATTCTTGAATTCGTGCCTTGGCTTTCACAAGGCCATTTTCCATTTTCATGGGCATATACTCTGACTGTTAGTGCTTTGCTCTGAAGTAAGTAAAGAGTATATCTGCTCAGCCGTGAGGGAACTGCTAATTGTCCCCTTGGAAGTCACCAGAGCTGTCAATGACTCACCCTACCAGCCCTGTCATGGCAGTGGGGATTAACCTGAGAGTCATCCCGAACAGAAATGCTGTCACCACAGGGGTCTGCTAACCAACTGTAGTCAGCCAAGAAACTACCGACCTGAATTGGCAAGTGCATTGTCTTTTAATATGCTTACAGTACTGTAGTCTAGTAATATATGCAGCTTGGAGGTACCCTAGAACTCATTAAACAACCTAATGGATCATCTGACAGTTGAAAGGTTTTCTGTGTGAGCGAATGCTAAAGCAAATGTGTTAATTTGAGGCTATATTATTATGCCATCTCATTTGCACTGTTTTCTATCATTTTGATTAATGCCTAGATTGTGACTAACACATAGAAGGAATGAGGGATAATGTGCATAAAACTACATTCTGTGGATATTCTTACCCTCCTCCTAGTTTGCTCCTCTACCAAAAGAAAACATGTAAAAACAAAAAAGGGAAAAAAAGTACTGGTTTGAGTCTTATAAAATTTATAAATTTATAAATTTATAGATTTTCTCTATATAACACTGCTTCTATGAAATGGGAATGCAGTAGGTTTTTTTCTAGTTCAGTATCACAGTCAAGAAAAAGCTATTTTTATACCTTTCAGTCCAAAGCAAAGGAAAGCCTTAGAAAAGTTTTTAATGTCCAGAAACATTTCCTTATTAAGTAGATTCAGAAGAATTCAGGTGTTCCACTTCAGTGAGTTTATAATTATGGCTTGGATAACATGAAGGTCATTAATTTCTCCAGGACCCTTTAAAGTACGTATGTACCTTGTCAGAAAATCTCCACAGAACTGACTTTCATTTGCTTTAACTACATTGTTTCTCATTAAGTGACATTTCACAAAAGCTGAAGACTCTTTTATTTCTTCTGTTTGTAAATGTTGGACAGAGTAAATGAAAAAAAAGTAAACATTACAATAATTAAATATGTTTTTAAAGATTAATAATTACTAGGGATTTAATCCCCAGGATAGTTTTACATGTGTTAGGTTGTATTAGAGACAGAATTCTTAAATGACACCACACTTCCACGATCTCCAGTTCTTGTGAAAATGAAAGAGACTTAGGCAGATTTTCTTTCTTCAAGTCTTATTCTTTACAATAATTGCCCTGAGTAGAGTTCAGAGTATATTACTCTATCTCCTCTGAAAATCTGAGTTTAGGAAGGTCCTACAGAGAAAAACAGAAGATGGCATCCTATTTCTCATCAGAATCATAGATGGAGAAGTCTTTCACAGAACTCTCCCAGAAAAAAGAGATATTTCTTAAAATGGCAGATGTATGGTTGTAATTCTGAACTGCAGTTCCAGACAATTGCATTTGGGGGTGTTTGAATATTGCATTATCTGCACCTTGCATTGCTTTCTGTAATGGCAGCAGAACAGACACAAAGGTTTAACACACTGCATCTGACTCGCCTGTAAGTCTGTTTCAAGCCACTGCCATGATGTGTCCTTTCAGAGTAAAGTAAGTAACCTCCATAAAATCATGGAATCATAGAATCAGAGAGTCATAAAATCATAGAATGGTTTTTGTTGGAAGGGATCTTAATGATCATCTAGTTCCAAATCCCACTGCCATGGGCAGGGATATGCTCCACTAGACCACATAGTCAAAAGCCCCATCCAGCCTGGCCTAGAACACCTTCCAGGATGGGGACATCCACAACTTCTCTGGGCAACCTCTCCCAGTGCCTCACCACACTCAGTGAAGAATTTCATCCCTCTCCTCTCCTCTCCTCTCCTCTCCTCTCCTCTCCTCTCCTCTCCTCCAGACTGAACAATCCCAACTCTTTTAGCTTGTCTTCATAGAAGAAGTGCTCCGGCCCTCTTATCACCTTCATGGCCCTCCCCTGGAATTGTTCCAACAGCTTCATTTCTTTCTTATATGTGGGTCTCCCCAGAGCTGGACGCAGGACTCCATGTGGGCTCACAAGAGAGAGTAGAAGGGCAGAGTCACCTCCCCTGACATGCTGGTCACTCTTTTTTTGATGCAGACAACCAACACCCATCCCCAAGTCATTCTCCTCACTGCTGCTCTCAATCCATTTTCCACTCAGCCTGTAGTTGAGCTTGAGACTGCCCTGATCCATGTGCAAGACCTTGCACTTGACCTTGATGAAATTCATGAGGTTCGCATAGACCCACCTCTCAAGCTTGTCAGTGTCCCATGGGATAGCATCCCTTTCCTCCACCATGTAGATCACACCACAGAGTTTTATGTTGTTGGCAAACTTGCTGAGTATGCACTCAATCCCACTGTTCATGTTGCCGACAAAGATGTTAAACAGTGCTGGTCTCAATACTGACCCCTGAAATGCCACTCATCACTGGTCTTTACTTGGACATTGAGCTGTTGATTGTAATTCTTTGAGTGCGATCATCCAGCCAATTCCTTATCCACCAAGCGATCCATCTGTTGAATCCATGCCTCTGCAATTTAGAGACAAGGATGTTGTGTGAGACAGTTTCAAATGCCTTGTATAAGTCCAGGCAGATGATGTCTGTCACTCTTCTCTTGTCCGTCAGTGCTGTAACCCCACCATAGTAGACCACCAAATTTGTCAGGCATGATTTGCCCTTAGTGAAGCCATGTTGGCTGTCACCAGTCACATCCTTATTTTCCATGTGCCTGAGCATAGTTTCCAGGAGGATCTTCTCCATAATCTGGCAAGGCACAAAGGTGAGACTGATTGGTCTGTAGTTCCCCGGGTCTTCCTTTTTTCTCTTTTTAAAAATAGCTGCTTATGTTTCCCCTTTTCCAATCACCAAACTTCCATAATTCATGCAAGCATTTTTGGGAGATATGGCAGCTTTAAGTGTAGACTTATTTTTCTGAATAAATGGATGGTGTTTTCCCTTCTTGTATGATGGGGATGTATCAATTTCATTGGAGGCTGTATTATATTTGTCAATGGGCCAATACGTGCTGTCAGCTTAATCTGATAAATAGTTTTCAAATAAAAATGCAGCTTGACAAATTACTTTTTATTATTATTGCTATTTGAACTTTTTATTTTCTGTTCTGAAAACTTCTTTACACAAAAGCATGCAAAATGTCCTTCTCTTTGTATAATGGAAGGTTTGGAGCAAGAAAGATTTCATCCACATGTAGCTCAGGCTGCCAGCCTTGTCAGAGGCCCCTGTTGACAGAAGACTACTAGGTAACAGAGATCGAGCAGAAAGCAAGCAATTATATGACTATTTCTTGTTTTCTTTTCTTTTAATCTATCAGCAATCTTCAGCCATGGTATTGTGGTGGAAATAGCTTATTGTTGCTAAATATGTTCCTATTTTTTAAATAGAGATGACTGACTTTGCTCTTTGAAAGTACTCATTTGCTTTTCTCCCTGTCCTTATTATTTCTTCTTTGTTTTTTTGCTGAACACAAGAACTAGTACTCTGAAAGAGCTGTTGATTAATCTAATGACATTTAATGAAATAAATAGGTAGAATAAAAACAGAAGAAGGAGAAGTCTTTGATCTTTTCACATGATTAGACTAAATGATAGTGGAAATTTCTTTCTCAATATATGTAGGATGGTTGCTTTGGCCTTTTAAGTCCCTAACATTGTCAGTTATTCAAAGACACCTCCCAAGCTTTTAACCTCAACTTAATTAAAATATATAATATACCAATTGACTTCCATTATTTCAGCATCATAGAATCTTATCATGCTGTCATTATCTTAAGTAAATGGCTTTGTTTTACATAATGTGTAGTAATTATAGTAGTGCCCATTAAAAACATCTCTTCAATATCTCTTCAAGTTATTTTAGCCATAGATAAAGAAGAAGGGTTGTATGTATATATATATATACCAATCAACCTTTCCATAATTGAGGATTTTTCCAGTTGGAAAGCTTATTCATTCTATGTAATTTTTTTAATTTTTATTTTTCAAAGGAGAATATATGATAGGATAGTTATTAATGAAATACTGCAATTTATTTCAATAGTATTTTTTCCTGAGAAGCAGGAACATTTCAAAATGAAGGTCAGTATGAAGAAACCTCTAAAATAGGTGTTTTTGTCATAAGATATTCTTAATAGGTCTTCTTAATAAATTTTTAATTATTAGGTGTCATCGAGTGGGCTAATGGTAAGGGATTATTTTTCTCTTCTTTTCTACATTATGGATTTTTTGAGTGTGCACCCTTCTTTGACAATATTTTTTTTTCACCTTGTACAAAGCTATTGTTTAATGTCTTGAAAGATTCAAGTCTTATATTTTTTATTTCCTCACATTTTGATTATACCCCCTTTTCTTACCCATTTCTTTTCTTCACATTCAGAGCCTTCCAGCCTACCAAACATTTCCTATTCACTAGTAAAAGAACAACTTATATCTTCAACAGAATCATTAATCCAGCTATCTTTACCCATTGGTTTGCTTTTTATAAAGCATCTCTGAGCATCTGTACTGCTTCTCAGGTTTCAGATGATTCTTCTGCAAAAATACTTCATTTAAATCTTCGGTTCCAGCTTTGCAATTATTTCCCACGATTCCCATGGCAAATTTGACAGCATGTTGGCCAACAATATGTTTTTGCCATTGTCTATTGATACATATCAATATTATAATGTTGATCTTTATAATCTCATCATTTCTTCAGGGACATATGAATATATTGAGGAATATTTCTCTTGGCTTCACCTTTCACCTAGACTGTGAACTATTTGCCTAAGGGACCATCTTTTTGTTTAGTGCTTTTACACTGCCTCGCATGATGGAGTCCTTATTTTCTCTGCGTTTTTCTACTAGTGCAAGGGTAATACAGAGTAACAGAATGACAATATTAATTAAAAAAAATAATTTGCACAGCTTTGCAGTAATATTAAAAATAGTATGAAAAGAAGGTTTCCGCTTCTGGAGTTCTGCTTTTTTTTATTGATAACCGGTTTTACTGCAGATTCAGGGCTGCTCCATGGTGGTACATCTCACAAGTAAATTATATTAGTAATACAAAACGTCTTCTACACACTATGTTTTCCTGTAAATTAGTCTTCTGTGGGTACTGCTTTTTTGGCTGCATGGAACTGAACTACATTATAGTGACCAGAAAATACATATATCCACTTTAGTGTTCAAATTAGCAAAATTATTAAAAATGTAGGTGACATACTGATTATTTTTCAAAATGCTTGTCACTCTGCCTATATGTTGTATTTTCTCATAATTTTCCAGTGTTACACCTAAACGCACGACCTTTTTTATCTGCTTCAATATTGTTCTTTGGGAAAAAAGAAAAAAAAAAGGGAAAAAAACCCTCAGTCAGTTACTCTTTTGAATTTCACAGAATGTTTTCAATTCCATCCCTGTCATATTGAGTAGTGGGCTTCAGGAGCTCTTTCCTACAAATTAGACGGAAATCCTTGAAGTTCTAGCACTTCTTCACTGTCCTGTTTCAAGCTAAGGGCAATTCGACTGATGTTCATCACAAGAAAACGTTTTAAAGAATCTAACTTACTTCCACGCCTGAGAAGCAGCACCTTGATAATTCTTGCATATCCTTCCTGTTGCATAGGCCAATGCAAAACTGGAGACAGTGCCTTTTTATAACGTTACTCTTGCCTTGGAAATGAAACAACTGCAGTTTTCCAGATTCTTTTAAAATCATTTAACACTAGACAATAATACAAGATAAAATCATGCATAACAATAAAATTATTAATAAAAATGTTGTTAGGTTTTGAGAAAGCTTTATGGAAACAAAATAAAACAAAGATGGGATTAAAATGACCTGCATTTAATTACACTCCAAAGTTTTTTAACCCTGTTTAAAGTGGCAGGATGCTGACACAAGCACTTATGTATCTGGAATCCAATTCACAGGTCAGACTCAGCACAAAACACTCCTAAACACTACTTATTAGCACAATGTGTCATCAGTACTTTTCAGTCAGTTGACTCATTTCTGAAATAAATTATGTCATTGTGCAGCTCTAAACAAACTCACATCCTGTCTAGGGGTGTTGTTCAGTAAAGCCGGACCAGACAATAAATAAAACTTGCTAATTATTAAATTATCCAGTATATTCACAGTATGTCAATCAATTGGTTTACCAATTCACTTCATTAACCAATCAAATGGTTGATGAAGATGCTCTCTGAAGGCTCGTGAAGCAGACATTAGGTCTCTGTGCATAATTTTTTACACTCTGAAAAATATATTTCACATAATCAAATATGTAAGTAAGCAGCTATATGATCACAAAAAAAACCCCAAAACCCACCGGCTGAGTTAAAGCTGAGGGTAGCACCCAATCTTTGGAGTGAATTACCCCTAAGGTAAATTATATATCTTCTTTGTTTGTTCACCGTGTGCTATGTGTAATGATCCTGTGGCCGTGCAGCAGGGATAAACAGGCTGCCTGTTTGCCTTGTCCTGACAGGGAGCCTCTGGAGGCAGGGACAGGTTGCTCATCCACTGGAAGTGATCAAGAAAGCCAGGGAGAGAGGCAGGGAAATGAGGGACAGAACCCTTTAGAGCATGGTTTGGGACAGGGAGATGGAGCCAGACACACAGTGGGGGTAAGGCTGTAACACAGAAGCTAAAGAGACTTTTGAGAGTAGGAAGTGGGCAGTCAAGTCTGATATGTAATGTAAGGGGAAGAAAAACACATTTTTAGTAGAGATCTGCTGGGGATTATGTGGAACATGCTGCATGTGTTTTGCAATCCCAAGCACTGTACACCAGAACTACTACTCAAACACTGCTGCTTTTTGGGAATGAAGCAGCTGCAGTTTGCCAGATATCCTGAAAATCATTTAACATTAGTCAAATGTTAAGGTAGACAAACGTCTGGATTGATGCAGCCCAGAAGGATACTGAAAGGTTCTTATCTGAGTATAGAAATAGCGGAAGCTGTTTATTCTGTGATAACACAGCTGCCAGGGTGTTGCTTACAAACTTGTTTCAGTTCATTATGTTTTACACATCAGAACTTAGTTGTCTTCATTGTTTTTGTTCTGATGATAGTTAAATATATTTTTAAAGAATAAAAGCACCTTTCTCTTCCTAAAAAGCCTATTTTAAGGAAAAAAAAAAATACAGAAAGATCTACCTCAAAGTTCTAGCCAAAGTTTCACTGTGACCTGCAAAGCCCTTGCTCAAATTTCCTTCCTCCCCCTCCCCTCCCGCCCCCCAAAACTCAACCTGTATCAGAAAGTTTCACTTTTAACAGCCTCAATGTTCGCCAGTTGCTGGCACTCACAGACAATACCCACTAGTCACTTTTTTAAAAAATTTATTTATTTATTTATTTATTTTAAAACACTAAGGATGAAATCCACTATCTCAGGACTTCATTCTAAATATTGACTTTCCTAATGTTGACAACACTGATATTTATAGAACACTAAGAGATCTAAATGAGTACAGAGGTATTCTGAATCAGAGTTGAGGATGTTGCTGTGTGATATGTATATCAGCTCCAAGGGAAAATATTTCATAATTAAATCCACTACACTGCTTTGAAAAAGATCAGCAGGCATGATTTAAAACCTGCCTTCTAATATTCCACACTCATTTAAGTGGAACAGGATATGCCCAAAAAAGAGTTTTCTAGTTGCTCCCAGTGCTCTTTGGAAGGAGCAATCCACTTCCCATCAGTCTTAATAGTGTGTGCCTGTGCCACAGTCCCACGTTGGTTTATCTCTTTCACTTCCATTCCTTCCTGTTGCTCTGTAGGCATTAAAGTTGTTCTAGCTTCCTTACACAGCCCTTATGACTCTTTACCAGTCTCACCTATGACAAGTATGTGATCTTGTGGTGAAATATCTTCTTTGATATGTGAGATAGGGCAAAGAGGGCAATAAAGAGTGCAAAGTGACAGATTTTCTTGTCCTGTTCTCAGCTTTTATTTCAAAGGGAATATAAATCACTTTCTCAGAGAGAGATCACAAGAAACATTGATTATTTCAGTAGCTCAGCCTGTCATCAAGAAGATATAGCTACAATAACTCGCATCCCAGAGTATCATAAGAGTTTTGTCCATTCTCGAATTTTAAAATATACCACACTACACAGATAGTTCCTGTAACAACTTATTTCTGGAAACCATTGTGCTTCAATCATTGTTAAAAAGGTACTTATCTTCACAGTCAATTTAAACTCAAGACACTAATTAAAGATTTTTAATTTAGTTCATTTAGCCAAAAATGCACTTCTACTAAAACAGTCAATGTTTTCAGCCTGTGAGGGAGTTATAGCAACCTCAGAACAGCTCATAGGTGTGTTTCCCAAAGCATGCTTGTTTCACCAGTCAGTGCATTGCTGCCCTCTCTCTGCTCTTCCATTCTTGCCATTTTCAACCTTCTTCAGTTTATGGACCCAAATCTGTTTCTGATCTAGATTCAGACCCTTGATTAGCAGACGTAAGCCTGATGAAAAGCTTGTTTTTCGTCATTATGTTTCAACACTTCTTAAAAGTAGTTTGCTACTATCTTACTAGGAAGTTAATCAGGACAGTGAAGTTTCCTTGATATTGGACCTCAGTCATCAATATTAAATATTTTGTATTTGTGCCAGCTAGAGGTTTTCCAAACAATCCCAGGCAGGATTTTAGAGCCAGAATATCCAAGGAACTATCCTGAACAAGCAGTTTGCATTTCATCTCCTTGTTCTGGAGATTAAGAGAGTTTATTTGCATAGACACATGCATTTATTAGCATGGACACATTCTGTGCAAGTCGGTCTCAGTGCTCAGAAATATTCCCAGACTTATTTAATCTACTTCACAGGCTAAAAAATTGAAGGCCTTACAGTACAACAATTTATTATAGTATATCTTGCTTGTTGGTTTATTTTTCCTTTCTTTCTTTTTCCTGCTCTTCATTGCATGAGAAAAAAGGTTTTATCTGTTTAACTCTTTGATTTCTTACTGTGGCAATCTTGATTTCTGTTGTCATCTCATTGTCATTACAGTGAGTTTAAACATTGACAATGTTGATCTATTCAGATCCATACATAATTTGAAATTATTATAACCAAATATGAAGAAATATGAGGCCCCTCAAGGCATACAATAAATAATTTTATCTTGAATATATGAATTGATAGCTTAAAATATTTTCAGGTACCCAGCTTAAGAAAGTCACAAATTATTTGCATATATTTCACTTTCAAAAAGCAAGAGGCCTTTAGAGAGAGCTGCATTCATTTTTCTTGGACTGCATGAAAAGAAGTTTTCTCTTGTTATACAGTAGCAACTACCAGGAATGCTCTAAATTGTGTTGGTTTGATTAAAGTAGGCATTTCTGAGCCTTTCTACAGCACCAATCATACTTGTGACAAGAGCAGAACAAATGCCTAATTTCAAATGCAGTAAATCTATTCCAAACCTTTGAATAGTAAAAAGTGGAATACTTATTTCTACTTACTATTTGCTAGCTTAAATGTTCCCTGCATGTGAAGCCCAACTCAGTTCACCCATATGGAAAATGAATAGTAGTCCACACTTGATAAAAGGATAGTTAAGGTTCCCTGTCTCTCTTGGGATTTTATTTTTCTTTTAGCATGTATGGAACAGACCTAAGGTACATAAAGCCTTCTAAAGTAGTCAAGATATTTGGTAAAATTTCAGAATTCTAATTTAAGAATATATGCTGATATAAGTGATATGTTTATTTTGTTCTCTCACTAAGACACCACCACCACTATATTTTCCTGAATTACTTGAAGGATTACTTGTACCTTTTTCAAAGGCATTTCTGAACCTGTTTGTGTCTAGTTAAATCTACAGTACATCAAAAGCAATCTTAATTGGTAAAGCTTGCATATATATGGGTGAAAGACAGACATGGGACAAGAACAAAGGTATGTGTTAGCTTGGAGAAGAGGAGGCTGAGGGGTGACCTCATCAATGTTTATAAATATGTTAAGGGTGAGTGTCACGAAGATGGAGCCAGGCTCTTCTCGGCCTCACTAAACGATAGGACAAGGGGCAACGGGTGCAAATTGGAGCATAGGAGGTTCCGGGTTAACGTAAGGAGAAACTTTTTCACCGTGAGGGTGACAGAGCACTGGAACAGGCTGCCCAGAGACGTTGTGGAGTCTCCTTCTCTGGAGACATTCAAAACCTGACTGGACGTGTTCCTGAGTGATGTGCTCTAGGTGGCCCTGCCTTGGCAGGGGGGGTTGGACTAGATGATCTTTCGAGGTCCCTTCCAACCCTTGTGATTCTGTGATTCTGTGATTCTGTGATGTGTAAGTCTGATACATTCCATTCATCTGCTGGATGATGACTCCATTGCATTAAATGGCATTTCTGTGAATTCCTAACACAGGCACAATGTTAGGCAAGTTTTCTTTTTCTATGGAATTACTGTAGACTTATAGTACTCAAGGTAAGAAAAAGGTTTGTTCTGCTAAGAACTAAGAATTTATAGGATTCAGGATAAATATTCATGTCTTATACTCTATCACCCAGGATAAACAATATTTTTACAATTAAAGACTCTTTATAACTACTATCACATTTCTGGACATAAGAACAAAGGAACCAACAATTAAAATTCTCTTATGTTACCAAGCAGAAGGAGGGCACCTAAGAGACATGAGGAATGGAAATAGGTCCTTGCTTGGAGCAGCAGACAAATCCTCTTCTAGCCTCCCTCACCTTCCCAGTTGCCCTTACACAACAGATATGGGGCTCTGGAACTTAAGGGCCAGGCATATGAGGTTGTAGATGAAAGTCCACCCAGGGGGTTGCCTACGGTGAGTCAGTCAGCCCCATGCCTTATGACTGCCTCTGTTAAGAAAAAAAAGGAAGGTAATTGTCATAAGCAATTCCCTTCTGAGGGGAACAGAGGGCCCAATATGCCAATCAGACCCATCCCACATGGAAGACTGCTGCCTCTCTGGGGCCCGGGTTAAAGATGTTACCAGGAAAATTCCTGGTCTGGTACAGCCCTCTGATTATTACTCGTTATTGGTTATGCAGGTTGGTAGTGATGAGCTTGTGGAGAGAAGTCCATAAGTGATCAAAAAGGACTTCAGAGCACTGGGGTGATTGGTTGAAGGATCAGGAGCACAGGTGGTGTTTTCCTCGATCCCATCAGTGACAGGGAAGAATACGGACAGGAAAAGGATAACTCACCTGATTAACCTGTGACTCAAAGGCTGGTGTCATCAGTGGAATTTTCGGGTTTTTATGGTCATGAGGAGGTTTACACGGCACTGAGCCTGATGGCGACAGATGGAGCTCAGCTATCTCAAAGGGGGAAAAGTATTCTCAGTCATGAGTTGGTGGGGCTCATCAAGAAGGCTTTAAACTGTGTCTGAAGAGGAAAAGGAATATAACCAGACTCACCAGAGAGGACCCTAGGGGTGGCATGACAGTGTTAGGGGTGAAATTGAAATCCCAGCTCAAGTACACCTACACCAATGCACGCAACATAGGCAACAAACAGGAGGAGCTGGAAGCCATTGTGCAGCAGGGTAATTATGACTTAGTTGCCATCACAGAAATGTAGTGGGATGACTCTCAAGACTAGAGTGCTGCAATGGATGGCTATAAACTCTTTAGAAGGGATAGGCATGGAAGGAGAGGTGGTGGGTGGCTCTGTATATTAGGGACTGTTTTGATTGCATAGAGTTCAACGATCGTGATGGTGAGGTCGAGGGTTAGGATGAGGGGGAAGGCCAACAAGGCCTGCTGGGAGTCTTTTATAGACCACCCAACCAGGATGAAGAGGTAGGTGAAGTGTTCTACAAGCGGCTGGCAGAAATCTCACAATTGCTAGCCCTTGTTCTCGTGGGGGATTTCAACTTATGCTGGAAACACAACATAGCAGAGAGGTAACAGTCTAGGAGGTTCCTGAAATGTGTGGCAGATAACTTCCTGACACAGCTGGTAAGTGAGCCTACCAGGGGTCATGCCTCACTTGACCTGCTGTTTACAATCAATGATGGACTGATGGGAGATGTGGTGGTCAGAGGCCGTCTTGGGCTTAGCGACCATGAAATCATAGAGTTTCCAGAGTTTTCTTGGCAAAGTAAGGAAGGGGGCCAGCAAAACCACTGCCATGGACTTCCAGAGGGCAGACTTTGGCCTGCTCAGGATGATGGAGTCCCTTGAGAGGCAATGCTGAAGGGAAAAGGGGTCCAGGAAGGCTGTGAATTCTTCAAGAAGGAAGTCTTAAATGCACAGGAGCAGGCTGTCCCCATGTAAGACAAACTGGTGGGAAAGATAATCGGCCTGACTGAACAGGGAGATTTGCTGGGACTTAGGAAAAAAAAGGAGAGTTTACAACTCTTGGAAG
>VWZZ01005681.1:0-61826 GCA_013399095.1 Psophia crepitans
GATTCTGTGATTCTGTGAACCTGAGCTTGAACCCCATTTTCAAAAATTCTAGAGCTCAGGAATCGCAGAACTCTCTTGACCATTGGAATCCTTGGTCCGTGTCCTGAAGGAGAACAGCAGGTCTTTCTTGGTGAAAAATTAAATGAAAAATTAATCCCACTATGTTTGGAGTACAAAGTTGCTTTGCTTTTGTGAGTGCTTCCTGGGCCCTGCTGGGCCCTGAATTCTCTTTCTGCATCTTCATTGTTTTTATTAAAATAACCTTTTTAAAAGCCTGAAATGGAAACTACAGAGATCATGTCACGACTTATCATGTCATGACGTATCAGTTCAGAATTGTTTCAATTAGCCAGAAGTATTCTCCTTCCTCCAAATGTTGCTTTATATTTACCATAATTTTGAAATGTTTTCTCGGATCTGCTGGAGAGTAAAAAAAGAAACCACCTCACTATTTTCACAGATTTACCAAGGCTTAGATGGTCTAATTTTATCTCAAAGCGAAAATAAACAGGTTGAAATCCAGCATCTTATTAATCTCAGATTCTGAAGGAAAACTTACTGCTAAATGCAGCAGTGGTTTTATGGATATCCACTAATGAGAAAAATAAATGTTAAAATGTAGATTAATCCAATTAAATTTTTGGCTGTTCTCAAAGGCGGCTATCAGTCCAATTTCAGGGAAGAAGAAAAAATGTTGTTATCATAGGAAATTAAACACCATTGATATATGGGCTGTTATTTTCTTGGTGTGACATTTACATATGTTTAATTTATTTGACTATGCTACCTCAGTGCTGGTTAAAAAATGTTTGAAAATAAATTAGAGAGAAATTAGCTGGAGTTTTATAGGAAACTAAGGGATGATTGCTGCTATTTGCCAAAAGTAATCGGGGAGGCAAGGGTATAAGAAAAAGGAACTGAATCAAATTCGTCTTGAAGTGGATTTTTACTGGCCCCACAAGATGTCTTGTGTTAATTAAGGTAAGAAGTGGGCAGCCAAGAAGGGTGTTTGGGTGTCACCTTTTCACTAGTGGTCAGCATAGTTCAATTTATCGTGAAGGCCAACTTATTTCTCCTATATCTCATTCCTATAATCACTCCAGGAAAAATATGTATGTAAAAAATTCAGAAGAATTTGAGAATGCAGCTTGTGAGTATGCTTCGTAGGGGGCTCTGGTATTTTAAACTTTACTTACAAGACCATTCAGTCAAAGTAAGAAGTATCACTGTGAGTGGTGTTGTGCATAGAAAGCCACCACAGTTCTCTGCTGTAAAGCTGGTTCTTGCTTTTACCTGTGTAATTTATGAACAAAAAGATAGACTTGGAAACCTCAGAGAATCCCTCCAGGTCATGGAAAAAAGGTTGCATGGTTATGTGACTTTTAAAGACTGAGCAGTCAGTAAGACAGAACAGCTAATTCACAAAACAGCACGTATGCTTACTTTTGATATTTTAAGCCATTCACTGAAGAACTATGTCAAACAGCATATTAAAAACCCTAAATGAACCAGCAGCCTATTTATGACTGTTTTACTGAAGGATGTAAGTTATAGCTTGATTTAACTTGCTCCCTCCCTGGAGCACCAGTGAAATAAGACTCTAGGAGTTTTACTATGCCACATAACGCCTCTGGATGCAGCTGGACACCTTTGCTGCCATGCTAATCGTGGTTTCAAGTAAGCTGCTATTTAACCTGTGCTCTGACAAGCGAAGGGGGGAAGTCTCAGAAAAATCTATTTTTCTCCGATTCATGACAAACTGGAGGGAAGGAGATCGACGGACAGCAGAGGCATATGAAGGGTTTAAACAGTGGCCGTGATTTGCAAGGGAGTAAATAAGCATAAGGAACCATTTTCCCCTGTACCAGATTGCATTTTTGAAGGCAGCATTTTGGCTTACAGTATCTGACCACTTGCTCTCTTTCCTGTGTGTACTGGGAGAAGAGAGAGAGATCTTGGTTTTGCTGTTTGTTTCTCAGTTTCCCACAGAGTGGGAAATGTAGGTAAACTTAAGAGTATATGTTGTAACCTGACTTAATTTGCTCCCTTCCAAGGGCATTTCCTAGAGAAATTACAATTCTATGAGTCAAACTACTTGTAGATCAGTCAAGTGATTGTGGACTTGCTGCAGCAGCACCACACTGTCGCTTGCCTGGAAGCTATCTGCAGAGTGGTCATTTTATGAATATCTAAGAAAGCACTTGAACAAAAATGATAACACGTTTTAAAATTAAACTCTTGAATCTTTCATGTGGAAATGCGTGCAGTCCTGATAAATCATGGGCCAGGTCTCTGGGAATAAATTCTGCTGAATTATTAGGCATGCACACACCATGTTGAAAGTGTCATTATAATGCATATGATTTCAACAAAATTATAGATAATCATAGTGAAGTGCTGGGGTTTTTTTTGATTCTCTTTCTTCCGTAATTGGAATAATTGCTAGAGGTTTCAGTTGTCAGCATTGTGTCTGGGGTGTTTCATATTATTCACGTCGGGGTCCATGAGGTGAAAGTGAAATTCCTTTACAAAACTGGCGACAACACTTGCTGAGATAAAAGATAGAGGTAGCAGTATTGGCACTGAAGAGATCAAACGGGCTGTCAAAATCGTACTACAGAGAAAGAGGGAAAGACACTTAAATAAAATTGACTGCTTTTGAAGGTCGGACTGAAAAAAAAGGAAGAGTTACATGATTTTGATGTTCTAAAGAAAAAAAAAAAGCAAAATTTGGGAATGCTAAATCATAGCATTTGACTTTTTAACTAGCTACCTCGATCGGCTTTACTCCTGGAGGTTTGTAAATGTACATAAAACTCATTAGAAAATGTCTTACTAAGTTTCTTATTAATTGAAAGATGAGAGACTACATATGAAAATGGATAGTCTCGAGGGATTACTAAGCAGGGCCATAGTTTTGCAAAACTCTTGCATACAAGTGCAAGCATATGTATATGTATTCAGCCTGACATCCTTGATGGCAAAGTGACTACTCAGGATAACGGCGTTGACCTCGGAGGTGGACCCAGGAGAAGCATATACTGGGGTCGTGGGCCATTCATCTGGGCACAGCAGCCTAGGGGTATTTCATACATCATATATACAATTTTAGAATATTCAACAGAATACTGTATAATTAGGAATATTTATTTGACTAATCAGTGTTCTTAATCTATTTTAAATTAATTAAGCTAGTGCAATGATTTCTGTCAAAGCTGATGTTATGATTTCTAGCTTCATATTATGCTGAAGAAAACGGGATTACTTTATGGTAATAGATATGTAGTCATTTTCAGAGCGTATGTTTTAATAATTTTCCCTAAAAGGTAGTAGCAGCTTTCAGAAAGCCTCAAATAAATCCCAAAATAAGACTCCAGACAGGTAACGTGTTAATCATTTATTTGTTATCTCTCTTGTAACAATCCTTCTCTTCAAGCAGTGCTAGAGATTTAACACTGGAAAAAGATAAAATTATAAAAAAAATAGCAGTTTTCAGAATTATGGAGGCAGTGACATATAGTATAAACTCAGAACATAAAAATCTAAGAAAAATAGGTGCATTCATTTCTTGTCAAAAGTAACTGCAGCTACTTTCCTCTCAGCTTTACTGGCCTAATGATCCATAAATTTTGCTGCTTCTCCTGGTACAGTGAAAATATGAGTATTGCCTTAAAAACTAATTGGAAGCCTTGCTGGGTAAAGCTTGATATAATCCTATTTTAAATCTCTCAGCCACAGTTAAGATTGTGGAGGATTTAGAGGAAGAAGAATTATAATAGAGAGTTATTTTCCTTTAAAGTACACTATTCCATAAGTCTGTATCCCTCTGTGTCTTTTTAGTTAAATGTTCAAGTCAATGGCACTTGAGAAAAGTGCTTTATGAATCAGTACCTTGGTTTCTTGATAAAACAGACTATTTTATGTCAGGATCTGCAAAAATCCAAGCCATAGGCCATTTACTTACATACAATTTAAATATTGTGGGCCGTAACTTCAGCTGATGTAAATCAACATACATCTCAATTCCAGTGATTCCAGGTCAACCTACCGCTGCTGGCGATGGTCTGGTTCCATTCCCCACTTATGGGTCTATGTACACATGTTAAAGAACAAAGGTAAGTTTTGCTGTTATACTGTTCCAATGACATCTGAAGCTCCATAAAATTCAAAAGTCTCTATCAACCTCTCGTACTATTCAAAGGACAGCACGATTTATTGTCAATGCTTTCAGTGTCACATGCACCTCTAACATTTAAAGTAGAAAGGAAGTACTCATTTCAGAGAATGGCCATAAGCTGCTAATCTTTATTTTGTTCCAGAAAAGACAGATAATGCTTGAGGTATTTAACCTGTATAGGAGAAACTAATAAAAGTTTTCAGTAACTTCAATAACTTACATTGTTGTGTAATAATTATTAACTTCAATAACTTACATTATTAGGAACCTTGGCAGGATCTCTCCAAAAGATTAGAGATTTACAGCAGAGGAATTAGAAATATATTTCAAAGTGTGAACCAGTCATTGGCAGGTGAGACTCCAGATGGACTGTCTCCATCAGGATTTTATTCCAGAGCAGCCTACCCTGAAGCATCTTGTGGCTGCCTTGAAACACTGAAGGATCACTTGAGGGTGCCTCTGTTCCTAAAAATGCATCTGTTCTGCTGCCTTTGAAGAGTGTCAGTTTGCACAGGATTTATTTCTCTTAGAGCAGCGAAAATATTTCACAGCAGCAAATACACACAGTTTAGTTTCTCCACTGGAACACATTAAAAAATGAGAAACGTGCACTGTGAGGTATGATTCACACCAAAATAGAGAGAAAAGTCTCTTCTGCCATGCTGGATTCCAGAGATCCCCAACACACCCTCCCACAGTAGGACACCAGCTCATTAGCTTTTCCTCTCTCTGCAGGCACAGCTGGGTAGCATTTCAGCTCCAAAAAGCAGGCTCTACACATTTGATTCTCTCTCTTTCTGTGCAAGGTTAGACTTACACTGGAGAATTTCAATGGCACTTCTTCCTACACACCTCCTTCTTCTCTGTTCTTCACAGCTGGAAGAGGATTTTGCTTCACAAATAATTAAAGAGAAGGAGAAACTATTGTAGACCATAGATTTTAAGTACATAGGTGACTGTGAAGTCATCTAGTCTGGCTTCCCAACTGTGTAAGCCAAGCAATTTTATCCACATTGGGTATAGGTGTTCCTGGGGGCTGGAGTTCAGATTTAAAAATGAAACAAGGGAACCCAGAGTCAGAGATCTCTGCTACGTTGTGCTGTCCTTCAGTTCATTAAGACAAGCAAAACAATACTAACTGAGAAATGAGCAGCCCTTGTTGTATCAAGGATGACAGATGAAACACTGATAGGATGGATCTTCAAGAGACACTGCTGAGGCAGGAGCCACCTTGAGGGTGGGAAGGCAATGCAGGAGCAACAAGTGGACACTCACTCAGGGTGGAAGCCTGTGACTTGTGGCAGCTATTTAACCTGAAATATAGCACAAGTTCTCTGGCAACAGAGGAGAAACAACTACTGTTGGGGACATCTGTAGGCCAGATACGTCAGCTTTTACAATTAGGATCAGTGCTACAAAGAGATGAGTGCAAGCGGAATAGGGATGGCATGAACAGGTGAAGCACAGACATGGGTGAAATGTGGTGTTCAGCATGGACAGGAGGGCAGAAAAATGGGGGATACTTGCAGCCTCTGTTATGGAAACCCTTGAATGTTGAAAACTCCAGTAAGAAATCAGAGGTAAAGGTGAGACGGGATTAATTTTGGTATGTTGTGATGGAGGTCTGTAACTAATCACCTGGGGCAGAGGAGGTGGTGGACAAGCCTGAAATAGCTATTTCTGCCCTCATGGGAGGCCTTCATACATCTGGAGGAAGGGCACCATGGCGATGAGCAAAGCAGGAAGCGAAAACTTGACATGTTTTTTTGTCTCAGTACTTACAGGCAAAGCCCTCTTCTGAGACCTCTACTTCTATCATCATTGTTGGGAAGGAGACAAGTAGATGACAGCTGAGGAGCAAAAGCTTTAGGGAACTATTTAGAGTAGCTGAATGTGTTCAGATCCATGGGATTGAATGGGATACACCTGAGGGTACTGAGGGAGTTGGCTGAAGTGATGGTGAGACTCATCTATCATCTACGAAAATTCGTGTTGTCAGCAGAGGTTCTTTCTGAATGGAAAAAAAAGCCAACACCACACCCTTCTTTGAGATAGGCAAGTAGGAGGAGGAGGTGAAGTACAGCATTCTCACTACAAAGCTGATGAAGTCCAGGCTGGAAAAATGAGAAATTTTCAACCCGGATAGCAGTCCAGTGTTCTCTGTTGAAATGGGGTTCTGAGAAACTGGAGAGGAGCAAGGGGACTACCACTGGCCAGAGACATAGAACTTGTAGTCCACAAGGAGAGGATGAAACATCTGGTTTTATTCAGTCTGCCAAAGAAGAGCTACGGGGGAGTGGGATACTGCAACTGCTTGAATCGGTGTTGGAAAGGTAATAGAACCAGTAGTGGCAAGTAATATAAGAGGGGAAGTAACCAGAAATTGCTTCTTTTGGGGTTTAGACTGGATATTAGGAAAAATCTTTTCACAAGAATAGTGCAGCGCTGAAACTGGTTCACGAGAGTGGCTACTAAACCTCCATTCCTGGTTGTTTTCGAGACTCAGATATGGCTACAGCTGACCTGATGTAGTCATGGGAATAGTCTTGCTTTGAGCAGGATGATAGACTAGATGACCTCCAGAGGTGCTTTCAGCCAACATTTCTAAGGTTCTGAGTCCACCACAAAAGGAAGACAAAAATTGAGAGTGCGGTTGTGCATGTGCTGGCACAACAGCTACACTCACGTAATCTAAAACTTACTACCATGTAGGTTTTGTGCCTGATTTCATATATGAGTCCTGATGTTTTTTAATTAAAGTTGTAGTATCCTCACCAACAATGTTCACTTCCAATATCACTTAAAATTATCTCACTGTGAATTCTTGGAGTCTGTTGGATGAAACAAACGATGTGGGTTTTTGCAATATAATGGAAGATACCCGGTGTTCATTTCCGTAGCTAGTTACACTGGAAAGCATTAGCTAATATTAATTGTAGAATAAGTTATCCAGCTATGATAATTCTGCTTGGTTTATGCAGTTTTATACTCCTGAAAGACTGGAATTAAATTTATCTTCACACTGAAAAAATACCTTACCTTTTAAGCATTCATGAGAAACAGAACAACTTTACTTTCCAAAACACCTTATTCAGTTCTGTAACAATAGCTTTTTATTCTTGCAGAGCTGAGTTACGGATGTATCTGTAGCCTACAAGAGTAAATTCAGTCAGCTTGTCAGACAACTGGGTTAACCACACAGAGAAACTTATTAATAACCCAAATATCCCCTCTATGAAAGGACACCTTGCAGTACAATTAGGTCAGTAACAGCAAGATGTTGACTATACTTATTAGAAAAAAAGGAGCAATAGGATTTTTTCATCATTTGTCATAAAGGTCATGGATTCATATGTACAGTTAAAGGAATAGATTTCAGGGAAATGGAAAGATTTCTCTAACACAGAGAAATTCTGTAATTTTGATATGTATCCCTACCATTAAATTAGTTTTTAAGCAAGTGATCATGAATCAAATGACTCCTTTTACAAGACCAAGCATTATGGTTGCATTGTATTCCTATTTCTCTCTTACTTCTTTTATACTATATTTATTTTAGAAAAAATTAGATAAGGTTATCCAGCATCGAATGACATCATGGTAGCAAAAGAACTTTGGAAGGTCAGTGATGTCCTTCAAACCTTTCTGGGAACAGGAATGTTGTCATGTAGCAGTACAAAACCTACTGCCTATGCTATATGAGAAACCTGGTCTACTGTGGGATGATTTGTCAGAGAACGGTCCGTTTGTCAGAGAACAGGAAGAACATCTTCTATCATAGGCTATCCAAGCTGTTGAAGAAGGCTTCAAACTAAAGTAGTCAGGGGAGGGGGAACCTCATTCAATCCCACTCCTATGAGTTTGATGCCAGTGCAAGCGATTGATGTCCAGACCCAGGAGAAGGATAACAGGTCAGCAGAAGAGCACCTGAAGTGCAGTACAAAGGAATTCCATCCGGTAAGTCAGCTTCATCAAGGGCCCAACTGAAATGCCTATATGCAAATGCATGTACCATGGGAAATAAACAAGGAGAGTTAGAGATGTCCACATACCTGCAGGACTATGGTCTCATTGGCAACACAGATACGTGGTGGGATGGCTGCTATAACTGGAGTGTTGGAATGGAAGGATACAGGCTCTTTAGGCGTGATGGACAGGGAAGATGAGGAGAGGGTATCATCCTCTATGTCACTGACCAGATGAAGTGCATGGACCTCCACGTGGGGATGGATGAGGAGCTATTGAGAGCATGGACAGGGGACATTATAGTGGGGGTCTGCTACAGGCCACCCGACCAGGAAGACCAAGTAGATGAAGCCATCTACAGACAGATAGGAGCAGCCTCACAGTCACAAGCTCTGGTCTTCATGGGGGACTTCAACCACTCCAATATCTGCTGGAGGGACAGCAGGCCATAAGCAATCCAGCTGGTTCCTGGAATGTGTTGGCAATAACTTCCTTCTCCAAGTGACAGAGGAGCGAATGAGGAGAGGTGTCATGCTGGATCTTGTTCTCACCAACAAGGAGGGGCTGGTGGGGTATGTGAAGCTCAAGGGCAGCCTTGACTGCAGTGATCATGAAATGGTACAATTCAAGATCCTGAGGGCAGTGAAGAGGGCACACAGTAAGCTCGCTCCCCTGGACTTCAAGAGAGCAGACTTTGGCCTCTTCAGGGATCTGCTTGGTAAAGTACCATGGGGCAAAGCCCTGGAGGGAAGAAAGGCCCAAGACAGATGACTAGTATTCAAGGGTCACCTCCTCCAAACTCAGGAGCGATGCATCCCAACAAAAAGTCAGGCAAAAACACAGGAAGCCTGTATGGATGAACAAGGAGCTCATGGACAAAGTCAAACATAAAAAGGAAGCCTACAGAGGGTGGAATCAAGGGCAGGTAGCCTAGGAGGGATACAGAGAAATTGTCTGAGGAGCCAGGGATCAGGTTTGGGGTTAATGGGTCTTAAGAGAAGATTGTTTTTATGATGTATAGTTAACCTTCCTCAGAGAAAATCAAGTACTATAAACAAATAACTCAAAATCAGTAAATTAGTACCTGTACTTCAGTGTATGGTATAAACACCTTTACCAGATGAGAATGCACTCCTGTTGAGCCAACGATTTTGATAAGAAACCTTAATTGTTATTTAAAGAAGCAAAGCACAGTACAAGTAAAAAGTGAATTGAGATGAAAGTGAGTGTCTTCTGAAGGTCAGGAGTTGTGATATTAATAATTAGGTAGTAATAGTTCAACAAGACACTTAATTTTAAAATATGAATATATTTAAAATAATTACATTTGAATTGTCTTCCTCATTATAATTTTTTTCAAAATCTTAATTAATATAGGAGATTATTAAATACATTGAAAGGCTCTGATTACTTTATACTCTGATATGGTGTGGTTTTGCTGCAGAAAGGTACTTTCTGTATTCTCTCCAGACTTTAAAATGCTTCACTGTTTGCAGCTTCTTAAAGTAAGATGAAAACATTCCTAGACCCATTTCTGAATAGCACGTGGCACTGTCAAAAATTGGTAGCTGTACTGGTTTTAGGTACCAGACATCACTTGTTACTCAGTGTCACTGTAAAACTTTTGCAAAATCTAACGATTTATGCTCATTTCTAATTTGTTTACTGACTTCCCCACTCCCAGATTTTATACCAAACCTTAAGAATAGTCTTCTGTGTCAAAGGCTATTCATAGATCTCATCACATCTATACAGGTAGCTTGGCCACTCACAGCAATGATACCTCTGCCTAGGCAAAAGGAGACGCTGAAGCCACAGACAGATTTTTTTGAATATCCAGCACTGTCCACTCACAGAAACCAGATGTTAAATAAACAGGCTGCTTGTCTGCCTCAGCGTAGTGACTTGTATTTGCAGATCCAGCTTTGCAACAGTCAACGAGGATTCAGCGTTGTCTTTGTTTTGAACCCTTTGCTGCTCCTGCATACAGCACACCAGCTGATACAGCACTCTTGGAAATGTTTGCTTAAAATAGACCGATGAATAATGGAAGAAAAAGTTCACTTTCTCTGAGATAAGAACAGAACAACATCACACGCTAAGCTCTCAGAGTAATTTTCTGTCTTTTCAAGGCTTGTCGAAATGCTGGTAGGCAATGCTCAAATATAAATATAGAATGAGTCAGTTCCCACAATCTTTTGATTTCTGTGATTGAAGTTCAATTTCTACAACTTTTGTACTCTGTGAAGGAATAACACAACAGAGAGGAGAAACCGTGGAGTTTCTGTCTGACTGGGAACTCAAGATCAATTTGTTCACTCAGCGGCCTGACTGAGGGCCCCTTTATTTATTTGTTTTTATCTGAGAAATGCCTCTCACAAGGCCTCTGGGGAATGCCTAATAAATATAAAAACCTGCTCTTGTTCTCCTGATAACAGAATCAAGGCCACTGAACTTTAAGGGTCTGAACTAATGTACAGGAGCAAAGGAGTTTATGCAGGTCCGATTAGTTGATCTGCATGTCTGAAGACTGGTTCACAACTCACTAAAAAGCAGTCCTGTAACACTTCAGGTACTGTGGCTGCTATGCTGATTTTGGGTAATGACAGTATTTTACTGCATATTCATTGGACAAAATATGATCGTGAAACTTCATTAAACCCCCCAAATCAACAATCCTAAATTCTGAAGGAGAAAGTAGCTGCGAATTTCTCTTCCCTGAGACAATTGTCTCCACTTTCGAGATGTTCTCATGCACAGATTGATAAAGAAATAATGCAAGTTTGCATCACCTATCAAGGCAGCACTTAAGAAATAAAGACCATTCTGTATTTTCAAATTGTATTCAGTACAGTTATAAAGGTGCAGAAATTTGATCAGGATCCAAAATGAAAACCAACCAACAGACCTTCCCTCCCCAGTATTTGGCATAGCTGACAGTCTAATTCAGCTTTCTTACTCTTGAAATCACACAAACCCACTGAAACTCATTTACAGTGCTTGGTCTAACAGAAGTTTCCCATTTCAATTTCAAGCTTTAAAAATATCACTACTGGCATAGTTTTCCTTCCTTTTACTGTGGTGTGAATTATGTCTATCACTTATGTTTGATTTTTTTCTTTCTCCCTTTTTTTGTTTTTTTTTTTTTTTAGTTCCTTCCTTTTAAAGGAATTGGGAAAGGTCATTTTGTGGCTTTTTCATGCTTTCTCAGGTTGGAAGAGCTGGAACACATATTCACACATACAGGGAAAAAGAGGAAAAAAACATCCTGGATATCATTTGTATAATTTTGATTTACCACCAAGTGCTACAAGAAAAGGAAAAAACCAGTATAATTTCAATTTACCACTAAGTGCTATAAGAAAAGAAAAAAGAGCCATGAAGTATCACAGAAGTGCAAAAATCAATCTTCTTAATCAAAATACATTTTGTGGTGAAAGTGACCGCACGGTTTTCTACACCACGTTTTTGCATATTCATTCTGGTGGTGTTACTCTCTAGTCAGCACTGTCAGTAGTGGGAGAAGACACAGACTGTCAGGCCCTCTGCTTGCTTTCCCAAACTTCAATATCAGCCCAAATTTACCTGCAGACAGCCCTGCTTAGGCAGTGTATCACCTGAACCCAACTCAAAAAGCAATTTGGCAGAGGTGTTGTATGGGAATGGGAACTACAAAGGATCCATGTCAGCCAGAGCAAGGAATGAAACCACCCACCCTTTCTGGAAAAGAAACCCATCATTCGTTGTTTTTCCTTCTAACACTCTTTTATTAGAATGTGAAACACTTTGCTATCACATAGTCACTTCAAAAAGAGAAAAGTCAGGCCTATTGGATGAAAGGGTGAAAGAACTTGAAAAAAAAAGGATTGAAAGGTAGTCTGCCTTCTGGATCCTTGGCAGGACCCACAAGCCAGAGTATAAGGTGTTAGCTCCTTATACCATGGTCTTCTACTCCAGAGAAGTTCTCTGAGTTTCAGTGTTGGAGCAGTCCTCACACCATTTTCTCGAGGTCCCAGAGTGGCTTTGGTAAGAATCTGTTGGGTGTAAAAACCGGGTTCAGAGATGTGCTATTCTTCTGATGGTTCCTGCAAAGCAGATCACAGCAGTTAGCAGTACCTAACTGGTCACCTGCCACCCTTTTGGCTGAGATGGGTTTGAACAAGTGTAGTGTCATGTCCACAGAGAGAGACAAGGAGAAGTTACACCGTCCTACCTGCACGCACCAGCACAGACAGTTCTGCATTGCAGATCCTCACAAACACAAGAAGCTGCAGTTATTGAAGAATAACTGCCAGAGTATTTATGCCAGAGTAAGTGAGAAGGAGGTTATGCTCCAGAAGATAGGTCTGACATGCTGTCCCACACTGCAGGGGTGTGTACATTGGTCAACTTACAGGTGTCACTATTAAATTCTCTAGTGTCTTGAATAAGAAAATACATGGAACTTCTCCAGGGCAAAGCCAAAGGCAGGTGTATATATTTTGTCTGATCCACAGGTGTGGATTTTTAAGCTGAATTTAATCTCAGTGTTACAAATAATGGACAAAACAGAAGTGTCTGCTGTAGAAGAGAGATGGTTGTGTGAAGATATTCAGATTGCCCACATAGGATGTGAGTGAGCAGTAACCCTACCTTTTCAACAAACCAGCTAGTTACACACATTATTTCACAAACTGTACTTCAAAACAGCATTTCAAAAGAAGCTATCAGGGGTATAATAAGTGTGTAATAATAAAATTTCCTTCTCTTGTTATTGCAGAAGGCAGTACAACACCACGATGTTAGTACTTAGTAGCGTAGGTTCACAAAAAGTTCTGCAAAAAATATGCAAACATATGGAAATGCCATTTCACTGACTTCAGAGCATGATAAAAAATTTCTAGGTTTAATTGAGATTATATACACTGAAATAGGAGATAACAGTGCAGAAAGCAACGCTGCAGTGTACTATTTTGCCTTGAACCATAGCTTTGACTTTATGCAACTTGCTCCTCAAGAAACTCATTTCACTCTTTGTCAAATTAGTACTTAAAGGGCCCTGGAAATTGCAGTTATTTATTTATTCCAATAGCAACAAGATGAAATGCATAGCAAGGAAAGAGGGAAAACTCTATTTACAATGTCCTTGCTTGTGTTATTACAAGCTGAAGAAACAACGTTGTCTTCAGTTCCACCAAATCACATGTGTGAGTAAGGTGCAGGACAAGGGATGAAAACTGACATTTCCAAAGTTTGTAATGTATGTTCAGGTCTGGATATAAAATAACTATACATTTGCAGCTCCAGTGTCTCTTCAGCCTTCTCCTGGACACGTAGAGCATGGTAGTAATGCTGGCACACTCTTTCATACACCCAAGATGTATTACTGAAGTACACAGTAGAGGGATCACAAGTAACTACAATAGTCACATAGGCCCCTCTGAAACAGGCACTTCAGGGAATGTTTGTCCCAAACCAGACGTGATGTGGTGCTTCGTGACACTCGCAGTTCTCATGCAGCAGCCACAAGGTCTGAGATCACCAGATACTGACGAGGACCTGGGTGAGAGCCACGCAGCTACATTAGCCATGGCTGGTGTTACTGCAGCTGCACGCAGGCTTTCCAGAGGCTGTGCTTGAACGTGCTCCTCTGGGAGCAGGACAGGAAGCAATTAGGGACTGCCCAGAGCCCAAGCAGTGCCACGGTGTACATACACAGGCAAAAACTCTTTGGGATTTTTTGCGGGATCTGTCTCTCTGTCTTTCAAATCTACATCTAACGTATTTGTGTAATCTCTCAGAAAACCTAATAATGATGCTGCGCTCTGTGTGTATATATATAATATATATAATTTAAATAACATAGAAACTGTTGACTATGTTTATCTGGTCTGTTTTAGGGAAGCTGTCAGACCCCTGGAAGCAGCAGACACTAGCAATGCAGAAAACCTGTCCAGAGGTAAAACATGACCACTGAGCTTGCACGTAATTGCAGTGCTCTGTGGGCGACAGAAAGAGAAGGAATATATTTTCCCTTATAGCACCTTTGGGAAGCAGATTTGCTATCTGCTTTTTCCAAATGAAGTTAACCGCCTTCCTAACAAAACAGCTATTCTAACATGTAGATAAGATTTGCTAAAATATCGTATCTTAACACAATATGTTTAAGATGAATTGATTATAGCTTGAATAGAATAGAATAGTAATAATTACTTTTATCAGTAATAAAAGCAGAGTAGTCATAACTATAACTCCATCTGTGACTGAATAAATATCTTTATCATTCCTTCAGTGCAGGGATTTAGGCTATGCTTTTTCCATATAGGTCTAAGTGCACAGTCAAGGGTCTCAATGCTTTTTTCCTTCAGTGCACCAAGGGAAAAAAAAGTAGTATTCTGCCTGTGCTTTTTGCTATAAATGACACACTTCAAAGACTGCTTCATATTTTAAATTGTGAACTGGATATGAAATGGAAAGGATACTGCAGATAGAAAAGTGCCGGAGACTGAAAGGAGAAATCCAAATATTTTAGAAAATTACCACACATAACTACTTCTCACTATTTAATACTTTCTTTCAAATAGTTTTACTTTGGTCTAAACAGATTGTAATTCTCAAAGGCATGATATTGAACTTTCACTTGCTATAAGTCTTTGCTTAGATAAAAAAAGCTTTTCATGTTGGAAAGAAAGAATTGTTCTGCTTTCTCAGTGATAAACTCAACAGATCTTTCAGTGATTTCTTTCCACATAAAATGGTGCTTATAAATGCGATTTAATGGTGTCTTTATATTTGGTGTATTCAAAGACTGTCAATTTTACAGTAAAGGCAAATATATAAACTTCAAGTAGAATTAAAAAAAGTGAGAGAAAATGAAATTGTGTATTGAAAAATCAAGCTGTTCATAAACAACATTAAGTCCCCAGAAATCCAGAAATGCCTCACAGGTACCAGAGTCAATATTAAGGCAGTCATGATGATTGCATCAGATAATTTTTTTGTTTATTAAATGGGGAGGGAATTTGAACTCCTTTTAGCAAGTAAATAGGTGTCTGAAAGGAAAGTTTGATTATTATTTTTTTTCGTTAAAGAGTAGCCCAAAGCTCCCTCAGACCTGAGATTCTTCTAAAGAGAGCTACAAGAACTAGATACTCAGCTGCTCCCATATGTCAAGTGGGATCGAGCTTCCTTGGGTTTCTCTGAAAATCCCAGCTTGGAGAGTTACAGTCGGTGGTGGAAGATGTGTCTGATTTCTTTCCTTTGAAGAGAATTTTTGTTTATGAAAATGTTAGATTTTAGTGTATTACATTACAAATTAGAAGAAAGAAAGGAATCTGGGAAGATTCAGAATTAAAAATTAAAGTATCTCTCTAACTGAAGGACTTGCACAGTCCTGTAGTCAGAAGTCATCCAGAAGGTCTTAAATACATGTTTATCTACATTTTTTGAACATTAAAATGTTGTAAATAATCAATACTGTGCCAAAACTGCTTCCACATTCACGTATGAAAATTCATATCTACCTACACTTTTCATCTTACATTAAACAGAGCTCATATGCAAAGCAAGTAATTTAAATTGCAAGTAAAGAATATGAACACAGATTTTTAAAAATTTGCCTGTCTGTTGAAGTACTAGCTCCCTGATGGCATCACCTTAGTAGTAAGCCCAGGTGAACCCAGTAGCTTGAACTCTGCTCCATGCCAAGTTGCACCTCTAACTGTTTGGGAGTGGTTTGCATAGGATTGAGCTAACCTATTTGAATTAACCTGGGAAGCAGATGAAAAGCCTTTACAGATCATTTTCACCTGATACAAGATGAGACAACTTCCACAGGGGCTTTCCTGTTCTTCTTCCCTTTACTGGCCTCATATTCCCACCGTTTTCTTTGCGTCGTCCATTGTGGCCGTGCAGTTGAGCTGGGAGCAGACTGGAAGTCTGACCTTGCAAAAACCCCAAATACCCTCCCTCCAATCTCGTCCAATAACTTAGGAGTATCTTTCCATTAGCTCAACCCATTTACTCAACCCACTCCATAAGATCACCATGGTGGATGTAAGGTAGGGGGCAGCACTGCTGCTGCCTGGAGTGGTCCTCAGCTGGGGAACTTCTCCTCACCTGCAGATATCAGATTGATCTGATTTAAACTAACAGGTTTTCTTTTACCCTAAAAAAAAAAAAAAAGGAGTAAAACTTGCAGCTAACAGTCCTAGCTGCAAGCCAGTTCCAACTCTGCTGCCTTACTGCTGGTGTATGTGGCTGGCACTGTCCTGACCTGGACACCCCAAAAACCTCCAGGAAGCTCACAAGGCCACTGCAAAGTCTTACAGAAGGTGCCTGGCCTGCCTTGGTAACTCCTTTTATGATCCAGTATGAAGAGTGAAATACAAATGTCAAAGCAGCTGTTTACCTTCTGTGTCTCACCTTTACGTAATTACTTGCAAACTACTTCTTTGGATCTACTCTCAACAGTGTGCAGTTTCTCTTCTTGATTAAATTTGTGAATAATTAAGTAAATATACTTCCAGTCATTTTAGCTTACAAATAAACTAGATTTTATATAGTTTCTGATGTAATCTTAGTTTTTCTCGGTCATAAAATGCATCTCACCAAAATCTGAGTTTACATTCCTTGACCCTGAACTTACAGTGCACTGCAAATACACGTAACCTTTATACATATAATCACCTTTAACTGACATCTGTCGTGATGCATGCGTCTGTTCTCTGACAGACCCCTGCAATGCACCATAGGTTGAGTCATGCCTCCTATGCAACATGAGAAATAGGGTAAAGCCTAGTCTATAGGAAAATAACAACTATATCATGGTTTTGCCCCCACCAGCAGCTAAGCACCATGCAGATGCTCGCTTAGTCCCTCATAGTGGGATGAGGGAGAGAATCAGAAGAGTGAAAGTGAGAAAAAAGACAGTTTAATGGGTTAAGCAAAAGCAAAGCAAACCAAGGAATTCATTCCCCACTCCCCATGGCAGGCAGGTGTTCAGTCGTCCCCAGGACAGCAGGGCTCCATCATGTGTAATGGTTACGTGGGAAGACAAATGCCATCACTCCAAACATATCCCCGTCCCCGCTCCCCCCGCTTCTTCTTCCCCCAGCCTGAGAATGACATCACACAGGATGGAATATCCCTTTAGTCAGTTGGGGTCAGCTGTCCTGGCTGTGTCCTCTCCCAACTTCTCATGCACCCCCAACCTCCTCGCTGATGGGGTGGTGTGAAAGGCAGAAAAGGCCTTGACTCTGTGTAAGCACTGCTCAGCAATAACAAAAACATCAGTGCTGTTTTCAGAACAAATTCAAAAAACATAGCCCTGTATGAGGTGCTGTGAAAAAAATTATCCCAGCAAAAACCAGCACAAACTACCATGTAAATGATAACTTCTTTAGTCTAGTGAGTTGCATTAAGGAAATATAATTTTAAATTGAAATGATTTGAAGCAAGATATTTTAGTTCAATTATCTGAAATAAATTTTGCAGATGTAGTAAGGCCATTTTTTTCTTAAAATGCTGAAATGCTCAACATTCCCTAGTATTCACAATGTTTCATTCCATAAGAGGTATGGGTATTTCCATTCTTGCCTTTAAGATACAGAAGCATTAAATCTATCAATGAATCTCTGAAACATTAACACAAATACTGAAAAATTATTTTTCTCCACAAAATAAAAAATTTCTGATTTTTGTTAGGTTCTTTTTAATAGCCAAGTTAAATAAATAACCCTGGTACCATTATTCATTAGCATGCCCATTCCAGGAGCTCCTTTGCAGTAAAACAGTAAACTTACCAGGTTCTCTGCACACAGCGGTGACTTGGGTTGTACACGTGAGGGAGCAACAAGTGCCCGGCTGGTCCACTGGAGGATGAGCTGGGTGCTGACAGTGGGCATGGCAGGGACAGGGTAGTGATGAAGGCACAGGCCCACTGCATCAGGACAGGGTGGTAAGAGGGACAGGGTCCCTCGACAGTCCCAGGCAGGGTGAGGTATCTGGTCAAGTCTGGGGTGAGCACAGGGATCTCCTCAGGAGAGGCAGGACCCATGGCTGGAGACAAGGCTACTATAGCGTAGGTGCAAGGTCTGTCCAAGAAATCTGCAAATCAGGACAGCCTGTCTCCTCCCTTCCTGTGCTCCTTACTAGGTGATGGTGACCAAAATAAGTCAACTGCCTCAAACATGGATACCGGGTAGGCTCAGTTTTGTGGTTCAAGTGGTTGCTGCAAGCTTCTCTTAAGGAGACTATAATTTTAAAGACTTCATTTGAAGAAATACTTTCAGGTATATTGAATTGCTGATATATACAGTCCTCAAACCCAACAATAAATAATACAAAGAAGAAATATAGCCATAGTTTCTCATGATCCCTTCCTTTGCCAATGCTTGTGTATGCAGACATGCCAATCTGCAGATCATTGGGACAGACAAAAAGTCTGACACTGATTGCTAAATTAAAGGTCTCATCACTAAATAAATTTAACTCACAAACAAATTAACAGCTTCCCTTGAAAATTTTTAGATAATTAACTTTTTACTCAAAGAGTAGATTCTCTATTTCGGGTATGATTCAATGCACGCTTTGTACATAATACATAGGATGAAACAGTGCAAAATTGAGTGCAAAACTACGCAGTTTCAACCAGAAAACTCTAATTTTCATGCTGATAATAAAAGCTGTATGACATTATGTTTAATCACAGCAGGCCAGAAGACTCATGTGTGCACAGGTTAATAGCAATATAGAGAACAGTGAAGAATTATCACTAGATTAATTGTATGAATAAGAAACAGGACAGTGGAATGCTGTAGTATGGGTAACATGGTCTTTCAGCTAAGCACGTGAGCTACTCTTGTGCCCTTCTGTTTTCTAAAGCAGGAAATGTTGGATCGATGACCTGGCTTGTGGTGTAGTTTCACCTCCCGTGTTACCAGCAATGTATCTGTATTTCTCTGAAGCATGAGAAGTGCAATGTAAGCTGAAACACAATAGTATTCTCTCCCCTATGCTGTGATGGAATCATTACAGGACAATTTTGCTCGGTAACACTAAGAATATACAGTTGTAATGTGTCTCTCTCTGCTTTATGTCTTTTAAGCCCCAACTTGCCTCCATCAAGTCCTATTATACAGTCTCTGATCACATTGCACATCAAGGGTGCAGAGAGGTGCTCGAAATCCTCAGGTAAATAGTCATGGAATAACCTGTTTCCACATTTCCTTTGTGCTGTCAGTTTGGTTTATGTACTGGAGAGAAAAAAGAGTTTATACCCTTCTTAAAAGAAGAACTGTTCCTGTTTAAATGCTCTTGTGGAAGTTTTCATTATTTGCAGAATGGTTAATCCTTTTCTGAATGCTATTCAAGCTCTTGGCTTTTATTATCTAACTCACAAAGAAACAAATGACGTTACAATCATAATTCAGGGATGCTGGCTCAGATACTGCAGTTCTGTCAAGATTCTCAGTTTTAGCCAAGAAGGACATTGTGAAAACCGAGAGCTGAGGAATAACTTTTAAAGAAATGCAAAGGCTCTGCATTTTGGTATTTGTATTTTTGCTTTTAAAGCTGGACATGCTTCAAAAACTGTTTCATCCTTCTCAAAACTGGTATTTCTAATGCTATTTTAGCTGCTGTAGTCTCAACACAACCTTTTGTAGTAAATATGTGAGTATGTGAGCATGAATATATGTGCAAGAAAAGTTTAACAGAGCAATATACAAAACAAGAACAGTACAGGTTATTAATTATCAAGGTAAATTATCAAGGCAGTACTAATATAAAAATAGGTAATTCTTTGAAAAAACACACAAAAAAGGCCAGTTTCTTATAAAAAAATCTTATACCTTTCTCCTACCTACCCCCTTTTTTTGCTCTTCTACATGGCTGTGGTAACCCGAGAAATGCACAGAATATTACTACACAGCAGCAAGAATGTACAGAATTTTTTTTAGCAAATTAACTGCTATTAGAAAAGAAACTCATTACATTTCATGCATAACAAGTTTATATGAAAGGGTAACTATATAAAACTCATATATAGTTTTAACTTTGCATTATTCTGCTGCTACAAAGACAGAAGAACAAAGAAAGATGTCTGTAAGGTTTGTAAAGCTCTGGTGGGGGTGGATCTCACAGCCTTCATGGTAGGAATCGCTCTTGGAACTCAGCCCTCCCTTCTCTGAAAATGACTCTCTTGGCCAGTGCCAATTGTTTTTCAGGCAGGTTTGCAGTTGGGTTACAGGGCTGCTTTGGTGTAGCTTTACTGAGCAAAATGTCACTCACTCTAAACCAGAGGTGAGCCTGTAATTCAAAGGGAAAAAAGAAGTCTGCACCACTTTTATGTTCATTTCACAGTTCATGATGAGAAATCATTCTTACTTTTCAAGCTCCTAGAGTGCTAAGCTGAGAAAATGAGCCTTCAGTAATTTTCTTTTAATTGGAAGCCCAGTAGTATAAAGATGTCACAGGCTAGGGTATATTTTGAAATAGCCTGCTGCAACTAGCACTGTGGCAGTAATTGAATCTAGGTGTGACTAAAGTAGAGTCCGTCTAATGACAATAATAGGTGCCAAAGTCTGACGTTCTTTCATAGGTGATAAAAAGATGATTTAACACATGCTATATCTAATTCTTTTTTCAATAGGTAACATCAGATCAGAGTTTTGGTTCCTATTTTAGTTAACTGTTACAGGACTTGCCAATAACTTTGAGCTTTATTGCTGCCAAATTGCTTTTTCATAAGCTTTGTCCAACCTACTTTTTCCAGTTCTTTATTACTTTCTTTAAGGAATTCTCAGTTATATGAGCAGTTTTTTTGAAATTTTTGCTGACATGGAATGAATTATACAGCTGCAGGTTACAGTTTGAAAATGTACTCCCTTGGGCAAAACTTTTCTTTGTGTTCCTTGGCCCTTTTAACTGGCATCTTCCCTCAGTTATCCTATCAAAACACCAATTAAAATTTGAGGTGCCATTTAGGAACCTAAAAATCTGCATCTATGCCTTTTCTGATGTCCTGAGTAAATGAAATGCCCTCATGGGACTGGCAGATATGGACAGGACTATGTGAGCCTTATTCCTTTGTGGAGGATCTAAAGTGGCATCTGAAATGGCACCAGACACCCATGTTTAGGCCTTCAGATTGCTTCCTTGGTGTCTCTGTTTTGGGATCCTAATGAGGGATGCCCGAAGAGTTAGGTGTATGGTATTGCCATTGACTCCAGTAGGACTCAAGGACTCTCAGTACTTCTCCAATTCAAGCCATGAAAGACTACAACCACTGAAAGACTGGCATGATATGTAGATGCCTCAGTTCAATCTTGCAGGCTCTTGAACTCAGAGCCTGCCCACAACTATAGTCCTGCCCATGCTGCTTTGGTTCAGGAAGCAAGAAAATGCTCAGTCTGGACTTGGGCTAGGTCGCCTTAGACTTAATAACTGTGTGCCCTGTTCTCATAGCTCATGCCCACACTCCATCTGTCTGCATACAGAGATGTGTGTCCGTGTGTCGTGTGTGTCCCCCCGTGTCCCCGTCCCGTCCCGTCCCCCCCTATTTTCGGTAGGTTTATCTCATGTAAGTTTTTAGATGTTCTACTCTGGATCCTGCACAAGTCATAAATTTTTATCCTGTGACATTTTGGCAATGGGACAACCTCTCTCTTTGCCTTCCAACAGCCCTACAGTCTTCTGAGTTGCTTACCCCTGTATTCTGTGCCTTGAGTCAAATGGTGGTTCCTTGGTAACCCCTTCCTGGTCTCTCCCTCTCTGTCTTCCCTTTGCTTTTCCCGATGCAGTGCCCTCCAGCCACTACCATTTGCTGTTTGCTTCATTCAAGTAGATGCATAGCCTGTCTTCTATCTGCCAGTGGATCTCAGGAATATTTCTCTTCTCCTGTGGGAACAGCTGGGATGAGTGCTTACCTAATCCCACTCTTCTTGTAGCTCTGCTTGGTCTGTTAGCTCATTACTCAGCATAGACAACCCAGGTACAGAATAGGCAGGGCCAGCTCCCCTCACTGTCTCACACACTTTGAATCTCCAGCTACCTCCTCCCTGATGCAGGGCTGCAGAGTTTTCTGAGAGAACTTTTTTATTCTTTCCAGCTAAAACTGTCCTCTTTGTGTGAACTAGGTGCTCACTGACTATGTAAGAATATTCGTAAGAGAAAGCAATGTGAGCATGACTTCAGCAGCTGCAGGACTCTGCTGGGAGAAGAGGGTTCCCACTTCAATAAGAGATCATGGTGAGAATGTGTTTTATTTTGAGTATACAAAAGAGATTCTTATGATAAACAATATATATAAGATAGGTGCTACATGCTGATTCTGACATGCTGCCATGCACCTTCAGTATCTTTTTTACATAGACTTCATGGATATCATTTTACTGTAACAAAGAATCACAGCACGATGGAATAATTGAGGTAGAAAGGGACCTCTGAAGATCATCTTGTCCAGCCATACTATGAGCCACTGAGGCACATCTACACCAGTAGGTCAGGGAAAGTCTTGGCTCTTCTTTGCACTGTGAAAAGGCTGAAAAAACTGAGCTGGCAGCACATGTCCTAACACTAGTACCAGGAGAGATGTGGAGCACAGTGTGAAATGTAAGTCACCACAAACACGCCCACAGTGTAGGTGCACAGGTACCTCACAGCACCCGTGTGGTTACACTGCTTCTGCCTCTCAGCTGAAGGGTCAATGGAGGCTGCAGTGTCAGATTTATTGGCTCAAATCTTTATTACTTTATGGGTCTCCCTGGTGCTCTCTGTTACTCTGTGAAAACGTGCTTAATCTTTCAGCCATGTGTTGCATTAAGCAACCTTCCTGGGGCAGCCGGGGCGGATGCAATGCTGCTGTTCTCTCTGCTTCAAAGGATCCATATTATGTTCAAATCAAAGCCTTGTATGATAATGAAAAACAAAGGCTGTGAAGGGTAGGGTCAGATGATAGAGGATCTAAAACATAGTTTTGGTATTATAAAGGATCTTAATGTTAGTAGATTAATTTTTTGCACTGCAGAAATTACTAGGAGGAATGTTATTGTTATCATAATACATCATTTTGGTCTTGAAATGTATGAAGGAAAAAAGTTAATAAAATATTTTAAAAATTCATCAAGACTTTAGGCTGAAATCTCTTTGGCAAGTTTTTGGCCGCATATGATTTGGAGATTTTTATTTATTAAAGCATACAGTATTGACTAAGTTACGAGAGAAAATATATTAAAAAAATCAGCAATTTTACATTTGTTTGAATCAAAAGTATCTGCAAAGAATATGAAAGTAGAGGCAACATGACAGTACATGATCCTTGCTCAGTTATAGTGTTTCATGGTAACTAAACTCTATTCTTTTCAATGACAAATGATGGCATAATTTTCTCAGCATTCCTGAAAACGAAACCTCAGTGGGATGCATTCTTAACACTATGCATTTCTGTATTTGCTGTTGGATACCTTCATGGCTTTCTAAATTTTCACCTGCATTGCTATGGAGACCACTAAAATTTGATTATCACTGCTGAAGGAAGTATACAACACCACCCTAGCTTGAAGAGATTAAATAATTTTGCTTTTGCACACTATTTGCTCCAAAACCTGGTTAACACTGCCAACTTAGAACCACCCCTACTGGGGCATTTTGCTGGAAAGTCAAATGTGATTTATGACTTAAACTCCATTACTATGCTGATTATTCACAGCAGTAAAAAATTATACCCAGCATGATATTAAATATTTAGTTTTAGAACTCTCGCCATAAGGAAACAGAAAGATATGATCTACTGCAATATCAATCTGTAGTGATTTTACCAGGCTGGGAATCTATGTAGTCTGAGATTCTTCTTGTTACCACCAGGAAAAGCCTGTCACCTAGCTAAATGGCCTCTCCATGCCCTGTATTCCCTGTCTATAACTGAGAAAGGATTCACCCTTCTTCTTCTGTGACTGCTTGAGGTCTGCAGGTGAAAAACAATCTATAAAAATGTTTTTAAAAAGGAGCTCATAAGCTCTGTGAGAGTTTTAGTCCTTGTGCTGGTTTGGCTGATAGGTGATTTTCTTCACAGTAGCTAGGATGGGGCTGTGTTTTGGGTTTGTGCTGGAAGCAGCGCTGATAGTGCAGTGCTTACACAAAGCCAAGGCCTTTTCTGCTTCTCACCCCACTGCACCAGCAAGAAAGCTTGGGGTACATGAGAAGTTGGGAGAGAGAGGACACGGCTGGGACAGCTGATCCAGACTGACCAAAGGGATATTTCATACCACATGACATCGTGCTCAGCATATAAGTTGTTTGTCTTCCCAAGTAATCGTTATGGAGCCCTGCTGTCCTGGAGATGGCTGAACACCTGCCTGCCATGAGGAGTGGTGAATGAATTCCTTGTTTTGCTTTGCTTGCATGCGTGGCTTTGCTTTACTTATTAAACTGTCTTTATCTCAATCCATGAATTTTCTCACTTTTATTCTTCTGATTTTCTCCCTCATCCTGCCGTGGTGGAGTGAGCAAGCAGCTGTGTGGAGCTTAGCTGCTGGCAAACCACAACAGTCCTCCAAATTTAGTCTCACAACTTCACTGAAAAAAGTGAAGGTTCATACTCCTCAAGGAGCTTGTCCTGGGCAGTTGAGGTGGAAAGGGATCTCCTCCATCTGCACGTCTGTGGGTTGTGTGTATGTGGGTATGCATGTACCCACTCACTCATGCTCTTCATTTCTAGGAGGTGACCATTTCACGACATTTCTCTTCTCTGAAAAACTTTATAGTTTAACACATGAGACAAACCACAGAGAGAATGAAGATGATGAAGGTGATCTGTAAAAAGCTAGAGCTTGTGCCCTATAAAACAACACCTTTCAAAAAGCGCTGAGGAAGCTGCTGGAAATCTAATATCTGCTTGGGTTTTTTGTTCCCTTTAGCAGACAGCAGAAGCAGATGTGCTCTCTTTGTAGCTCTACACTGCATGGGATTTCACAGAGCTTCTCTTGTACTTAAAGTCTACATATGATAGATCAGTCAGCAATGTCATTTGTCTACACAGATGCCCGCATGCAATTCCATGGACAGTGATCTTTGTCGTTTTTCTTATTGCCATTATTGATTGTCTACTGCTATCATGCTATCTTGTGACATGTCTTGGATCCTCCAAAACCAGAGTGGAACAAATTGTTTGGAACAAGCCACATTTAAGCTGGCAGCACTCCTGGATTACTATTTTTCCACCTTGTTGGCCTACCACAAAAAACACTCAGAACTTGCAATTCCACTTACAAATGATTCTCACATAAATGGAGAAGTATCCAAATCTGAAAGGTCACTCATCCTTGAAATCAGCACAATTGATTTTATATAGCTTGCTGTCAAAAACCACTTCTGTGGGCCTCAGACATGACCTCATACACTTGATCTCTGAAGCCTGCTACCTTAAATAATAGTGCTCAATGAATAGATTTGTAAAACAGTGTTTCAGACACTGATACATTGATTACAAGCAATGTGATATGTCATCACAAACCCAGTAAACCTCCCAATATGTATCACTAAAAGTTGTCCTGTATAGAACTAAGAAAAGAAATGTCTAGGCATCGATTTGCTTAGTATCACATAAATAGCATAAAACTTTGTTCCTCTGTGAGTAGAGTACCGATGAAAACCGGAATATATAAGACTGATTGTTGACAAAAAAAAAAACAAAACAAAGAAAAAACAACCCCCCCTAAAAGCCCCCAACCCAAATTCATCATTTCAGACACTGATTTATATGTTTTATGTACAATTGTTAGGGTAACAATTGCATAAATCAGAATTTTGACTGACTAGATACATGAGTTGTGGCATAGCTCCACATAGTTAATGTAGCCACTCAAGTAAATGGACACTTATTAAATCCCTCCCCCACCTTGTGGATTAAACAACAAGGCCAAAATTAACCCAATTAACAGCGAGTTAATTTTTCCATGTGAATGGCTACACATTGGTAAATGTATTCTTGGAAAGTTCAACCAAATCACCTGGAAATTTGGCAGCTTAGCCCTTGAAATTATAGTCAGAATCAGCATTATAGGTAGGGATCTGAAAATAAATAAATATGTGGGGGAGGTTTCTTCAGAAGTAAAATAAGTACAAGTGCACCACATCCCCTTCCAGTAATTTCCTCTGTCATCCCCAGGTAAGATCCTTTCAATGCTCATTTAATTTTCAGTGCCCCGTTCAAGTTGCAGCCATACCATGTTGTATATCCTCTGCTCCTCCACCAAGTTCCAGCATGTTCCTGCTGCAGTAGCAATGCTAGCCACAGCAATATGAGTTACTGCTTCTTTTTTCTTTAAATCGCATGCTAAATACTGCTGTAACCCCTCATAGGGTGAGTACTGATCACAGTTTCTGCTTAAGAATCTGTTTGGAGTAGACACCAAAGGTACTCATTTAATGACTGATATCAGCAGAGTTACCCCAGGCATGAGTTCGATTCTTATTTTCCACAACATTAGCTATCTCTAGTTGAGGAGAAACATTTCTAATTATCTAAAGCACAAAAGAATGGAAGAATATTTTTTTTCCCCCAATATGCATAGCTACACATCATAGATATATTCACATACAGTAATACACCACAGAGTGGTCATGCAACACTTCTTCTCCATTACCTTAGGCTGTTAAATATATGTAGCCAGGATAGTATCAGAAAGTTTTAAATGTAACCTTTAAAAATATTTTTGCTTGGTTAGTTGGATTTGTCTGGGATGGCTGATACGGGAACTAGGTTCTTTTAAAACAACAATGCAATAATTGTGGATTAATTCTGTTCACACAAGTGAGAAACAACAGTCTTTCTTTGAGAGGTTAACCAAATAAATACTATAGCAACCCCAAAATATCTATCAGTGAAAAGCATCAAGCTCTTTTTGTTTTGGATGAATTCATATTCCCACCATCCAAACCCCCAACAACTATTTATTCCCTATTGCACTCAGTGTTTTTCCTAAGCAGTTTCTCAGAGGGTTTTCTTATCAGTTTTCCAGATCTGGTTGTTGTAAGGGCATGGATTGCTGGAATAGGGCTGTAAATGCTGTACACAACTGCCTTTACTTTCTCTCTTATTGTTCTGGCCAGAACATCAAGGGGCAATGGCTTTATGCTGAAGGAGGGTAGATTTAGAGTAGGTGTTAAGAAGAAATTCTTCCCTGTGAGGGTGGTGAGGCACTGGCACAGGTTGCCCAGAGAAGCTGTGGAGGCCCCATCCCTGGCAGTGTTCAGGGCCAGGTTGGATGGGGCTTTGGGCAGCCTGGTCTAGTGGAGGGTGTCCCTGCCCATGGCAGGGGGTTGGAACTAGATGATCTTTGAGGTCCTTTCCCACCCAAACTATTCTATGATTCTACAAATGCTCAGAGCTACAGTACTAACTTGCCAAGTTGTGCTGCTTTTACTAAGTGTACAGAATCTTTCCTGCATCTTTATTCCTGTCCTCGGCTATAATCTCCTTTCTCTAGGAACAGACTATCAGTAGTCAGGTCTGTCCTTAGCTGACTGTTAAACTTGGCAGCTGCTGACCAAAAGAAACATCTTTTCTCCTAGTTTAGGGTGTCCAACCGTCCTTGGCTGCATGACACACAATATCCTTCCTCTTGTATGGGAGCCTAACCATACGGAGGTGGGGTTTTTTTTGATCTGGGGCTGCTGGCTCTGAGCAGGTGATTTTGTTGAGGTCTTACTATGGGGACGACCTACAAGTTTATTTCAGGGAGGATAAAAGCCTAAAGTTACACAGACATGGAACAAAATTCCTGTCTCAGAGTAAAGAATTTATGAGAGAAGATCTTTTCAATGCTTTGCTTTGGAGCCACCCTTTAGGACTCTTCATACCAATAGTTAAGATTGCACTACTTATGTGGAAAACTCCTCCATTCCTCTAATAATTTTACATTATTTTAAAATATTTTTCCAAACAGGTTCAAAACTCAAAAATATTTGTCTTTATCCCTAATGGGAATGAATGAAGCTCAGAATGGATCTTTATATGAGCAAATTAAAAAAATACTGGAATATAATCCTGACTGCAACTTAATTGCATAAATTCTATTTTCTATACTTTGTTACTCATCATGCAAAGGGTTAAGTACTTCTCTGTTCCAAAAATATGTGTAATGTATTGCTCCTTTGCCCATAAAGTGTTGGATTGTTTGATGTTTTACCCATCTGACGCTGCAGGTGCTGTCTCTGCTTATTCTTGGCTGATTGATGCTTTAATTTCAGTAATGATTGCCCTCATGCCCAGTATAATCCAACACAGAATTTAAGATTATCAAAGTGATTTTGTTTGATGATTATTATTACATCAGATCTTGACAGAAAATGAAATTTTCTAACTTTATTATCCTCTTTCCTATCAAATTAGATGTATTCCTTATTAAAATTTTCTAGACTATTGAGAATTCTTCTGAACACGGAAATTGGGACATTTTGAAGTTCTCAGACTACCTTCTCCACCAAAAAGGAATTAGACATTATTTTAATCGGCTACTATTTAATCTGTAGCAGGGATCTTTCTGAATGAGGAATTGCCTCTGTTTCGTGCATAATAAGAGTAAGTTGTTTGTTAAGTTCACAAACTTGTGCAAAATCTGGCATAGCTGTAACAAGAAGGACAAAACATTTAAAAATGTACATAATTACATGCCATCTATAAATCACACATATTTCAAAATATTCTTGTATCCTAACAATTCAAATATAATTCAAAAACATCCTTGTAGACTTTGTGGGTCAATTTTCCTTAGTTTGTCTGCATAGCATCACCTTATGAATTGGATAGTAAACTGAACAGAAAATTATAAGAATTATTACCATGGTTTTTGTAAGTTACATCCATGCTACTTTAGAGATACATGAAACAGAAGTTTCCAAGATTAGGAAATTGCATTCCTCAAATTCAATGAAATATCCCTGCTGGGCCTCTTCCTTTCTCTCTTTCTCTCTCTGTCTCTCCCAACTGAAGAGTTTCCTCTTTTTAGGAAGTTTCTCACACTTCTTCTCAGGCATTTTTTAACACAGGGCTGGTCCTTAAATTTCTCAAACTGTTAAAATGATAGCAGTATTTACCACTGCTATAATTTTTCTCCATCTTTGTTACTTATGATAAGTATTTCATAGCATGGATGCCTGTTTTGGTTTGTTCTGCTCGGAAAGTTTGTGAAGCACAGTTGTCTAACAGAGCTTTAAACGGTGTTTTTTCCATGAGATAAATATATTTTTGCTTGAAAGTTTCTTAGTCACATTTTAAGAGAAGAAATTGTGAAGCTGAATTAGTGCATAAATCAGAGAAAATATTTATTTACAGACATGTAAAAATTATGTTACAACATTTTAAAGGAAACTGCAATGAACCATCAATCTGCTCTACATGGGCAAATCCTGAATGTTTTAATTCTAACTTGCAGTGGCACCTATTAAAAATATGACTGCTTACAAGATTGTAGCTATCTACATAGTTTAAGTACAATGATTTCTCAGAACTGAAAATGGATCTACAGAGAAAACCAAGAAGAACTGCAACAATATGTAATACAAGAGTTTACAAAAGTAAAAATATTTTTTCTTGATCCAAACTTTAAAGCTTTTTAGTAAATATTTTCCATTCATGCAGCTGCACAGGTTTGAAACAAATATCTGAAATACACAGAGCATATATGTCTGTGTAGAAAAAGAATTGGTTTAATTCAGGACTGTCCATAAAGGATTTTATAAGACCGTTGACTATCCAAACTGATTGACAAGATCCTTTATGTTTCCTATTCTTCCGTCTTGCAAGGGATGAGCGATGTTATAAAAACAAACCCCACAACTGATGAAACCCATGTAAAACAAATTACAGGTAGATGGCAAACAACACCGAGCATACCGCATACATGAAAAGTAGAGAACTATCAAGCTCTGTTGAAGCTACCAGCATCCTCTGTAGTGATTTGAAGCAAACATGCCATTAAGAATCCTTGCTAATAATCGACTGCACGGCACAACAAGCTTCTGACTTGCAAATGAAGTAGTGCCTCCTGGTGTCATCAGAAGTGTCTTTGTGTGTTCAAAATATGTTCAGGACTTAAACTGTGGTGTGAAACAGTGTCGACATTATGACTGAGCAATCATTTCTGTGAATATATAATCTAAGGGTAATGATTGGAAAGAATTTGTAAAGATCTAATAGAGTGCTTTCTGTGATTATTAGCTCATTTGGAATGGAGGTGGTGAAGACATGATACACCTAGCTGTTTCTCATATGTAGTTTATTAACACCAACATCAGAACTGATCTCCTTGGATGACATTCTGCATCTTTTAAGTCAGCCAACAGTTTACATAATTGAAATGGGCAAAATGCCTGTAGAGCTGCTAAGGTTTGGAGTTTGGTTTTTGGGTTTTTTTTTGTCAGCCAAAGATGGAGATCCCAAAATGGCAATCCTTTTTGTATTTTTTACAGTTAAAAATGATCATAACTTATACTAAGCGATAGTGGAGAAATATTGCACCCTTTGTTTTGACCTGACATTTCGCTTACACAGAAGTAATGTTTTTTTGCTGCACATTTCTGGGAGAGTCAGACTTGGTGGATTCTGAAGCTGTGATTCTTTATACTCAGGATTAACTACTTATACTATTCTTTCCTTAATTAAGTAGCTAGGTACTACTCAGCACTTAGGTAAACCGTGTAACTCCACAGACAAGAGACAAGCTAAATATAAGTTACACTAACATAACTGAGAGTGCTATGTTACATAGTCTCCTAGTGAATTAAATTCCCACTCACTGATAGATAATTAAATTCAAATGTATGCTCTTCCAAATGTTCAAAGAATATCAGTCCTTCTTTGATGACAGTCCCCATGCTGGAAACCTGACTGGAGACCTTGAGCTTCTGCCTCCTCATACTCCCACTTTTTGAGGTGAACCTATCATCTCACAAACTGCTGGTTTTTATAGAAATTGAAAGTTTACTAGAATAAAGAGGCTCTCTGGTACCTTTATTTTTCTCTTGCTTTCAGCCTACAGAGAATGTTTGAAAGGGCAACACAAGGGTTCATCTTTGTGGTGCTGGATGACACCAAATACCAAATACTCGTGCCACAGATGTCAGTGGAAGTCAGGGCTTCGTGCTGCAGACTGTCACGCAGCTGGCTCTGGGCTCTAGCTGAGTGTGTAAGACACTTCTTAAATTGACATCTCTCCCTCTTGGAAGGCTGTAGCTATTAAATATTTTTTTTTCCTGCAATCACTTTAAAGACATGTTTCTTTCTATAGGAGTATACCTCACATAAGGATGTACGTAAATAAATATCTATTCCTTGTTTCATGTCATCTGCAGCACTAAGGTCTAGCTTTGGGATGGTGAACAGCTGGTACTTTCATTAGAGAAGACAATCTTGTGCCCATATCATACATGCTTTAATACCCTTAATATCTCAGTAACGCAAGAGAAATAATGCATCCATTCTGTTTGAAAGGAAATATGATTTATTAAGAAATTCTATACTGAGATTCCCCCTACAACATCTATAATAATTCATTATTCCAACTGTAAGCTTTTAGGAGGGCTTTAGGGGTTTGGTAGTGGAAAGACTATTTCCAGAAATAAACCAAAAATTAATCAGGAGGCTAACTCAGTTTGTCAGATATTGGCAGTCAATAAGTAATTTACCTGGCTAGACAGGAGGCTGACTGTCATGTGAACATTCCATACGGTAACAACAAACTGCCTAGATCTTACAGGAACAGCTGTAACAACTGTCTGATGAACGGCATCACAGAGGGTACTTATCTGAAGAAAGAGATTTACAAGAGGATCCAATTTACAGCTTATTGAGGATTGCTCTCTTATTTTGACATTTTCACTTTTTAGCAGCTATCCCTATTAGTAAACATAATTATTTAAAATGATTAATATAATAAATAATGGAAAATACCATACAATGTGTTTAATTGTGACACTGATCATAATGATCTTGTTTGAATTAAGCTGTAAACAAAGAAGTGCGATATCACCTGACTCTAAATATGGTAAAACAGTAAAACATGCTAATCATAAAAATAGCTTTTAGAAATATACATTTGTATACAGTGTTTCCCACACCTGTTAAATATGTCCTTCATATTATTATGATACAGTACATTGGCCTTTAAGACATCAAAATTAAAAAAATAATACCAATAATTAGCCAGAGAAAGACACATTTACAATCTAAACCATAAAAATCTGACAATTGTACAGCTTAGAACATATAAGAAGTGGAATTTCTAATATTTGAACAATAACGTCCATTTTAATAAGTAAATTGAGTTTTCATACAAATTGAATCAAAGGTGTTGCTAGCCAGTAAGAAACTGCAGTTCACAATTTTCTGTGGGGAAGTCAGAGTTTCTCTTCTCAGCCTTCAGGGGGTTCACACATGACATCTCATCACTTGATCTGTAGAAACTGAGAAATGAAAAGTTCACTTTAGTATGAAGGCACAGAACTTCCTCCAGCAGAACCTCTAAAGGAAGCCATGACAACTTGGGAGAAAAGGGGTGAGGACTATGAGTTGTCTTTTTAATGAATCAATCAAATCATAGAATCATTAAGGTTGGAAGAGGCCTCAAGGATCATCTAGCCCAACTGTCCCCCCCCCACCTATTACCCACAAAATATCGATACCTATCAGACTTGCTCACCTTAATCCTTAGAGGGCTATAAGAAAAGTCATATCATTGCAGCAGTGGACAATCAGGACTGTGCAACAGTCCTAAGTTAGACTGCACGGACCGAAATAGCCACAGTGAATCAAGCAAAAGCTGTTGTGGCTGAAGTATACTTCCCCACAATAATGCTATGCAAACTGCCGAATAATTTCTATTTTAGCAGCAGAAAATGGAAGAATGTATCTTAGCTGCTTTATTTGCATAGTAAATTCAATCTAAATAAACTGTGTGGGATTCTTTGCTTCAGTCCCATTGCACTATTTATATACCTTATTCCGGACCATTTTCATTGTGTACTTTCAACAGGGTTTGTAGTTACCGGATTGAGGAATCTTTCCTCCGTGGCTTCCCTTTTGACATTGCCTATTTTATTACTGTGCTTGTGTACATGCCACAGGCTCCAATTGCCCATCCTTTGATTTCTTTTGTTGTTTTACAAGCCACAGTGTGAAACAGCAAAAATCCAGTGTCAGCCAACACTGTTGAGGGTCATTCCCCCAGCAGAGGCTGGAGACAGGTTGCATCGACAAATCTGAGAGTCCTGCTATGCAACCCATTAATGGTACCAGCTTCAACTAGGCATTCAGTGGTGCTGCAGGGGAGCGTAAGACGTACCAGCTCCACCTACCCACAGAAGAACTGACAACACTTTCCCAATCACATCTGTTTGGAAAAGTGACAATAGAAAATGTTAACAGAAATAGATGGTTTCTTTTTTTAAGTGCAATTTTCAACATAAGGTTTTTTACCCTTGACAGGAAAAATGCCTTTCAGTCAATTTATTTTTCATCTTTTCTTTACTTTTTTATTTTTTTCTTTTTTCTTCTTTTTGTTTTTGTTTTTGTTTTTGTTTTGGTTGTATCATTTTCTGTAGCCAAAAGAAAAAAATACTTCTGATCAAAACCTGAAGAATTTCCAGAAGTCTTTTTCAGCCAGTTTCTCCCTCCTTCAGAGAGTTTTAAGTCTGCCTTTTTCTTTCCCAGAAAAAAAAGGAATGATTTCTGTTAAATTTTCCATGTATTGAAAACCTGATTTTCCAATGAAGAAGGTTTTCTCAGAAACATCAGAGTCTCTGCAAGACTTGCCCCCTGCCCTTTGAAGCAGCCAGTCGTCAGATTTGTCTCTTGTTGCAAAAGGAGCACCAGATTTCTGGTTGTACCCTTCACAAGTAACCAGGATTAGGGAGAAAACTCATCTGAGAGATCCCAGGACTTTCAGTTAACATATCCTGCAACTATTATTCTCTACTTGCATTGAGAAAAAACTTCATCTCCTCTAATTTTAGCTCCTGATCCCTGGACAGACTTCACTACATGAGAAAGATTTTAAAATTCTCCCCTTAGGTCTGAGAGGCCTAATGGTTGTTAAGTAGCTATTCATTTTACAAGGGGTAAAAAAAAATCCCATTGTACATCCTATTAGCTCCAGAGAGACTCCCTCTTTTCTAGCCTTTTCTTCACCTATGCTTTGCTGTTCCATTATGCCATTATAAAAAGCAATAATTATGCAAGCAAGAAGAGAGACAGATTTTCAAGTTATTTATTGAAGCTTTTTCCCTACCATAAACCTTTCAAGCATTTACCTGTCACCAGCACTAAAAAGCTTCATTAGGTTACTATTATGAAGCGTTACTGCTAACCATCTGGATCCAAGTCATCAATGCTGCTTTGCTGTCGTTTAGAAACAATGATAAAAATTTACCAACCCCACCAGTCCAAAATCTTCTGTTCTTCCTTCAGTACATGGGCTTGTTATTTGCCTCTTAAGGCAAATAATCTTAAAAGCTGAGAAGAAATTTTGAAATCTGAAATAGTCAAGCTTTTATTTTCCATAGAGTGACAGTAACCCAGGGCTATGATTAATCTAGTGTAATGTGATACTAATTTTATTCTATTTCTTTCTTCTGAATAGTGTGCAATTTATCAGCTGGCTTTATGGTAGTGCTGATGATATTAAAAAACCTCATGATGACTAATGTGTTTTTTTTAATCTTTTCAATTCCTTCCTGTTATATATATAAAAAACATCCTGACACAACAAGGATGAACTGAATTATGTTTAAACCAGCAATACGGCTTTCATTTTATGTAGTTCTAACAGAAAACCACTTTAGAAAGTATGATTTGAATGTAATGCATTTTAAGAATTGAATAACCCAAGTGAGCATATATAGCCTTGGCAGCCATAGACAATTTCAAAGAAACAGTATACACCGTCCTAATTGCTGTAATGATCTCGGGGAAAAAAGCTGGAAATAGTTACTGGTTCATTTTCTACCTGAAATTATTTCTGCTGGTTTTTTTTCCCTATCTGGGTGGCTTTTTGAGCATGAGCTATTGGAAACAGTTGTCTTAGGCATAATACTGTATTTCAGTCTTCCAGAAATGCTATTGCTGTTATTATAGTTCCAGTATGACCCTTCTAGCATTTTTATCAGACTCAAATTATACTCAATTCAATTAATTTTAACTTTACACTATTACAATGTATATAACGTTGGAAAGCCAACATTAAATATTAAACACCTCACTAAGTGAAAGTGCAGTTCTACTTAACGGGCACCAAACTATAATCATGAAAAAGGATGAAGTAAATCAGATAAAATACAGTAAAAATGTAGAGAGTTGTACATTTTGTCTTTCAGAGGTTTAATGTTTTTATCACTTACCTCCACTGAAAGCCTAGATAATTCCAGCCTTTACATCTGTAGATCTTTAAGAATGCCCTGCATGGAAAGGACATTTTTTGTCCAGGAGAGCCTGGCCATCAGATCCCCTGCCAGGTGACCATTTTCCCTAAGCTCTCTGCTTCCTAGTCACCAAGCACAACACAGTAGGAATAATTTGCACTCTATTTCTCGTAAAAGCCTGTTATGAGAAGGCGAGATCAATATAAGGTAAAGACCTGTAGGCACCATTCTGTTAGAATGAGGTGGGCCACCCCTGTCTCCCCAGCCTCCCCAAGCAGCTGGAAGGAGTAACGCTGACCACTCCTTCTGTGGAAGAGGGGATGCTTCTGGCTTTTCTAAACTCATTCAGGAAGACACTGTCTGCAGAAGGCATGCGTTTTCATCTCTGCTAGTTGGATCCTGAGTTCAGCTTCTTCCCTGCTCTGGTTTATTTCTTCTTCCTTACTTTGCTGAAAAATTGTAAACAGCAGGGATATGTTCCTTGTTTCCCATAAATATCTAGTTTCCTGCTCACAGGGTGTATGGGAAAAGTGTTTCTTACCATGCTTATCTTTCAGACCTAGATGTACAGGAATAACTCTTAGTATCTGAGAGCATAAATTCAGCGTATGTCCTTGGTAGGGAGTAGTAGGAAAGCACCATGACTAAATGCCACAAAAGATGTACACAATTAACATCTTCCGTTGCAGTATATTAAAGAAATATTTAGAGAAGAGTCCCACAGAATACGAATGTTACAGAATTTACTCTATGGTTTACCCCACAATAAGTATAAGCCATAAGAGCCTCCAACAAGTATATCAAGATGTTTGTCTGACAAAATGCATCTGTTTTTCAACAATCGATTGCTTTGAATAGCTTTTCTGATAACATTAATCTTAGAAATGCTCAGAAAATGCAGCTAAACAGTAGATGGATAGGTGATGGTGCACATATACACGTGAGCTTGAAACTCAAAGCCTCAAATACCCTTCTTGCTCTCCTGCCTCTTTTTTCTTGCAAGAAAAAAAAACAAAAAACATTCTCAGGACTGGACTTCTGAGTTTAATAGCTCTAAAGGAGGCATCTGAAGCTAATTCTGACCATTGCTTGGTTTCAGGTAAAATCTCATTTCTACCTCTGTTTGAGTAGGAGACTCAATGCCTGACACCTTCCCAGGTTGTTGCTGATGCCTGACTAGGCTTTGGCAGTGGGTTATGTGACTGCCATACATCACTTTCTGCAAAACAGCTGCAAGCCCCATTAAAATGCAGCTGCTGCACTGTCCTTTCACTCACAACACTGGTCCTCATACTTGTGCTACCTCAGCCTGCAATCATAGAGCGATTGGTTTGATTGCGTCTGATTCTCACTCCTACACTATTACCCGCACAACTGAGAATACTGAATCCAGGTCCGCAGGTGCTACTACTGTGTCCTCTAGGATGGCATACTCTTTTTCACCTCTAATTATTTTTTCTAATTATGAAATGTACTTTTTGGACAGCCAAGGAAGTAAAGAAATGAATCTGTTTGCAGAACAGACATTTTAAAAAAATCCCAAGTCTTGGTTTGCCATTATCGATACAGATATTTCCCTAAAATGAGAACAGTCAGGATGCATTACACAAAGCAGTAGAGCAAATTGTCATTCTGTTTATTTGCTGCGTCTAACTCAAGACAATATCCTTCCTTTCTCTTAAGCAGGCAGCACACACTGAATGCAAAAACCAGCAATTTATGTTTGTAAGATGCTGTGGGGGCATGCGGTTCTATTGGCTTTTACACAGCATTTATCATCATGGATGGAAATCCGCAAGCAATGAACAGGGTTTACCAAAGAACCTTGAATTTGTATTAGCTATCACATTGACTGCATGGCTGTGTTCAATTGAAATACACCTTGCATTGTCCCTTGATTGAAAGCATGAAATCTCTGATTAAGTAACACAGTTATATCAGCAATCTAGTATAATGCCCCCATATGAAATGCATACACTCAATTTAGTCGGTGTTAGCAGAGTGTGAATGTGCATTATGGGTTTGCTGATGTCATTTGTAACACTTGTAAAACATGACAGATGCAAATTATGGCACTAAAGCAAAACTTTATAATGAGCTGGTGATAGGATAGTCACTGCATATATCAAGCAGGAGGAATTGTACAGTTTGGTAAATATTAATAAAGAATAAATAAAGGAAGCAGTTGGACCTTCTTTAAACCTTTCTTCAAATGATGAAACCTAAGCATTATTTTTGCACTCTGTCAATCATACTTTAATTGCCAAAAACACTACAGAATCGTTTTTCTGTTCAGTGAACAGTTTAATTGCTTTGAAGTGTTAGTACTTATGTGAATACGTGTGAGAATGGCTGTTTTATTCATCAGTGAAAACAAACTTCCATCTCCTTTGTATTAAAATGCTGTTTCACTTGCTTGCCTGATAAAAATCAGCAGGAAGAATGAGATAGCTCTATCAAATACTTATTTTTCCCCTAGACCAAAATATCGTTTATTTCTCAGTGCCAGTGAGGACATGCTGCAGTTCAGACCATGGTCAGGTGTGACGCTGAAAGAATGACTTCGTAATTAGTGTCACAATGGTCATTTGAGAGCTTTGTTGAAAGGGTCTCTGAGGGTGGCAAGGAGGTGGACGGAAAGAAGTGGATCTGCCCACCTCGCTTTACTCTGTGGGTTTTACTCCTGCTCTACTGAGTTTTGCAGCAAAACCTTCTTCTACAAGGTCCTTTTCAGCTGTAAATGAAGACATAGGGACTAGTAATGTAGTTTCTGGTAATGGTGGGAGGGATATGAAGCTGGAGGCATTGGACCATCTGAGGAGCATGGGATTGGCTGCAGGATCTCCAAGCAGGACAACATGGAAGAGGTGGAAAAGTGGTGCTTTTACGTAACTCACTGTCCTGAAGCCTTTACCCAGAATGTACTCATAAGGCTACCTCACAGTGAGGCTGTGCTCTCACAACCACCACTCCTTTTCATGTTCTCTCTTGGCTGATAAAAGGTGAAATTGGGAATAGCATGAAAGCTAAACCAAACACAATAAGACCTCACTGATGCCACCAACAGAGTTCACTCAGCTTGCACCAGTGTGCCCTGAGAGCCACTCAACACCTTCTTGGGATCCAGTGCCAAATACCGCAAAGGGGAAAATTTCATGCTTTCCTTTAACCCTGAATATGAGTGGATAGTCACAGTGAATTCTCAGAGGTATGACTCTCATTGGAGATCACTAGGTGTTTTCTGCTTCTTGGGATGGGGCCTGTTCCATGAGAAGCAAGTCTAATTGAGTCTTAGCAGGATCCACAGTAAGAACCATCCTTGATCATTCTGCATGTTAAGAAGGAGATGGTTTTAGGATGCAAGGTGCTGTCAAAATGTCATAGAATAAAAGTCCTAGTGATTTAACCTTTGCTTGATGTGGGAAGTAGGAATTACCCAGTGTGACGTTGTGGTCCAATTACTATGGATGCCAAAGGCAATCGCTCCTGTCTTACCAATGCCAAGGGTGTAGGTTTGAACACACAGCTTAACTATAAAGGAACTACTTAAACGTGTGCCCTTAGGCCACTCATTATGTCTACACTTTAAACAGTATGTTTTTAAGATATGTGAAAGTAGCTTAAACTAATTACACAGAAAGCACCTGCTAAACCTTCCCGGTATTGCCAAATTAGAGTTTAGATAAGTATTAAAACCAAAAGTGCAACCATGCAGGAAAAAGAAATTGTACCCAATGATGGTAATGAGATCAAGAATGTCCTATCTAATCAACAGGAGATTTTTCAGTTACTTGGAGGCAGAAGTTTTACTCATCATAAAGACCAGATGGAGTGAAGTAAAAAGCAAATTAATAGCGAAGGAATGGAGAGGAGATCATGCTGGAGGAAGCAGTTGGAAGCATTTACAGTGAAATGACAGAGATACCAGGAAAGAGCAGAGTAAAACACAAAAGAGGAAAGGGATGAGACTAACAATGGTGCACAACAGATACTTAAATGGTGACAGTAGTGTACTGAATTAAGACAGTCAATTAAACGTACAGGATGCAAAGTTACCTGCAGACTGTTACATGTGAAAGGCTTGGTTTGGGAATGTGATCCAGATGGAAATGACAATAAAAGCTGATCCTGTTTTAAACAGATTTTGCTTGGTATTTTCCTGCATAATACTTATTTAAATGCAAAGTGCATAGTAGTGCGTAACATTTTTGTTTTATGAGGATGGCAGGAGACATTCCTTTAAAAATAGAAATTATAAAAATGGTGGACTTGGAGTTACATTGTGGTCTGCAAATGGTGCCAAATAATCTAATAGTTGAGAAGGGATTAGTATAATCCTGCAAAAAGGAAGCAGAGAAGATTTTAGCCTTTTGATTCTCTGTTTATTGGAGCTGGAACACAACTTGCTCTTTTTGAAAGACATTATAAAACTGTAGTGTACTTCTGGAAATCAATAACAACAACAGTTTGGAAACTCCAGATACACATATCAGCATAACAGGCTGGCTAAGACGCCATGTGATTAACTTCCAAATCTTCATTTTGGCAGAGTTAGCTTGCTTTATTCCTCACTGATTGCTTTTTTGTTGAAATGGCAATTACAGTTCTATCACCTTCTAAATAACTTGCTTTTTCTGAGGTCCATAAATGCCTATGTACAGATAAATTCAATCTGCCTTTCATGTTTTGGTATTAATCATGCAGAAAATCTTCTTAGTAACACATTTATATTTTCTCAAAAAACTAAGACCTTTTGGAATAATTGGGTCACTAACTGCAGTTGCTTTGCAATTTGTATTGAAAAAAAACAGATTAAAAATTTGTGTCTTCTTATATGGAAAAATAACAACCTTTTGGCTTTTCAGTGTTTACCCGTTTTTACTTGCATGAAGACTTTCAACAGAAAAATGTTTCCTCTGAGGGTTTTTCATTCAGCATTCTTGAGGCTCAAGCAAACTGATAAAGCCTGTGAAATGAGTGTTTTCTAGGGGAACTAAAGCTGTTTACTTTCAAAGACTGACACACCAGCAAAAATGTGTGATGCATGGCACTCACTCAATTTCAGTTAAATCTAAGAATTTGAGGATTAAGCTGATAGGCTCAAATCCATAGCCAAACACAGACCCAATGTCTGGCCTGAGTTGTTGCGGATGATTTCAGTGTCCCAATGACAGCCTAGAAAACACCCCTCTCCCCTTCCTATTCTCTCATCATTTTCCCACTGTACCTCATGCTGCTGCTTTGGTATCTATGGTAGGGTACTATCCTGATGCCTGTTCTCCCTACACAGGACTGGGGAATGATGACTGCAACTCATGAGTGAACCAAGCCCTACCTAGCACCTTTAACAAGTTACCCAAAGACTACTGGAGTCAAGCAAAATACAGGGAGGTAAAAGAAGAGTGACCCCACCAGAACTAGTGAAAATTAAATTGTTAAAAATATTCAGGGGTGGAAACTGAAATCAGTCTTCATATTTAAATTGTTGAGTTACTTCAATTAAATCTGATAGTTTGTTACCAGCTATAAGTTACAGCAAAAACTTGCAATCTTTTTTATAAGCCACTATCCCCTCAAAAGGGATCTGGATGTGCTTCTGGGTGGTAAGTGTTCAGTTGTCCTTGTTTCCGTACTGCACTCAGAAGTTAACTCTGTGCTCATAAATTTTAGCCTAGCAAAATCTGTGGATTCACTCAGAAAGAATAAACATAACCAGGCCATTAGTACTGAATATTAAAGTCAATTACACTGTATCAGAGAATTAAACTTATTTAGCTAAGTATTTTGTTTACATGTCTGAGAGAATTTTTGACTTGATCTGACAACATTATTTTCCTCTGAATGAATTCATAAGTTGGTTGGGGTGGGTACCTTTGGTTTGGGTTTTGTTTGGTTTTTTTTAAATTGGAGGCACAACAGTTGTTTTTGACAGTTGAAGTTGAGCCATTAAAATTAAGTATTTTGATGTCTTAAACCATAAAGCACCATGACTATCTTCTTCTTACCCAAAAGCTTAAGAAAAACACAGACTTGCCTAAAAAAAACCAACAAAACCAGCCAAACAAAATGAAATTAGCATAAAAATGAATAATGATTACTAAATAATGATCAATCTATTGACAGTGGGTCAAAAAGCAGCAAAGTCCCTGTTCCCCATTCCCCCCAAAACAGTTTAGAAAGCACACAAAGCTACCCTTTAAAAAACACAAGTCCACAGGAAGGTAGTGCATGAGCTTAACACAGGCACTTAGATAGTTTCTAAAAAAACATTAAAACTTATTAAGTGGCAATCAAAAATTGTTTCATCTATCAGCTATGTTGCCAAGATGTCACCCATGCTAGCGTTTCTAAATAAACATATCATCAAACTTCAATTCAAAAATAGAACATGAGCCAACAGTGTGCCCGGGCTGCCAGGAAGGCCAACTGGTGTGGCATCACCTTGAGTATTGTGTGCAGTTTTGGGCGCCATAGTACAAAAAGGACATAAAATTACTGGAGAGTGTCCAGAGGAGGGTAACCAAGATAGTGAAGGGTCTAGAGGGGAAGATGTATGAGGAGAAGCTGATGACCTTTGATTTGTTCAGCCTGGAGAAGAGGAGACTGAGGGGAGACCTCAGAGCGACCTACAGCTTCCTCACGAGGGGGAGCAAAGGGACAGGCACTGATCTTCTCCCTCTGGTGACCAGCAATAGTACCTGAGAGAACAGCATAAAGCTGCGACAGGGGGGGTTTAGGTTGGAGATCAGGAAAAGGTTCTTCACAGAGAGGGTGGTTGGGCACTGGAACAGGGCCCCCTGGGAGGTGGTCACTGCACCGAGCTTGACTGAGTTCAAGAAGCATCTGGACAATGCTCTCAGTCATCTGCTCTGACTGGAATGGTCCTGTGTGGAGCCAGGAGCTGGACTTGATGATCCTTATGGGTCCCTTCTAACTCGGGATATTCTGTGATTCTATGATTATATGATTCCACGATGCTGTAAATCCCATGTGCAAGTCAGTGCTTTCTATCAACAATCACTTGCTAAAAAAGAGTACTTAGGACTAGCCTCATGCAGCATTGGGCTATAACCAGACATTGTTTCAGGTTGTCTAGGGTAGTCTAACGACCAGAATTTTGCAACCAACTCTTACAGTGGTTCTCAGGGAATAAAGCAAACACGCCCTCTCCCCTTTAATATTTATACCCATTTATTGTCCCAGAAAGGATGTACCCCATTTAAACTGCCAAAAATAGGTGGTTCTTCTGTGCTCAGTGGGATTGACAGGATGCAGGAGTTGACACACTTGTCTCGCTTTTGCTCTATGTACCTGGGCACTATGCTGGAAGCTGCTGGCAGGGTTTATTAATGTTCACCCTGCTGGGTCTGAAGGGACCTGTCCAGAATTATCTTGCATATAGACAGACCTCAGAAAGAGAGGTCATGCTGATAATTCTTAGCAGAAAATGTAGGAACTTCAATGATGACTGAAACTTCAGGCAGGTCAAGACTGATGGCAGGGCAGAATGAAAAGGTGAGACAAATTCTTTGAAGAGTATGTTTGATGCTGTTCAAAAGGTAAAAATAAAATTTGCAATTTTCTTGACTGGAAGGCATATAATTTTTTTTTAAGTTTAAACCATATATTTGGGGAATGCTCCTTTCCCATATGTTGGCTGTAGAGCCAAAGGCACTTACTGGTCTGACCTCAGAAGGAGCCTACTTGCACGTTCAATCTGCTGAGCTATGTTTCCCAACACTGGCTCAGCGGCACAGCTGGGAATGGGACCCAAACTTCCTGATTCCCCATCCTTTGCTTAAAGGGATAAACAGAAGAAAAAAACCCCATTCTTTTCAAGCTTTCTTGCATCCACTCTGTAGGATTCTAATGGCTGTAAATTAATTATATTATTTACATTATGTTTTAAAAGTTTTATGCTTTCGAGTTTTTTGTTTTAATTTGGGACTAAATAATATAGAGTATAATATCAGAGTAATAGATGTGAAAGGTGAGGGAATTGTTTTGCTCATTCATTCAAATTTACAATTTGCAATCACAGGCAGGGAAGTCTAGTAGAAAGAGAGACACAAAGTGCATAATAACAGCACTTGCATTTTCTGCAGGTTCCCGTGTGATATATAGAGGATAGGATGTAAATAACAATTAGAAAAAATATTATATGGTCACCCAGGAGTAACGTGGTTAAAACCCTGAACACCACTTGGAAAGTCTTCCTCTGAGAAATTGATTGCCAGGAAAAATGGGGAGGAGGAGCTGGCAGCAAGGCCTTTCCAATGACTCATACAACAGCATGTGAACAGCAAACACGTCTGCTGTGCTATTGCATATATTAAATATAACAAAAGGGCATGTCAGGAAGTTTCTTACAATTTTTGATTTCATGACATGGTTTTATTACTTTCTCCATTTTTTCAGTCACAGGTTATTAGATTTACTGCAGCTTTGGAAGGTACAACACATTAGTATCTGTCGGGTGTGCTGCCCCTAATGACTTTCTTAGCTTGCTCAAGTACAAACATCTTGCACTGGTATTTGTCAAATGAACACAATCTTTTACCTATTCATTTGTCTTAGAAATGAAGAGCTTCATGTTTCCTGTGATACTGAAAGCAAGATTTCAGTGAAGTCCAAAATGTTCAGTGCATTGAAAAGACTAAGTTTTGCTCGGTCTCCATGATATTTAAAGCAATCTAAATAGGGTTTCTGACACAATATTGCTTCATCCATTCCCATTAATTAGAACTTTTTTTTTTTTTTGTAAGCAGTACTCTGTGTACGTGCACTCAACAAGCTGCAAATTGTCACAGTAGCTATTGATCTTTTTGACATGCCTAATCAGCGTAATACTGCTGATAATAGAAGAGTCAGTCTGGTCTGCTCTGATGCTATTGACAGAAAAAAAATGTATCTAAAAGGGCAATGAAAAATGCAGTTTGATAACAATAATAAATTGTTATCAATCCTATCACATAGTCATGTATTTGATCAATCTTGCTACTTGAGATATGCAAAATTGGGCTTAAACTACATGAAATTAATCAGACAAATTTTTATTCCTTTTCTGTAGATTTTATTCTATTCTGCTGAGTCTTTTCATTGTTGAATTCTCATGCAAAATAATGCAATTAAAGTTTCACTGTTTCATACAGATTTGCTTTAATTACTTTAATTTCCCTTTAGCTACTTATAGGAGAGGGAAAAGTTTTATTGATCTTTAGCAAAAGTATTAATTGCTTCCATTGATTTAAATGGTACTTGCATCAGTTCTCACAAGAAATATACCTATTATTGAATCATAACATTTTTGCTTTCGCATAATGCAACTTAGTGCAGCAAGAGAATTATCCTGAGTTTTTTATCTGTGGCAGTTTCTGGTATTTGAGTTTGAAACATGATTTTTTTTTCAGATGTTAGAAACAAATCCGATAGACTGAAAACATGCAGTGCAGAAGTGGAGAAAAGGGCAAGAGTAAGAGGTGAAAGAGGTAAATGTAACTGAAATATGCTTAATAGAAAGGGAACTATAACTGTTGTTGAAATAACTTTGGCCAATCTACGTTGTAATCAGAACAGGGCCTTGCATAGTCTCTGTGCCTTGTGTTTCTGACACAGAATTTAATAAAAATGCCTCTCAAGACATCTCATTAAAGGTGACTCATTATGGTGGAACTCCCAGTTGTGTGGCTTCATTATTTTTAGCATAGCTACACCAGCATAAAATCACAATGCTGCGACAGTATATCCTTCAAATTCCAACCAAGCACTAACCAGAGTCTGATGTGAGTTATGATACTATAAATCTATTGTATTTGAAATCACATGCTCTACCAGAACGCAGTGTTTGCTTTAGTGAATGCTTAACTACTGAACCACCACTGTGCTGTTATTATTATAGCTATTTATTATGAAAGGCTGACAGTTTGATAGAAACTATTCTTCTCAGGCAATGTAATATAGATATGAATGCTTGCATATAAGTCATTCCAATTAATTAGTTTGTTGGTATTTTATTAAGCATTAGCTGAAAGTGATTTTATTTTTTCCAAATCTATAATACCTTGAGCTTTCAGCTAATTAATTGGATGCCACCTTTGTTATTTACAAGAGGATTGTGATGATAAGTTATAGTGCATTTTGAGCCAATGCTTCTCAATGATTGATTAATGCCATTTGAAACAAGTTCAGAGAAGTTATAAGGAATGTTCTGGGGCTGTGCTGGGCTATCCAGATGCAGAGTAAGGACACCACCACACACACTAATTCAGAAAAGCTTTTCCTGCGTGCTCTCAGCAGCGCCACACACTGCTAACGCTACTTCTAGACAGGAGAAGGAGCTTGTTCTAGGGGCGCTGAGGCCAAGCAGCTTCTCAAATGTCAAAACGTGTGTTGGACTGTGCTGCAGAGGTAACTGTTCTGCTCTCCACTGTGCAGCCACAGGAGTCAGAGGAGGTTATTGGCTTTCCTTCTCACTCCTTATAATTTAAAGCCATGGCAGGCAACTGAAAACTGCTTGATATCACTGATGACTTGTGTTCCGATGATTTGTGGCCTGTTTGTGGTTTGTGTGTGAGTTGAATTTAGTAAACGTGAAGATCTTTCTTCCGAGGAGCTTGTTTTCTTTAAGGTGGGAAGGGAAGCTGTGTAGGTGTATTGTTTTCTTCAGGGTGTGACTGAGGGACAGTTTAGGTTAAAAGCATAGGAACGGATGTGTGCTTACTAGAAAGGAGCACAAAGATTTTTAATTCACTGCAACTAGAAACTATTCAATGCAACAAAGGCTGACTCACGAGTCCAGTAACATCTGGGATAACCAATTACTTGGTTTTCTACCTAAAAGGAGCAAAGGAAAGAGACCTGAGATTTTCATCCACTCCACCTGTCTCTCATGATCAGTTAAGTGACATGAGTTGCAGAGTAACATCCCAAGTTAGTGATAATTTCACATAAATACAGGTACAATATATTTTCACATGCCCTTGTACAAGAGGCAATAGAAGGCCAACACGTAAGAGCAGGTTGATGAGAAGCATGTGACACTCTTTCTTCACTGAGCAAGTTGAAGTCAACTATTTGACTCATTCTCTCCCAGCATATCTGTACATAGCCGTATCATACATCTGAAATCAGCATTTAAACAACTTTTCAGTATGTCAATGAATCAAAACTCTTTGGAGATTGCTCTAAAAAATCATCCTCAAGCTGGAGTGTCTGTAGCAGTGGAGACACTGTACTGAGACACGTTTGTGCTCAAACAGTTGGTAGAAAATAAACTTTCCCAATAGGTGAATGTCTGATGACTGTAGCAGATACTTCAAACGCGGCATGTCTTGAATTAGAGTTCAGATGGGCAATCAAGTTATTGTGGCATAAAACTTTTTCACACTTCAGCTGAGCCATAATGACCTTTTGTGGGCGTGTCATTAGTCTATAGAAAATGATTCAGGGATGAGCAACACCCTGATCTAAATCGTGGATGAAGAAGGTGTGCAGCTGTTGAATGTGATGTGTTTTTGTGTGTGCAGCCAGGCAGGCAAATGAAGAGGCTAAAGCCTTCTTAAATCCATGCCTGACTTAACTCAGACTGCAGGCTAAACTATTTCGCATTCCTTTACAGTTGGTCTAGGCTGAAAGTGGGCACTGAGCCATCGCTTAGTTAATGTGCAGTAACCTGTTCCTCCAAATAGATAGCATGTGAATTCAGAGAACTGATCCTACCACCAAAACCCACAGCATACATCCTGCACAGTCACTTGCTTTGCAAGTTAGAGTTAGAAATAGAGAAAGAAATATATTTTTGAGTCATCTAGTCCGAAGATGCAGACCCACATATGCAGATTCAGAGGCTCCATTCTGGCAGCATCTGGTCTGTCCTTATTGAACTCTTCCCTTTACTGGCAGCCTTAGGGCTGGTCACAGGGGACACAAAAAAGAGACAATAGGACTGAGTTCAGCAAAAAGAGTCCTGCGGCAGGTTGTTGGCAAATAGCTTGGCAGGACATTTACAGCTGAATATGAAGCACTGTAAAAAAAGGTTAAGATCTAAATTTAAGTCACGTTTCTCTCTCTCTGTAATAATATTTTTCAGACTAGCGGACTCACAACCAATTTTTGGTGCTGAACTGACTTCAGAACATTAGCTATGCCCATTTCAAATTTTTTTTTCTATTTGCTCTGCTGCTCTTAGTGATGAAAGAAAAGATTGTTTTCCATTGTCATCCTAAATCTCTTTAGCTTTATATTTGAAAAAGATTATGGATTTCCTTAAAAATTGCTCTTTGGAGGGGTACTTCTTATTCTAAGTCCAAGATTATGCTTTTACATGTGGAAAGTTTGTCTTAATTGTTTCACTTTTAACATTTTTCATGCTTAAAAACCCCTTTTCTCCTCTTAAATGAGCTGTAACTGGCTCCACTCCAAAATGACACATTTGCTATTAGTCAGCCCTTTTTCCTAAATAACTTAATTTTCATAAAATAGGAGAACAAGATCTGTTAGGAGTTCTTGTCTTATAACAAGCTTATCTATCTTCTACTTTACTTTTCACAGAACAGAGGAAAAGCAGAAGGGCACGGAACAGGTAGGAGCAGACTGAAATCCAGAGTATTCCTGCTGGAGTATTCACTATACAACTGGTAGTATTCTTACTGACTTTCCAGTTATATAGATATACGTGATTGGAGTGGAAAGTAAAACTTATAGGAACTGGCCATTATATCCACATAAATATAAGTAAGTATAAGTGAAAACCAGAATAAACTACAATATGCATCATAAACTACCAGCTTCATATTATAACAGCACTGGCCAACACTGCTGAGTGTTTGGGTAAAAGCTGCAGAGGAAAGATGCACAGTTCAATTTATAAATGCCTCTCTGTGGGAAACACCCATTGCCTGAGATTTCTTTGAAGTAATTTTTCATAGGGCAATCCTTTATCCCATCTATACCAGTTTTTCATTCACCGATCTCCCTAGGCTTTGCAAAAGAAAGAAAGTGTTATTATCCCATTGTAGCAGGGAGGAAAACTAAAGTGAAGTGGCATCTTCCAAAGCCTGAGGAAAATGACAAGAGAGGATGAAAAGCACAGGATTTTACATCACTGCAGTCTTGGTTATGAGCTTTGAAGTCTACAATACTGCCAACTTCTTGGCTAGAGGTTTCCAGTGTTTGGGAAGGTGAAGGCATGAGGCTAACTGGCTCCACCGTCCTGTCATTGGGACGGGCTGCACTTGCCCAAGACGATGCATGTTAAGTGCTCTTTCCTGGTCTTTCCTTGCTTCCAACAATGTTGGGGTTGGGGGGATATCATCCATGAACACGAAGGTGCAAGGCAGAGGACACCACTTTGTATGTGCAGTGAGCCACCTCCTCCTGGCACTCAAGGGGCCCAGGAATGGCATGCAGAGAAACTGGAGCTGGTTCCCCCCCCATGCTTAGATGCGTGGCTCAGACCTCTGAGCTGTCTTTGGAGCCATTTCAGCAACACACTTCACTTCAACTAATTCCATAACATAAATCTTGTAAAGGCTTTTTAACTTGGAAGCGGCGGTGTGTGAATGTGTCTGTGCTGAATCTAGACTTTCACTGCTAATGAAACCTTCCTGTGCTTCTTGCTTTTTAGAAACTTTCCTGCTTAGGCCTTTGCTAGATGAAAAACTTCTTCTACATCATGCTTCATTATATAGTGTAGATATATGCTAAATATGTCATACCCACAGGGTGAAATGACAGCTCTGAACAATCAGTGGCTAATATACTATATGTTAACTTCCCCACTTAGTTGTGTGCAGTAGGGAGTCTGACACCTAATTAGTGCAAAACCCACCAGACTTGTTAAACTGTGGATGCCCCTATTGCTACTTTAACTTCAGCTGATCAGGTGTTAGCCATGGTAAGATATTATATGTACTACTATTCATTACAAAAGTTCAACTTCCTACGATTTCAAAGTGGTGACTTACAGACATCCCTCATATCTGTACAGGAGAGCCTGCTCCTTTGAGAAAAAATGATAATGCCATCTATTCTACATCGCATGTTAAAAGATGAGGGGATTCAGGTTGTGGTAGCTTCTCCTGTGCATAACGCTATTCAGGATTTACAAATTTAAGAGGGCCTTGTGCTGCCTAAAGGGACACAAACCCTCAAATTAGGAGTAGGTTTAAATAGTGTTTGCAGTAAGCTGTACAAAACACTGAGTATTCACATGTCCTGTCACTCCAGACTTGGTGCTGATTCAGCCCATTGCTAACTGACTTTTCTTGGCTTCACTGAATGATTTTTACAGTGCAAACATGATTAAATCTGCGTTAGGAAGCAAGCAGGGACAGTGACACTGAGCAACAGAAGTGACTTCTGCTCAAAGCAGAGTATGAAAGCTGGGAAGAGGATGAGTATTATAAAGTGTAAACCAGTGTGACTGATCCACTCTTATTAGGAATGAATAAGAAAGTATAAAACTGACTTTCAAAATACTTTTTCTTGTTTTTCTAGAAGAACTTAGAAGTTTAACGCCACGTTTGGCATTTCATGAAAGGTGCAAGCTCATGGTGAAAACCCAAACATTTCTTGAGGAAAAATCCTTCCATTCAAAAAAATCTGTAAGTGCCAAGGCAACCTGCAGAAGATGCACATAGAAGGTATACATGGAAGACAGGGAAACGGAGATAATGGGGGAGCACATGTTTACTAATGAGAAAATTATCCATTCTAGAACCTTATTTAATTTTGAAATGCTCCAGTTAAAAAAAAAAAAGCACACCATATTTTCCTTTCTCATCTACATTTCAGTAAATGTAAAATTATAAATGTAAACCAATTTAAAGTACATTTAATTTCCTTTCTAAAATCAGCAAGTGTAGTGAAATATATTTTTCTTGTTTATCCTCAGAGGGCCCTATGCTTCACTGATACTACAGTGTATGAAGAATTTCGGATTAGGCATTAGTTACAGAACATCACAGTGCTGCTCTGAGTTTGTTTTGTTAACCCAGATTGTTGTTTCTCTGTGGTTACTTGTAGCAACTGTATAGACAGACATGGCATGGTTATTCCTTACCAGCTCATTGCTGCCATCCTCATCAAAATCCTCCTCTATCCCATCAGTCATCTCTTCTCCATCCCCATCTGCATCTGGCCCTCCTTCAATTGGCTCTTCTGTAGAGTTATCTGCATTCTCTGATATGCATTCCTCTTGAATCAAATCAGCATTATCTTCCATTTGTTTCTTTTGAGCTTCTGTAAGGAAAACATACTCTATAGAGATTCAGTAACCTTCCCTATTGGTGGCAAAGTAAAATGCTCTGAGGAAGAAGCCTGAGCTTCCCATCTCCAGATGTCCTAACTTTGTAAAAATCAATGTGTTAATATGTACCAGACAAATATGATCAGACCCCTTGTTTTCAAAAATTAATGCATAAACCAACCATAGTACCCACATGCTCATTTATCCCATAGTGTTTGAAGGCTTGATTTACCAGCGGATCCAGTTTTTTGATTTTCTGAATTTTGCTCTGGGAATCCACTTGGCATAGTCACTATACATTTATTTGTCTGCAGCCAATGAGAAGTACATAAACCTCTACGCTCTGAGAAGCCGAAGGCTGCTAACTGCCAATAAAAGAACAAGGATTTGCATAAATTTGCTGTGAATGTATCTCAACAAGCCTACAGATAATCAAGAAGTCCTTCTGGACAATTGAACGTATTTTTTATGGAGTAAAGTAACAGTTTCTCTCTGTTTGTATAATGTGTCGAGGTAACTGGAGGGCTTCCTATAATTTCTGCAAAGTGATGAAAAGAAGGACCATTTCCATGGATGCCCAGAAGATCCGTCCTGGCTGACTTAGCACAGATAGCTGCATTATTGTGATTATGTATTGTGAGACTCCTGGATATGCTGAGGAATTTCATCCAGTCAGCAGAAATCCAGAGGAGGACTGGGAGAGGAATGACGGAAAGAGTGATTGGAGGGATCAGAGTCTTATTCCTATGCACATCAGGAGTTAGGAAGACAATCTTTATGCACTCAAAGGTAATACAGGCCAGAGAATTGGCTGTGTGTACCTGGAATACCAGTGTCTTTTTAGTCTGAGGGTGACAATACTCATCAAGGCTCAAATTTCTAGAACAAAACCATTTCTTTCTTTGTTAGATTCACTGTTCTGTAACACTAGTACTGCATCACCTATCTTGTTGGACAGACAATGAATCTGCAGTTGCCTATGAAGCTCTATATTTTTCAACATTATGAATATATTATTATTTTACTATAAATTATTACCAGACGCATATAATATTCAAATCGACTCATACTTTTGTGCATCATAGTCTTAAACCAAGACATTTGTTTTTCCTTCTACCTCTGCACTTTTATTTTGCAACTTATTTTAATTTCTTCAGTCTTTGTTAGTCTCTAATCCCTCATTTTCAAATTCATTTACTGAAGACGTCACAAGTAAGCTTTTCTCTCTAAGTCACATAATTTCTTCAGAAAGATTCTTGGACTTAAAGAATAAAAAGTCATCTTAGATAACTGCTTTGGCAGTACTGCAGTCACGCATATTAGTAGATTATTCTACTACTTCTTGCATCTTACTGCGCAAATAAATGTGAATTGAATCAGCTATGCCTACTGTGTCCTGCTCCACCACCTTCTGCCTTGAGCCAGTTCTGAGGTTAACCCAGCCGTGGCAGTGACAACTGAATCAACTTCTTCAAGCTTTTCAAAAAAGGTTCCTGCAATTATGGACTTAATACATTTAAGTGGGAAAACTTTTAGCATACAGCTGCTAAAAAATTAGGTCACCTACTTGTCTGAAGGAGAACATAGACTGGGTTCTTCAGAGGAGTCTAAAAGACCAGCTCAGCTTCTAACTCTTTTGGGCTCTTCTGAGAAGCTAAGTTTTAGATCCTATGTTTTGGCATCCATCTCTGACATTACAGGGAGAATATTCTCCTCTAAACAATTTTTTTAGCATCAGAACAGCTTCTTATCCCTGGCTTCCCGATTCAGACATTTACAAAAAAAAAAAAAAAAAAAAAAAAAAGAAACTATTCCTTCAGTTTCCCTATGTACAGGAAATCCACTTATCTATATTCCCCTTACTGGCATGGTTAGGGGTTGATAATAGCAAAAGGCAGAACATCAGTTATTATTGCAAGGAGAGTTTTCATGCAGCTGTAGAGCAGTAATCAATGTACAGACTGAGCTTGTTCAGCTTGCTTTTTTAACTTGTCCCTTTTCTCCACATATGTAACTTTTAAGAGTAATAATTAAATACTCTTGACGAAAGTGATGCAAACTTAAAAGTCCAAAAGAGGAAGATAATGGCTTGATTTTTGTTTTGCGTAAATGAGACATAGATCCTCTCTCTGATCCCAGTTTTAGTGTGGCCACACATTCTGGCAGAGGAAACTAAAAAATAATATTGCAAAACCACAGAGATAGAACAAATCGTCTCACATCTGACACACAAATGAAATAGTTCAGCTACTGATGAAGCTTTGTCTTATACAAATCTTTTTGCTGAGGAAGCCATCATCTGCAGATTAATCACCCAGGCTGCATAACCCTCCTCATCAGCTCAGGAGACTTAAATGGGGATCCAGGTTTATTGTTATCTCCGAGGTGTTTTTTCTCCTCATACCTTCTGATGGGAGGCAAGGAATATGGGGATGAGTTTTGCACCTGATGCTTTAAAACATCAACAGTTTGAAAACAGTTTTTAATTTCTGAGATTATTCATTGCTTGTCTTCAAAAGGCATAACAGTATGATTCAATACAAATCAACGTTTTCCTCTTTGAGCTGATTTCTATTTAAATGAGTTCACTACAATCCTTTAACAGAAGTGAAAATTGGATATCAAAGTACAATGACATGCAGGTTGTTTTGCATAGTAATGGATTTTTTTTATAAAAGCTCCCTGAAGTAGGGATGTGCCATCTCAGAGTATTTCAGTACACAAGTGAATCAATGGAGTGCCTTGCAATTACGTCTTCACTGATTATACCAACTTTTATCTAACTTGCATAAAGTACAAAATAGAATATAATGAATACATGTTGTGTATGGTTCTCCTAAAAGAGGTAATCACAATCTGTACTAATGGTTTACCTTAAGCTTGGAAAAAAGGACCTAATTTGTTTTGTGGGGTGAATTATAACAGCTGAGGGATTGGTCCTTGTCTGTCAACTTAGAAAATCATTGCAAATAAAGGGTAGGGGTTTTTTAGAGCTATGGGGTTTTTTTTGTTGATGTTGTGGGTTTGTTGTTGGTATTATTTTTTTTTAAATTCTTAACCACAAAAACCTTTTTCTGTAGTGTTCTGCCCTAGGAAGAAATTCATTAGGGTTATTTCTGAATGCCAGCAGGAAAATTCTGGGTTCGAAGAGATAACCCCCCACAATGGATCAGGAAATAGGGCAGGCACTTGGGAACAGGAGGGATCCAGATCTAAATATCTGTTTTGCCTGTGTCAGGTTCACGAGCCTCAACTGCTAATTCCCACCAATGTTTTAGACAGTCTTGATGGAGCTCTCGTTATGTGTTCTGTTGGGTCTTTTTGGCTTGAGTTAGGCAAGGGACAAAAATTTGAGTGACCAGACACCCAGGCAGCTGTGGATTCTGAGACAGAATTTTTTTCACACATTTCACACATAATATCTAAGAACTTTTAATCAGAGAATGGAGGAAGGAAAAAAAGGAACATTGAGATTTTTCGTGAGATAAGGTTTCAATTTCCTCACTGGCTCTCATAAAAGTCAGCTTGCTAGTACACAGCTCCTGTACAGAGACATACCACGTGATTTATGAGGAAATAGCCAAGGAAATACCATAGACAGTGGTAAGAATTGAGATTGTTTTGTATATATACTGTGGTGAAAATACAACCTTATAAATCCCTTATAACTGCTCACCATAGCTTTAAAGTGCTACCAGGTGAGATCATTCAGCTAACAAAATGATCACTGCAATTATAGAAATAAAGATTTTGATCAAATTAAAAAGTACTGTTGAATTTTGTCATTCTCAAGGTTTGCCTCAAAACAAAACAATTTAAGCCAGAAAAAAGCTGAACTAGAGGTGTGGTTGGTTTTACAGAGATGTCACAAGTTCACATAATATCTTAGCTGGAAGGAATCTCTGCACTCTCCAAGCCCAACTCCTCTTCAAAGCAGGGCCAAACTCAATTTGGTCGAGGTCCATGTTGGCCCAATGAGTTTTGAAAGTCTCCAATGATGGAGCTACTACAGTCTGGGCAACCTTCTATACCGCTTAGTTGCATCTCTTTTCCTTATATCAAACAGGAATTTCCCTTGATGCATCCTGTGACTATTGCCTATTGCTCAGGCAATTATTCCAGATATAGACCATCTAATAATTCTTAATGTTGGCAGCACAAGCATCCCCAAGGTCAACAACCTTTAACTTAATTCTGTTCAGTCAATTTTTAGTGATGTTTTGTTTTCAGAACATCTTGTAAGAATCTTTTGTTTTCTTTTTTTCTTTTTCTCTACTACACCATAGAAAACAATTCTTAAAATGATGTTGCATGTTCTGTGAAGAATATTAATTTATCCTCCCAATAGTTCTACCTGAGAGTTAATTTACCTTGTTTCATGCCTCTATTATGTAGCAAAATTTCTGGAAGTCTTCTGTTCTCTCTGTAGTCTGTTTGCCTGACTGATAACTAGATTCTAAATTAATTAATTTGACTATAAATGGCTTTCACCTACCTGCTTCAGCTTTTTGCTGCTTTTCGATCTTTTCCAGTCTCCCTAGCAAGGAGTCAATTTTTGTTTTGATTTGGGTTAATTCCTTCTTGATTGTTTGCAACTCATCTGATTTCACTGTGGAAAGAGAGCAAAGATGCAAAACATGAAATAAACTATATTTGTAGCCCCCCCAAGAAGAAAGCATGTTGGTTTTTTTCTTTCCTCTGTAGTACTAAACCTACTTTCTTATTTCTGTCAGTATTTTTAGAGATCAATCTTTTAAAGCAAAAATAGTTAGAAATGCTGAATCCTAGGAAATGACAGGATTCTAAGCCCTAATGTCAAGAGGTTATGTGATGTGTATTGCTCTGTAATAAGCATTTCAGGCAAAACATCTCAAGGGCATTCTTAGTAAATCCAAGTAACTTTTACTGAAAAACAGCCTATAGTGAAAGAACGATTCAAATATGACAGGCAGTTCACAGTCTTGCAATGCTGTTTTGCTGGACTATGTTGTAATAATGGTGACAATAGTAAAAAGATCCTTCACGGTAGCAGTAGGCAATTTTCACCAAGAGTGAATGGTAACATAAAAGCTAGGAGAGCCAGGAATGCAATGCTATGTTCCAGTCAACAACTTCATTGCAATAGGTGTTAAGTATTATCACTTCAAAAACTTTCAGTCCTTGTAATTTCTTGTACTTTTTCCAGCTATGGATAACATGAAAATATTTCTGTTTATTGTCACATCCAGGGTCATGCAGGAAATGCCTATAAATTAACAGCTGAAATTTCCAAATCTTTGTTGCATTGCATTATTCTTCATTTATGTTCATTATTGCATTCTGATGTAAGGAGGACTAACTTCTTTGGAGGCGTTTTGGCTTCAGAAGAAACAACACTGCAGCAGTCATGAATGACCTCATTATTATGGCATTATTAGGACACATTTTTATACTCAGAAGATAGTCCAAACAAATCCACTTTCCCTGTCCGTGCTAGGATATCATGTTGAAAAGGCCAAGAGGACAAAATAGGAACCTTGTGCTAGCATGGGAGAAAAAAAGGCATTTATAAAGTTCAGTAGTGGATAAGAAAGCTGTCTTACAACTGCTGTGGAAAGAAATGGGCCATTACCTTAAACTGTGAGGGACTGGCAATGGAAGACCATTGAGCAGTATTGCTCCTCCATTCTTACTGTTGCTGAAGGAGGATGTGCACTGACTTTGATGTGTATATCCAGAGGAATGGGAGGGCCCTTAGTGAGCCTGGAAAAAGGGATGTACTGCCACGGACAAGGACTCACACCCTTTCTCTACAAATGGTCTCCTTACTGTATCTTACCATATCTGTCCTATTCATTGACTCTTGGGCATTTATCTCATCATGGAGTCTCATGGGTATTTTTTATCAGACAGTCAAAATCTGATCATAAAGTGTACAGGCAAGTTACCACCTGCTTCAATGGTAGTAAATGAGTATGCATTTGGGTCAAAATCAGGTCCTTATTGCAGACTTGGAGTACATTCACTGAGGTTGAAACCAAGGCTTTGTATCTTAGAGTTTGGGTTATGTGCATTATACTTGTAACAATTCAGCTAAAGGCAGCAGCTTGCTATATGCAGTAAAAAAACTTGTTTAATTATGTGCTCATATTGAGAATTTGCATATCTCATACGATCGTAGGCTGAAACGCCTGATCTCATATTGAATGAATGGTAGGACTCAGAGAACAAAACTTAAAAGGAACCTTTCTGTATATTTATAGAGCAAGGCCTTAAAATGTTCTTAGAGAACTAACGGGTCACTGTCCAATCCCCCAGATCTCTAATAAAATGTTAAGATTCTGACAACTGTATATTTAGAAGGTTCCTGCTTCCCCAGGGGCAGTGGCTGGTTCATGCTGGAGTGGCAAGGCAGCGTACGTGCCAGGGTGAAATGGTGTGAATCTGCCCAATGGAGAAAGCTAAGTGTTTGCAACAACTCGCTATGAACTCTGTAAGAAGCCAGCTGGCAGCACATCCCATGGGACCATGCGGCTGTGTTAGGGGGGCTCTCTTGACTGGCAAACAGCAGGCTTGCCAGGGCTAAAACGTCAAAAGTCAGAAGTGACACTGCAAAGACCTAATGGTATGTGTTCAACTCAAGTCGAACCTTAATAATCACATTTAATGAAGTTATTCCATCATACACTCAATCACATCAAGTCAACACTAAAAAGGACTTAAAGGAAAGAGGGGAAAGATTTTTAACAAACCTGCACAAGTTCCAAATTTCCACCCTGATTCCAGCATTGTGACGATGTAATTATTTGAGTTGCTTTTTGTCTTAATTTGCAGGGAATTGTACAAATCTTCAAAATCATTCTCCTAGAGAAACTCCACTCTCAGTTATATTGGACTGTGTATTTCTGCAGTAAGAAATTACTAAAGACAAATTGTGAAGGGTCCTGATAGACACCAAGCTGAATATGAGCCAGCAATACACCCTTGTGACAAAGGTGGCCATCAGCATCCTGGGTTGCATTAGGAGGTTACTGAAAAGTTGAGGGAGATGATCCTTCCCCTCTACTCAGCACTTGTGAGGCCACATCTGGAGAATGGTGTCCAGTTCTGGGCTCCCCAGAACAAGAGAGAATGATGAAGAGAAAGCCAGACCCTTCTCAGTAGTTCCCTCTAATATGTCAAAGACCATTGGCGTAAATGGAAGCACATGAAATTCTACCTAAACACAAGAAAGCTCAGAGAGGCTGTGGAGCCTCCATCCTTGTTAATATTAAAAAGCCATCTGGACACAGTCCTGGGAAACCTGCTGTAGATGACCCGGTTTGAGCAGAGCAGTTGGACCAGATGAGTTCCAGAGGTCCCTTCCAACCTCAACCATTCTGTGATTCAGAGATATAGAGCTTGGGAAGAACTTCAGGCTTTTTAAGCACAGTGTTATGACAAAGACAAAATGTAAAGACTGTAAATACTGTCCTTCAGATGTCCTGCTTTGAGTATATAAATTCTCCTTTAAAACCTCAAAGTTTGTTGTTGGTTTTTTTTTTTTTAAATTGATCTCAGGCAAGAAATAAAGCTGTTGATAAGCATGAAATAAGAAATAAAGCAGTTGATAAACATGAAACCAGAGCTGTGTCTGTTCAAAATACCTGTTCATCTGCTTTTGAGTAATAGAATAGGAAAATGAAGTAGCTTACTGCTTTCTTCTTTTCCTATTAGCAGATAAGCAAAGGCCAGCAGGTGACAGAAATGCATGTATTGAAAGGGAAAGAAACTACTAATGAAATTCTGCAAGCACTGGCATCAAAATGGCTAAATGTCTTCAACAGCTTTGATGCAAAAAAGTAAATAAACAGGTGAAATTTGCTGATGACATGAAATTGGAAGGTATTCTCTATTCAGAGTGAAATGGAATGGAAGGAGGAGTCAGGTGATTTTAAGGAATGCTACATTAGAATAAAGATGAAATGTAATTGCACTGTAAAAGTTCTACACTTGATTGACTAACAGCGGAACTCCTACTCCTAACATTGAAGCTCTTCAGCGGAAAAGGGCAGTGGCAGAATTATCCTTGGGTGTAGCTGTATTCTCAGGCTGACAATAGGCTATCACTACAATGCAGCCATGAGAAAGAAAATGCAGCACTAGGATGTGTCAAATGATAGATTGCTAAAGATGGGGAAGTACAATGCCATTGTACGAGGACATGGTGAGAGCTCATCTGGGATAATATGTGCAGGTTGAACCACTGAATTCTAGCAGGTGCAGGATAAGGGCCATGAAGATGACCATAAGAATGGAAAGCCTGCAGTGTGACAGAACAGTTTTTCTTTTTTGGCTGAGAAAAAAGAAGGTAAAAGTAAATAAAACTTTTAAGCTAATACAGTGTTGGCACAGCAAATGCACATGAAGAAATAAGAAACAAATTTAAGATGGAAATTAGAAGAAACAGACAAAAAACAAACTATAACTAGCTTTAAGGTGGAGTTTAAAGGATTAGCAGATGTGGCTGCTTGCCACAGCAAGGAATTAGATTCAGTCACCCTTTCCAGCCCCTTGCCAGGAGTACAAGGGCCTTCCAGAATGCACCTTTCATTGAAGCATCCAGCACCAAAGGAAACAAACTCCATTCAGATCAAAACAAGAGATTTAAAACTGACTTAAATCACATTTGTAGAAAAGAAAGTGCTACTGTTGAATTACATTTGTATTTGTGAAACATTTTTTTGCCATAACTACAAATTGATTCATCCACAAAGCAGGATTCAGATTTCTTTGGAAAGAAATGTCATATATTTTTATCTAAGCCCTTCATGTTTAATATTAAATGTTTTATCATCTTGTGTTATTTTAGATTTCACTGAAAAATGGTTTAGCTGATGAAGCTAAATATAAACTATATGAGTCAAAATTAATTAAGGGCATATTTCAGTAAATATTGTAACATCTTAAGTGTCTACTCCTTAATCTCAAGCACATAGAATATAAAAACTTTGGTTAGTGTTTTCCTCCTGTTTTCAGATGTATAAAATGAAAGTGCATACTTTAAGAACTTCAGTTTCTATATTGTCAGAAGTGAGTTTTTTCCCAGTTCTAAATAGCAATCTGTACCTGCTGCTTCCTATCATTAACGTGAAGAACTACTCATGGTGTGTAGTTTCCACACCAGCATGTTTCATTTTGAGAGTTACTTCGGATAATGTGGCTAGGCTGATTTATTTTTTTCTAGTCTTTGGAGTTAAAAAGAAAATAAAATATTGTCAATTGATCCTTGAAAAATTATAGATTCAAGAAAGAAATCAAATCATCTTAGCTTATTTTGTGTTTTGGAAGCAAACTTAGAACACATTGCCACTTTTTGGTAGAACAAGAATCTATCTCACTGGCAGGCATTTTTGCAAAGCATTTTTAATATTATGTTTTTGTAATGCCTTTGCTGTGTGCCACAACAAACTTCCATCTTTGGATTGCTATTTTTCAGAATTGAGTCCATCTAATCCTTGTAATTTCACTGAGGGATACCCTGTGTTGTGACCTTTAATGATACATATATGGGTTCATTTTCTGGATCCAATCTGAGTGTGGAGAATGGCTATGAGAACAGTTATGTCTATGAGATTTCTACTTAAATCCGAAAAGTCTATTAGGGGATGTGATCTCATGAGATTTTTGCTATTTAGGAATGAAACCGTTCAAGCACAGGGAGTATAATTTTGACACAGTTAATTCTGAGACTGCGATTAAGCTGTTTTATGGTCTTGAATTTCATTAAAACCCAAAATAGCTTCCGTCTCACAAACTGTTTTTCTCCTTATTGAAGAGACCGTTTATTTAACTAGCAATAAATTACAATTAGAATCAACAATATGTTCGTTCAAGGGGTTCAGATTAACAAAGTAGAGTAAATGGCAACAAAATATTAAATTGCTTCATCCCACAATTCAGTATAACCAACTTTTCCAAGAAAATGGCAAAAGAAGCTGCAAAACACACATTCTTTACTTGAAGCCTCTAAGGGAATGACTCAGTTATTTCTCTGATAAATGTCTTACAATAAGCTGATTACATTCCTGTCCAAGTCAAAAATCGTGTTTCTACCTTTATGATGGGTGGTTGGACTTCACAAAAAGGGAAGTAATTCTATAGGGAAATCAAGCATGAAAGTCTGTATACTGTGTGTCTAACTCCTTCTAAAGGTGTGCTGCGTGCAGAAAGAATATTTTCTGCAATTTATTCCGGGACAATAAATAGTTTCTGCCATTGTGTTCCAATTGCTGTTATAAAGAACTGAGGGTGGAAACTCAGCAAGGGTCAGAACGTCAACCCACATTTTTAGTGATGCGTCTTGCAGCCCTCCCTTCAGTGTTAAAGAGCGGGATTCAAAGGTGATCTTGTCACCTGGAGCTCTAAGACTGACATTTTTAGAATTCACCTCACACCTGAATAGATTGAAGGATACTTTCACCGGGGCAGAACACTGTCTGTTATAATCTCTATATTCCTGATCACAATTCCATTAAATAATTTACAGGTTCTGCAACATTTGCATGTTATGCTGACAGTGTTTTGGAGGTCTTATAGCAAGTGGTTGTGGGCATTTATACTAGGGCTGAATCCTATAATCTATGTTATGCATTACTTAAGTCCTGACACGGTACTGCAAAACGTCTTCTGCAATGCGAAATAAATAATAGAGCAGATTTGGCAATTATTCTGAGAACAGGTATCTATATGGTAGTGTAATATGGTCTGTCCCAGTCACTACGATGAAAATTCAGATTTCTGGGTGAGAGATTTCCTTGACACCTGTTGGGATATACTAAGGTCCTCAGCTCTCTGAAAGAATTTTGGCCTTATTGTTCTGGACAACGAGAAATATATATATGTATATATATATATATATATATAAATATTTGAAAATAATTTGCCTTCTCAAGGCAAAGTTCAAAAAGCCCATTCTTTTTAGACTACACTTTAGGACAATTAGTGAATTGAATGCACTGATACTACTAACTTTTCATATGGATAAGACAACAGTAAAGAATGAATAAAGGAGATCTAATGAAT
>VWZZ01005681.1:61859-94590 GCA_013399095.1 Psophia crepitans
ATACTTACTAAAACTTTGATTTACTGTGTGAAAACCCAAAGATTCAACAGCTGGAAAAGACTGACAAAATAATTCAAATATTTTAATATTTAAATATTTTAATATTTAAATAATTTAAATGCTAAATCTGTTCAAGTTTTCTTTTAAGTTAATATAAGGAATCATAATTTATTACTTAAAGTATTGAGGGAAGACAAAAAGTTGCTATGGACAAGTGGATTAGTTCAAGATGTGTATGAAAATCTCTAGACCGCTGTTCATCCTCCAGAGAACAAAGGACATGTTGCTACTCCCAGACATCCTCTTAGTGTGTGTGTCAGCTCCATAATTTGACACCTAAATTTGGATGTCTTCCTGTGTGCTAGGTGTCAAAGCTCCCATCATTGGTAATGGACATCCAGTCAATTTATTCACTGCAGACTTGTACGTGATTCAACTGTATAGCCAACAGAGCTTCCCTTTCTCAGAATGTCATCCTTTCCAAGGAATGGCTTAAGCTCCTTGCTCCTCAGTGTACAACATTATCTTTAGCTCTGTTTGTCACATTTCCATTCTTTCAGTCACATGCGTGTTTATTACATGTTTTCTTCCAAGGTCTTTGATAACATTGGTTCGTATAATAGGACCAAGAATGGATCTTAGCGGGCTCATTAGAGGTCCATCTTCTTTGTTAGATCCTAGTGTGTAAGAATTGGATATGTTTTTCAAGCAGAGTATATAATTGACTTGTGTTGATTCCACAATTAACCCCTCTTACAGTAAGATGTAATGTTGGTGGACTCACTTATTTCATGGTTGTGTGTAAGACAGCATGATGCTTTGCCAGCACAAGTGTCTTATTGAACTTCCTTCATTCTTTCTAATATCTGATCCCTACCTGATCTTTCTCTTCCTCTTCCAGTGACGCTTCCAAGGACAGTATCACTCCACATAAGGGGCAGGGGAAGACAGGTGGGTGCTGAAAGATGCACGAAGAGGAAGATGAAGTTTCCAGGACATACTATGGGGTGGGGAACTTGGTGAACATGGAAGAGGGAATGCCTATGGTTCATCAGATCTGCTAAGGCCGACTGACTAAAGAAGGGTTGAATAACCCCAAATTGCCAATCTTGTTCTGGACTCCCGTTAGAACAGGCAAAGACACTTTGCCTCTTTCTACCCTGAAAGAAATCTGGCAAAAAAGGCACACGCAACCCAACCTCCCCCAGCCCTCCCCAGCCCACACCCCATCAGCTCACATACAACCCTCAAGTCTCAACAGAAATCAGTGTGCCTCTGTCTGTAACAAGATTAATAGCTTTGCTTTATTATCAGCTATTCACAAGACCTCATGTTGCATAAGCAGTCAGGATGGTAGGATAGGTGGCTTCTGAGGGCAAGGGAATAGGTCAAATGTTTTTTAAGGGATTTCCCTCAAAAGTTACATCAGTGTGCTCTTTGACTGGCAGGAAAGGCATGGCAGCTTTGGTAATCAAACCAAATTTTCAAGCTAAAGGGTAGGAAATGTCTGCAACAGAGCTATATAGTGGAAGCTGTCTGCTTGCAGACATTACTAGGATCATTTTTTCAATAATATCCAACCGATATGAACAACTCACATTTGGATCCTGAGGAAGAAGCCCCACTTGAGGTGGATCGTGATGCTCCTTTCATGGAGAAAACCCCTTTTCCTCTGCGAGTTGTTGTCACAGCAACACGAGGACGCTTCAGTGGAATCACTGCACGGGGTGGTGGGGGGACACGGCCATGATAATCAAACAACCTAGAAAAGATTAAGTCAGCTGGACTCCATAAAACCTTCTGTGATTTCATGTTGTGGAAGTCCTGTCAACTAAATTTTCATGTTATCTTTGAGAAAATTACCCTTTGAAACCATAATCATTTTATATCTCAGTGAAATTAGATTTCAATGACCTATGCACATTAAGTGTCATACTCAGATTTCAGTCACAGACCAGTGCATAGCTCAGATTTTTTGCATAATTTACATGAGGTTACAGGACTGTTATTTGCAGTATGGAAAATCTGTAACCTGCTTTCCACAGGTCCCCATAACTTCATTGCACACAACTAATAGCAGTACAATTTGTTGTAGTGACATTTCAGGTCCTTTATTACGTGCATGTCTTAAATTCTAGTTTTCTATCTGCTATCCTTACAGATAGAAAAATAAATGAACTTTTCTGAAGCCAACCATCACCATAAAGAACTATCCTGCAGTTTTTAAAACACCAAAAGAGTCTTTATAGTGAGGGACCTGTATGTCCTTCTGAATTTATTGAAACATCTGGTCTCTTGAATTCAAGAATGAATTGATGTAGAATGACTAAAATACCTAAGCATGCTTAATTAATAAGAGTCTTGTTCAAACAAAAAACACCATAGCAAGTAGATATTCAGAGAATTACCACTACAGTCAGTAAAAGATACTCTACAACAAAAATGAGCTAGGTTTCCCAAACAGAATAGCCCAATCTTAAAAACACAGTTATTAACAGCAGCTAACTAACCTGTGTAGAAGAGAACAAAGGCAGTAGAAAAGGTAATCAAACTACAGATATATCTAGAACATAAAAGCTATGGGCTTTGAATATGACAGGTCAGGAGAATAAAGTTCAGAAAATGAAGATCTCCAGTTCAGAGACTGAAGCAGAGGCACAAGCAACATTCTTATAAAATGTTTAAAATTGTACTTGTAACTAGTAGTTATGGAAATTTATAACTGAATGTTTAATTTTCACAATTCTGACTACTGTCACACAGCTGGCCAGATAGATACACATTTGAACACAGACACATAAGAAACAGTAATTCACTCACCACAGTGTCTAACAGCATGCTGAACAGGAAGAATAATTAAACATAAGTCTTCTAGCCCATTTTCTGGCAAGTAAATGCCTAATGCTTAAATCCAAATATTCTTACTATTGTCTGTACTGTAATCCTACAGACAATATAACCACATCCCGCCTTTTCCATAGCTGCCTACAATATGTGTCAGAGATCCTGTCACCCCCACTGAATTTAGACTCCATGGCCTTGAATATTCTAGCTGAATAAGCAGTTTCTAGCCATTGTGTGTATCATTTATCATATTGGATGATCTGTAGGTTGGTCACAATCTCCTGTTTGACATTACTGGAAAAAACATTTCAGAAGATCTGTAAGCTATCATGCAAAAGATCATTATGCAATTATTCCTCCAAAGGTGATTATTTTCTAGCTTCCATTAGTACATGTTTAGATAATGTAGTAAAATGAAAACTATGCTTCCTTTTTTGAAATATATATAAGGACTGTTATCTAATATTACTATTCTTACGTTTATTTTTTAAATTATTCACAGCTTTTGGGCTTAGTATTTTGTTGCACTAAGCTCTGCATTTTTCAATGACATGCTTTCTTAAAAAATAATGCTTCCTTTTATTAGTTTTGAAGTACCCTGCCTGTTTTTCTTGTGCTTGTAATATGAGAAATGATAAACAGAAATGCTCAGTTCTGAAATAATTATTTGTCCCAATAATTGCTAATGTGCATATAACTGTCTTTTCTTTCACCCACCCTTCTAAATTGCACTGTCCTGATCTTGCCAGTCTGTCTTCATACAGATTTTATTTTACAGCACTAACCATTCTTGCCACTCATTTCTCACCTCACCACTACATTAGTGAAGAAAAGACAGGTGTCTTCTCCCTTCAGGGAGACTGGAAAATTAATGAGTATTAGAAAACAAGCCCTATGGTTTGGGACAAAACACAAAATTCAGAAAGTTCAGACGTTCAGAAATTCAAAGAATCACAATAATTTTCTTAATTTATATATCCTAAAGGTGTGTTGATATTACATTGAACCTCCATGGGATTTACTTTTCCATATCTACAATATAGATCTTTTAATAGGAATAGGAATCTTTCACTTCCATTAACTTGGATCTAACAGAGACCCTTAACCTCCTCAGGCTTTTATTATCAACAGATCAGCATGTCCAGGTTTTTGAAGCCAACCTCATATTTGGATTTTTCACTATAAAATTTGTGCTGTCTTATTCCTGGAAGATTTCTAAATCAGAAAATTACACTATTGAATAGATTTATGTACACATTTCACTGTCAGCAGTTTTCCACAATAAGTCAATCACCAAGATAGACACCAAATTCCACAGAAATGACCTTTAATGTCCCAGAAGTACTTCTTTTGTTGTGGAAATGTAACCCTTATAGTTGTTCATTTGTGCTACCCATAATATACAGAAATTAGGGAAAAAACCTAAAGACACATAACTTCATATTAAGGTGGCATAGATCAGAAGGAGTACTCTGTTTAAAAACATACAAATCTACTGATGAAATTCAGAGCAGTAACCTTAGGGAAAGTAAACACAAGCCTGTGGAAGTTAACTGTTTACAGGACGTGAGCTGTGCCTACTCTCAAGGTTGGACTGAGCAGGATTAAACTGCACTGATGACTTTTACTCCATGTTTATAACTCACTGTTTTAGCTCTGTCCAAAGCAAGCATGCTCATTTACATGCAAAAACAAAACTAGTTGCTCAAAGTGAATCAACCCCAGGAATAAATAAAACCAAAAACATTGTTTCTACATTTTTCCTACAGTGCTCTTAAGCAGAAAGGTACATAGCACACAATAACTTAACTTCAGGGTTAAGGTTCACTCCCCTTCTATTGTCCATTGCTTTACATAAAAGAAATCTCAGATCAGAAGAGGTTGATTGAGTAATGCTTTGTTCCCCTCTGACTCACTTGGTCTATGCTGTGCTGGGCTGCTGTAATGCACAGGCACAACACCACTGGACCATGAGTTGGTTATCCATGGTCATCCATGTTAGCCCTGTGTTTTGGTGATTCTACAACATTTGAATGAATAAATTCCCACACTGCTGAGCTAGGCTGAGCATACATACTTAAGGCACAAGTCTAACATTGCTCAGGTTCCCATACTTATCCTCCTATAGAAACACACATGTTGTTCACCTTGTCCTTTTGCTTCCCTCAGGGTCCTTCTAGACTTCTAAATGTTCTAGACACATTTTTCAGGAGATTTTGTATATCTTTTCATACATATGGATGAAAAGACAAAGACGCGAGTGTCATACTTAAGAGTTTTACAGCTGCTATATGTTTCTGTGAAAGTAAGCCTGGAAGAAATCTGTAGGATGAAACACTGAGCAATTAAACTACCATTAAACTGATCAGCACAGGAAATGCCCCAAAAGCTCTATGAGAAGAAAAAGACCAAAAGACCTGTTTAATGAGCATATATTTGATAGGGGCAATCTTCTCTGTTTGTGATATTTTCAAGTAGTCATCTTCTGATACACAATAGAACTAATGAAATGAATAATACGCAAAATGAGAACAGACCTGTCTAACCAACTGATGTGATTGCATTATACACAAACAGTAGCAATGGTGTAGGATGTACAAAAATATAACCACACATACCGATTGTAGAAATCATCTCTGTAGTAATCATAATCAAAGACATAACCACTGTGGAAAAACACAGAAAAAAATTTCTATAAACAAGAATGAACTAGTTTATAGAAAAATACACATTGATTACAACTTTTGTGGTAATATTGGCTTACTCTCACATTCCAAGCCCTCCTCCAAAATCCTTCCACTTCTTTTCCACCACCATACACTTTACACTACATTTGCCAATGCTGTTGTCAGCTGTCCCTCTAGTGTGTTTGGAAATGTGAAGTCTGGGGTACGCAGAACAGTGTAAACAGTTGACAGCATGTAGAGAAAGGATTTAAAACAGTGCAACAGCTCTGTAATTATAGCATCATTATAGTGTAATTCTCTGAGTGATCAAATGAAGTGAGCACTCTAATACTGAAGCCCTCTTATTTGCTGGACTAATATAGCATAATCAGAAGACTAAGCAGCCTGTTAAATATATGAAAGATTGGTAAATGAGTGAGTAGGTGAGCAGAAATAAGACAGTGGATTTGATTTATGAGAAACATGAAAGCAGTTGGACTGCTGGTCCTTGAGTTCACCAAATCTTCTTTTCATCATAAAGAGAAAAGGACAAACATTTAAAGAATGAATGATGCTAACAATAGTGTTACAGAGATTCCTTCCCTCTCAGGTTCAGAAGGGAATATACATACCAATCTGGGAAAAGACAGGCACCATCAAGGGAAAAAAATATAGACAGGAAATTGCAAAGGTCCAGGGAAAAACTATTTTTGAGCTGTCAATTGCAAAGTCAATCCTAAATTGATCTTCCTAGCTTTGCATTCTATTAGCAACTTTCTACCTTTATGGTGAAGAAATGGCAATGAAGTCTATCTCACACATCCAGTAAAAATAGAACTGATTAATGGTCTGCATGGAAAAGTCACAAGGGATTTGTACTCTGCCTGATGAAGGACTAGCAACACAAAGCCAAAGCTTTTCACTTGCCTGAGGACTATTATGGATAGTAAAGGATGAGAAGCATGAAGAAAATATCACAAAAAAGGAGAAGCTTTAAGTATGAAAGCAGAAAGGTAGAAAGCAGAGAGTTAGAAAGGGCAAAGCACAGAAGAAAACATTTACTGAAAATAAAGGGAGATGAATGATGGTAGCTACATATTACTGAAGTTTATCTTCACAGAGAATGGACTTGTGGATAATTTCAACTCTTGAACATTGAGCAAGATGTTTTTAATTTTTTTGTAATTTGAAGAAGATGTCAAGAATTCTGGAATTCTTTGGGTTTGGTTTTCCTCATCATTCCCCTTTTCTTCCCTTTGCTATGGTTCAGAGACTGACCACTTAAAAGAGGTGAAAAATAGAGTTGGCAGGCTTAAATTACCTCAGTAATAATGTCATCCCAGTGTTTTGATTTTGAAGGCTTGCAATTTCCCCTGTCTGCAACTGGCAAAAACATCCATCAGAGGAGCGGGAGGTCAGGGGACAATTTCCACCTCTGCCACATCTGCCTCGATGCAAGTGCCCACGTGCAAGTGATAGGATAAGTTGTTCTGTCTACCCACATAATAGTGGACCAACAATGAAAATCGTGAGACTCACCAGTTGAGAAAGCTGACTGTAGTCCTGTTGGTAATTTATTTGAGAAAAGAAAGCCCTATATGCATATGCCCTGAGAGACCAGAACCCAGCAGCAGGTAAGCTGTGTGTGGCAGAGGAAGCAAAATAACATTAAGTAATAATAGCTAGGCCTGGTATAGCAATCCTGTTTCTTTATCTTACCTTAACAAAAAACTAGCAATATTTTTCCTATACTATGCAGCAACTCCTATTTTGTCTTTCACTCTATACCCAGTCTATAAGGAACTAAGAGGTAGCAGGTAGCAAACCAATTATTTTATTTTCAGCTATTCACAGTTTGGTAGTGGTTTTAATTAGCTGAATGGTTAATAACTTCTGTAAGCTCATAGTTAATATTCAAGTTGTGTTTTTAAGTAGAAGATAACAGACAATTTGAAGAAAAAAGATTACATTTAAAAGGCCTGTCACGGGAAACCTTTCACCTGGAGTGACATTAATTTAGTTTACATAAAGACCAGAGAAATTCAGTTTTTCAAGGTTGAGGACCATGAAGCTGATGAAGAGTAATTCGTTTTACACCAGCTAGAGTAAGGCTGAAGGGCTGTGGCAACTCAACTCCACCCCACAGGAGGCAATAGGGACTGCTGGCCCTTCACTGGGCTTTCGGAGTGTGGAACTCTTCATACACAAATACCATGACACAGACGGCTCAAAGCCATCCTCAGGCACTGATGGGGCACAGGAGAGGGAGAGCTCTCAGGCAGACGTCTGAGTATGCTAGGGAAAAACATCAGTAGGCTTGAGAGAGGGTTGAGTGGTTGGGAAAGCCTCACACATTTCCCAGATGAGGGTAGTGGCAGGCAGTGGAGGTTTTGGATAGGGAAAATGCAGGAAGGGGTTTCAGGTGTAGCAACCGATTGTTTCTCTCCTTCTCTACTGTCTACTCTCACTCTGTCATTGTGCCACTGAGGAGATCCTGTCACATAGCATTCTCCACACAGAATATTTTTATATTGTTGAAAAACATGGCTTATCTTTTCTTTTTCTTTTAAAAATTATTTTTCAATTTAGTGTAACACCTGGTGTAATATTTCTGTTTTGAGAGGAGCAGTTTGGCACACCAGTCGGTGCCTAAGAATTTAATCCTTTTGCTCAGTTCCCATTCAGGTAATTTCTGTCTTGAAACAGAACTCAGTTCTTTATGTTCCTTCAGCTTTGCAAATGACAGTTTCAATCCACGTGGTCTTAATGCTTATCTGTGGGACAAGAGTAGGAAAAAGCAGAAACATGTTTTGGAGCCTGGTTATCACATGGCAGTGTAATCTATGAATTATTTTAAATTCTTATGGGTTGCTTATATTACCTTTTAAAAATATTTCATTGCTTCAGAAACATCTGATACTGTTATCATATCTTTAATTTTCATCCAGAGAAACCCCAGCTGTTTTCATATAGTGTTTTACAACTGATGCTATCTAAATGACTCTGCTGCAGATGTTGCCTCTAACTTTAAATAAGGTGCTTTGCATTTTTGCATGGTTTAGTTCAGTAGCATCCATGTTACTGAGATGAGAGGTAACTGCAGGTTTTGTGTATGTTGCATGACATTCAGTCTCTGAAACGGGCATACACGTGGCTTTAGCTGCAGCAAACATCATCCAATTTGTTCCTCTTACCCGCCTCTCTGCCAACAGGTTTTTGACCCCATGGCTGGGATGTGAGATGCAAACATATTGTGGCTTCTAACAGTGCGACCTGCAAGTACAATTGACAAGCTAAGAGGAGCTGGTTTGCTTACATTTTCACTCTGAGTTTACTGTAGGTGAAATATTCACAATTCAAGGGCATCCCTGCTAATTAAGTCCCATATCCCACGATAAGAGCGCTGGAGACTCCAGCAGGAGGTGGGGAGGAAAACTCTGCTTTCCCCACAGACCATTTGGGATCTCTCTGCACTGGCAAAAGGCATTTTTTGTGTGGAAGAACTACTCACATGGAGCAGGAAAGGGCCAGTTCTGCACATACAGAGACTCCTTGCCTGAGACCATGGGCAAAGATGTGGCAACAGCTACTTCACCCTTAAGGTGGGAATAGCACCCAGAGGTGCTAGAGGTGGCTGGGCTACTATGAGCTCCAACAGAACAAGGGGCTCAATTTTTTTTTCCCTCTCCCACTATGCAGTTTCCCTGAAGAAAGCTGACTGAATTCAGGTGTTGATCGTAGAGGAAAGACATTTATCCTTCCATCCTATCTATTAAAATAACAGAAGGGCAATAGCACTGTAGGACCTTATCTGTAGGTGTGGACCCTTATGGAATAAGACAGGTAAAGGATGGTGGATTTAAAGCTCTGGGAAATCTTGATGTGGATCCTTCTTCATATCCATGATCTGGGTCTCCTTTTCTCTCTCTGAAATTCTACTTGCAGCTGTGGCAGGACAGGAACACAGAGGCAGCAGGTTGTAGCTCCTGGGGTTGTGTCCTTCACTGTGACTGCTGAGTTAACAGCTCATGGATGCAAGACATCACGTCATGGATGAAAGACCCTTAGAGGGCTGGGGTTTTATAAAGGCAGTTCCTCATCCTCTTGGCTGTGAGGCATTTGTCCTGCATGTGTACTGAAGAGGCTATGAACCAACAACAACGAAAAAGAACCCAAAATGCATGACCTAGGAGAAAAAAAATCTTTCTCCAACTGATCTCACTTGCCTTTTTTTCTTTTGCATTCCTTTTTTTAATTTTCTTTAGTTGAATGATGATGATTTATTTGTAATAATACGTTAAAGAGATTTTACTGTGAAAGCAAGCAGTACATCTTTCCATCTACAGCCATAATTGTTCACACTTGTGCATGCCAGGGGACAGACATAAGCTTTGGTCAGTGCTACCGTATAAAACAGGAAGCAGAAAATTAGTACAGATAATCAGTGGCACTGGGATCAAGGTGAATGCAAGGACTCAACCTCTTGAGAGTTATTCCTTAGCAACCCACCAACCTGTGCTCCGGAGGAATCACTCGCAAGGTGCTGAATACCAAATACTCAGCAAGTCAGAAGCAGGGAAAGGTTTAAATGAGCCTCTGAACTGGTGGAGTCAGCGGTTTCCTAGTGGCATTGTAAACAGGCAGATTACGTACCCACGAACATATGCCATTGCTGCAATATTAACAGAAGCATGTGCATGACGTTGCTATTAAAGTGGAAGACAGTAAAAGACACTGTAATGCTCACACTGAGGCAAAGGAAACTCATCAATAAAGCGTGTTTCTGTTAAGCAGAATTCATGGTTCCTTTTTCTGACCTATTATTACCAAGACAATCTTATGTGAGTTGCTTCTTTTTAGCTTCACTTCACGTAATACTAAGCCTGCTTTAAATCGTGTATGCCTGAAAGAATAAAGGATTCCCCAGAGACTGTATTTTCAGAGTTAGAATGCTGTACATATTCACATTTCCAGTGTGCATCAGCAATTGTACATGTGTCAATAAGGCAAATTCGAAATTATGCTTCTGCATTTTTTAAATAAATTTATGGATGTTGTCATGTTTTAATTTATCCGATGATATTGTATAATGAAAATACATTATTACAGTGTAATCTTTCTTGCATTCTGTATTCTATATGCACAAAAGATTTTTATAAATTAACAAACCCAACTTGTTTCAATTTACTTAGCTCTGAACACTAGTGAGTGTAACTGACTTCAGGGGAGTTATTCTGACTTTAGAACAGTTAATGCAGAACAGAGCAGAAATAGGTTTTGTTATTTTCATGGCAAGAAGAATTTCTGTCTTGCATGTGAGTAACCCTTAGATGACATTTCTTTTTCTTTCTACAGGTACAGATATGTATTTGTAAATCATAAATGTTGACAAACCAGGCACAATGTATCTTAATTCAATTGACAGTGCTATCACCATTTATACTGCCAATTGCTTCTCTGCTGTCAGGGTTGGATAAAAATAATAAATATAAAAGCAATATTCCTTCAATCAAACTCTTTTTAGGAGATACACATCAACCTAATGGTTGAAACTAGTATTCTAGTCACTCGCAAAATAATTTCTCTTCTCCTGTAAAAAGAGTGCTAGAAATTGTTCCTCTTGAGTGCAAAAGAGAATCAGTCTAAAGTGAGGTGATGTTAAAAAAAGGGAGCAGGTGAGGGTAACTAGACCATTTAGAGAATAAACATCAGGATATGAAAACTTCCCCTGTTAGAAAATCAATCAGATAGCAATGACTTTTATGATGTATTGAAAAAAAAGGTGGAGATTTCAGGGCAATTTTCAGTGGATGGTTACCTACATTCCCCAAAGACATGAATTAAATTGGTAGGCTGAATCCCACCAACTGAAGGGGTGACTTGATTTTAGTTGATGCTGAAGATGCTGATAGAAGTGGAAGGACACTTCTGTTTTGTAGTTAAGGCTGTATATTCTGCAGAGAAATAGAATATTCTCCAGACCCTGATTTTTGCTGACCTACTTTCCGTCAAAAGACAAATTTTGTCAGTGATTCCTTCAACTAATAATTTTTTGGAGGTTTATAGCAAAAAAGAAAGAGCTGGAAGAGGAAAAGTAATTGCAGAAAAGTGTTTTACATTAATTTCCATAATGCAGTTTTGTGGGCAAATAGGTATAGTTAAAACCAAAAATAACCACCAAAATCCCCAACTACTTGTCTCAAAATGTCAAAAGATTGAACATAGCCTACTATTTGTAGATTTCAATTACTGATCAATTTTCATAGCAGTTTTGTAATCATAAGTTAATAAAAGTTTTATTCTAATTCTACAGGTTGATTCAATTAGCAAGTGCAAGATAGATTTTTTTTCCCTGAAATGAGAGAAGTGTCAAGACAAACTTTAAAAAGTTCAGAAAGGAATGTAGTGCTGTAAAAAAAGAGGGTTTTTTTTCTCCTACAAAACCAAGAAGTTTCTGGCAAATCTAATCTGAAGAGGTAAATTTTGTCCAAGAAAGACATGTATACATAAAACAGTTGACATACAGTACTCCATTTTCCATTAAAGTATCTTTCTACAGGCACTAGGTGGAATTTATTTGCAAAATGAGTAAGCTGTGTTTTTTTCTATCTTCAGATACATCCCTTCCTCAACCTCATCCTCTCTCCCGAAAACTATTTTTACACTCAAATACATTTTGGGAAAACTGTTGAAATTACTCTCCATCCTGAATTTTTGGCAATACTTGGTCAAATATTGAAAGTTGTATACACAAGATCAGGTAACTTTCCTGTAGTGGGTTATGCAAAGCTTGTGAAACACAGGATAGCAAAGACGTGAAGATTAATATTGGCACTGTGGGGATCAGCTGGTCTGGGAGCTGTTCATGGCAGCCAGACGGGCAGAAATGATGTAGAGATTTCCAAGGAAAATTTAGCCCAAACGATTTGCTGTATAACTAAGTGCTAAGTAGTAGAATTACTCCTAATAAAAACTCCTTACTGTGGCTGCAGTAACAGCCTGCTCTTAACACTCTTAGCCTGGTGCTTTTCAGAAACAAAATAGCTTTTGTATGTAAAGAAACCTGATAAAATCTACTTAATTCTCCCTGACTTTTCTCCTCCTGCTGGTAAGCTATTTTTCTATCATCTAAAGTAATCTTCAATTACTTATGTTTCCCATGGGAACGTATTCCACTAAGCTGATAAAAAAGCTTTCCACTGTCCTAACCAGTGGCCTAACCATTTCCCAAGGTTTCCTTTAATTGTATAGAGTGATTGAAAAATTCTTGATGTCCGTGTGGTAGTTTTTTTCTTAGTACAAGAGTAATGAGTCTTTCATCTTAAAAATGTGTTTTAAATTCAGTGTATCCAAGGTACTGCTGCCAAACCATACACATGTGATTGATTATCCAATTTATTAGTAATATTGTATACATTGCAGGAGTGTCATTTAACTTGGTTTGACAAGTACAGAAGGCTGCCATTGACAGTTGTAGGGATAAGTGATGGGTTTAGGCTTTAAAGTGTTTCTACAGCATTTTACTGAACAGCAGATTGATAAATTAAAATCACAGTGGTAGCACTGGAGCTGAAAGACTAACCTCTTAAGATTACAAAAACAGATCTCTGAAAACTTTATGTACTCTTCAGAGAAGCAGTCTTAGAAGCACTGAATGAAACAGGAAAGCACAGGGCACAAAAGATTAATCAATTACAAGGTGACGATGTCAGAGTTTATGTAAAGAAAAACAATGTTTCTAGAAAATTGCAACGCATGCTTTTCTCTCCCCTTTTCAAACTGTCAGAATGCTAAATTACATTTAATTCTGTTCTCATTTACACTAAGTTTACTGATGTAATTTAATTATTTTGGATTGAGCAACTCAAGGCTGAAACCAGGAAAATGGAGACACGAAAGAGACCATAACTGTCAGTGTCCTGAGTGCTGCTTGTGAAGACAAGACGCACTGCTTGTTTTTCCAAGAGCGTGCTTTGCAAGTGAAGTTACAGTGTAAATGGAAATACTGTGAATCTAAGAGAAGGTTCTTCTATTCCCAACCCATAGTGCAATAATTTCCATGGTAAATGGATATGGGAAGGGGACCTGATACAAAGCAGATTCTCCTTTAACTGAGCACAGCACTACACCCTAATTCAAGTCTGGTCAGAGATGAGTGAAAAGAGTAGTTGTGCATCACACTGCCGGTTGTGTATCCTCTAGACTGTGCTACCTATGCTGACTACACTTTCCTTGGTTTCTAACAAATCTGTGCCTCCTAATACTTCAGTGACCTGGAAGGGCCTGTGTCCATTCTCTTTCTGTATACACAGTGAAGAAAACAAGAGTTCTTTTCTGTAAGGAAATAAAAAGTCACAAAACAAAGGAATTCCTATAATATCAGTGGAAAGACTTTTTGATTTACAGAACGGTGTTCAAATGTTATCACTCTGAACTACCTCACTGTAAATCCAGTAAAAATCTTTTGAAATCAGGGGATCAGATATAATTATTTATCTTAAATGTATGTCTTGATTTTTCCATTATGTATGTTTCATAAGGGAAAGAGTACTTTTGTCCCAGATGACACACCCGGTTGTAGTAAGTAGCAAAACAGCCTGGTGACTTGTCATGGTATTGGTATTGCAATTTCCCTATACAGTTTTGGAAGTATGGTAGAGCTACTGTTTTCTTGTCACACAGATATGACGTGAGTATGAACCATCTAGCTGAAAACTTTCTACACATCTTTTCTGATTTGCGGAGAAGTATTGTTTGACACTTACCAAAAGACCTCCTACCCCTTAGGGAACTCCCACATGGGTTTCTTTTGCCTTCTCTAGTATCTCAGCTGACCGGCAAGGCTGGCTGGCCCCTTGGCCTCTGCAACTTGCCTTAGGCATGGTGTACCTTGGAGGGAGCTTAGACATATTTTCCTATCTGTGACGGGCAAGAACTGAGTTTCTGTGCCTGCCTTTTTTAAGGAATATTTTTATTTTTTTGCTTAGAGAGGGAGCTTTCTCAAGTTTCTTCATACAGTTGTGCTCCTGCCTTCTTAGGCATGAAGGGAAGACAGTGCAGTCTGGGTGCTCTCCTGCTTTACTCTGCCTGGTACATTTCTTTCTGGTTACCTCCATACTGTAATGGCTTACTCCACTCCCTGGTTCACTGCCACCGCACTCAGCAACACGGGGTATTAGTCATTTCCTCTCTTCCGCATTCAAGATTTTTTTGACGTGCATATCCGATGTAGAGTTTGACCAGGTTACATTGTTGGCTTCAGATTTAACCTGCCTTTTCCATCTCTAAGCTCCTTAAAATACACTAGTCACATTTTCTAAACAATATGTTGTAATCGCTGTCAAACATTTTGGTAGCATAACTGACGTTAACTTAATGACCCACAGTCTGAATGTTGCATTTAAAAAAAAACAACCACTGCAATACATTTGGGGAGTTCAGTATGTGTTTTACATGATCTTCTCATCTTCTCCCTTGCACTTTCTGGATGTTATGGGATCTCTTCTGGACACTCCTTCATATCACTGTATTAAGCTCCAAGGAAACAGTTACACACATTCACGGGTGGGAGACTTTCATTGGCTTACTGTTATTGTCTGTTAAGAACATAATACTAATATTTGTGAATAAGATGCTACATTCAATGGCTATAACACTGTAATCAAGAATATTTTTTTATCCTGCTTGGAAAGAATGTTTACAAATGTTTCTTTAGTCTTATCCACCATGGCAAAAATTATTCTATGTACATAAATATTAAATACTAATGCATTCAGACTCTCATTTAGAAAGTTATTCATCACTTATCTAAAATATAGTAACCACCACAGTTCTTAGACAATAGTCTGTATAGCCACCTTTTCCCTTCCATACAGATTAAGAAAATGACTGCACAAAAGAAGGCTCAGGGGGTTTTATGCTTCCATTATTGTCATTTTCTGTAACATGTCCCTGTATCTTGTGGTCACAGTCCCTGTCAGATTAGGGCTTCGCTTGTGCCAGTATGCATCAGGGCTAGTAAACATTTATAGTAAGTTTCATTTCAAGTGTTTTATCACTGTGGGAAATGCACATTAGAAGTTAACAATATAGACACATCTTAGACTAAATTTGGTTTTATGTAGTCTATGGAATTAAGCTACCATAACAATTTAGTACTGAGAATTGCCTCCAGCATCTCTTACCAAACCACAGACTCTGTGAAGGAATTAAAGCTGTTAAGGTCTCTCTCTCCCTCTTCCTTCCCCCTCCCTTACCTTCTTGCTGAACTCCCCTCACACAATTTTTGCCTTCTCCCAGAAGAACTGCTTTACCATTACTCACCCTTATACAACTTACATGACTGGAGTGTTATTTTTCTGTGAATGTTCTACACGGCCAGACAGCTTTATAGCCTGTAAAGTATCAACCAGAACATGAAATACACCTAACTACTGACACCTAGACAAGGTCTGCTTGAAACCAAGTTGTATTTGATTCCAGATTTAAAGCGTAATCATGGTTAATACATGTGTATGCGAATGAGAAGATTAGTTTTGCTTGGAAACTAAGCCTTATTTGATACCTCTCAGATTCCTCCATCTCTACTGAAGAAATGTGAACACTTTGGCATAATACTGCAATATAAGCCACAATAACGACCTCCGGTTTTGCTTCACTAACTTCACTATCTCAGAAGACGTACCTTCCATTTCTTTCACATATCCTCTTGTATGCCAAAAAAGGATAGATAAGCAGGATGAATTACATTACTTGAGAAATGCTTCAGTTTTCCTCCTTTATGTATTGATCCTAATTTCTGCGAAGGTGTTCTCTATTTTGAGGTAGTCAACAAATAGTTCGTAGGAAAAATGCAGTCTGAAAGTTTGTAATTTTTGAAGTTGACTATTAGATGTTCATAGTGTGCCTGGAAACCTACGTGTGGTTTCTGTCCCTTGATTTTTAGATGGCAAGAGAATAAACAAAGCCATGCCTAGTAGATACTTTTTGGTAAATAATTGCTTTTGATAAAATTCCTAATTTGATGGGACTTACAAGAACTTTCTGGTGGCTATCGATGTGGTCATGAAAATGTTTGATAGAAGTAGCTACGGAACGATAGCTGATTCAACCTCCCATCCTTACCCCTGAGAGTAAGAGCTACAGGACCCAAGTGTGAGAGTATTCAGAAAGGTTGTTTTTGTATAAAGCACTAGAAAAGAAAAAAAACCCAACACACAAAACCCCAGTAAATCTGCATGTGTTGGAAATGGGCTTATACTTTTAAAACTAAACAAATGCTTTAGTGACAGTTACAGAGTCACTACCATAGCAATATAAACTGTCAGTTGCTGGTCATACCTGACAGATCCACTGTGATATTTCTATTTCACATTTAAGGCACATCCTCCAAATTTTAATTCCACTCTAATATGTGTTGTTAAGAAATTCTTTTTATTGAGCAAAACGGATTCCTACATGAATTCAGAATCAAAGCTGAAGACTTTACAAATAAAAGTGATTGAAGCACAGTAATTAAACTATTAGCAATAAAGCTTTGCATACTAATGCCAAGACAGAATGTGACCTAATTCTTATGGGTTTTTTTGCACATCATCACAAAAATTGTTACAACCTGTTACACCTGTGAGTACACCCCCATGGGAGTATATGTATGGCTGATGTTGACAAAGCTGCACTTTGGCCTGTAGAATGATAAGAATTATCAGAACACAGCCTGACCCTGAGTTAAAAAAATCCCCAGACTGAATGGATAACTGCAGTTCATAACTGGTAATAGGGCAACAAACCTCAAACCAAATCAAAACCAAAATCACCAAAATCAAGGAACTCCTTGAAATTAACAGCAGTTTGGGTCAGACAGAAGCTGAATATGTCCCCAAATACCCTAAACACAGTCCTGCTTCTTTTCAAATTAAGGTATATAAAGGCATTGTACCCTGTAGTTGAAAAGTGATCTGCAAATGAGGTCAGATCTCAGACTGAGTTAAATTTGTAGAAAACAGCCTATGATAGAATTCATTTTACTAGTTGAAAATATGCCTGGTGTCAGGCCATATCCTGATTTTGTTTTATTTCGAATGAGTGGTGTGCTACAGCATGTTAATGCACAGCTGAATGATTCAATAAGGCAAGCCATGATGTGTTGTTCCGTAGTATCATACACGAGGTGATTGACAGAGCAATACTAACGACAATATCTCCTAGACTGAAGCTTTTAGAAAACCTTTAGCAAACATGAGAGAGAAGTAGAAGCTCAAATCTGCTATCTGACAGTAACACATCTCTCTGATGTCCCTCTTTCTGTTCTGCCTCCTCTCCTAACAACCTTCACATCCTGGGACAGGACATTCTCCTGTTTCCACAGAAGGGAGTCAGAGGCTGAAAGTATGGCTGTAAATGCCATGCGTCCAACAGCTAGTGTGGCTTCCCTGCCTATTCATAGAGCTGGAAGGTACTTCTAGAAGGTATCTGGTCCAGCCACCTGCCCAATAGACCAGGTCAACCCTGGCTTTATCTAGCTGAGACTTGGAAACCTCAGCAGATGGAGACTCAACAACCTCTCTGGAGGATATCTTCCATTTCTTCCATGATCTCCGCTCTAGTGATGCAGCCCGCTGTGGGACACAACACTTCAGTGAAGTAATCAAAGTTTAAAATGGTACAGAATCAAGAAAAGATTCCTCCCTTCTTCCCATCACTATTAATGGTAGTAACCTTCATCCTTAGGGTTTTACATTTCCTCTCAGCACAAAACCTAGAACAGGGTAGAGAAAGGATGATCCCATTTAAACTCAGAGTACTTACATACTGTGGTGAAGACACATGAACAGAAGGAAAAAACATTCTCCCTTTTATACATTTCATAATTTTACATTGCAAAGAAAAGCTATGTATTAAACAAACATCTAGGTAGCACTACCTTCTGGTTTTTTCCTCCCTAATTCTCTTCATCCTCACTCAGTCTAGCCAATTGGACAGCATGGTTAGCCCTGCTTTATATGTGACGCCGCCTTTGATGTGTTCCCTTTGCTTTAAAAAACCAGAAAGATAAGAAAAGAAAAAGCCTAAATTAGAATCTGTGTCATGTTCTTGATGGGGCTTTTTATGAGAATGTCAAAGTTTAAAGCACCCAGCCATTTTAGATAGCCAATGTGTATAAAGAATCATGTGAAGCAAGAACTTTTGAAACAAGGCCACTTGCTGATTCCTATCGTGATCATGGGCAGCCAATCTCCTAAGAAGAAATCTTTTTATCAAGGAGCTGAAAATTTCATTACTGCAGAAAGGTGTGAGGTGGGCTTTCAAGTAAAAGCTAGCATAGCAGTACCAGCTGTCTTCCTGTGATTTGGTCTTTTAGGCACACATTTCTCTTTGCTGTCCCACCTTTCTCTTCTAGCACAAGTGCAAGTAGCATTTTAGGTAGGCGGACCAATCTCTGATTTCACCTACTTGTGAGAAAGATTAAGCTGATTTTGAAGATGGAATCAGAGGGATCAGCCATCCAATCCTCTCTGAATATTTGTACAAACCCTAGCATGCTAAGAACTTAAGAAGCGTTTCCACTGTTACTATCGTACAAAAGGAATAAGAGCAGCACAAGCTCAGAAGAGTAACGGGCAAATACAGATTGACTGATTTGAACAGCATTACAGGGAATTTGAAATTCAAAATATCAAACTTCAAAATTCTTACATCTTGTAATATATTTATCAAGGGGAAGATATTGAATTAAAACTTCTTTGTAATGATCTGGAAACCTGTGAAAACAAAGTAAGTCTGTCATATGACAATAGCCGTACAAAGGACGAAAAACAGTCTCACTTTTCAGAGACAGTGTGAGTGGGGAGTTAGGTCTTGTTTATGAACTGTGGTTTCTTAATCTGCCACAGTAAGCTGTCCATATTTACAGAAGCCCACAGATACGTGTGGGCAAGGTGCAATGTTGATACCCCAGAAACAGGAAAGAGGAAAACTGTGCTAACATAGATCTCTCCAAACACTGTTTTCTACAGCTCCTGGGTCAGTGACTGCTTGGGCAGTGTGTTTGAAGTAAATAGTGTTGTTCCACAGTGATGTTACATACCCAGCAAATATTGTCCTTCCTTCCATCCTCCATACAATAGAAAATAGTAAAAGAATACCTCCCTTTTTGCTTCTTTGTGTAGTCTATTACTCTGGACTTTCCTTTCTATTCTTAAGTTCCTGCATCCCTGTTTATTTCCGTTCATACACTTCCCACAACCCAAATGTTTCAGGCTCCCTTCTTTCGTTCAGAAACATTCTCTCGCACACCATTTTCCCTCCTCTAGGGAGCATCCTGTCTCATACATGGGTGAGACCACAGGTATTCAGTACTGAGGAACTGTTCATCATTAACCCAGAACATAAATGACTTGAATATGTATTGTTTTCCTGGAACAACTAACAGAAGGGTAGTCTTGGACAACAGAAATAACAGAAAGTAAATAAAAGAGAAAGGCAAATAGTATAACCAGAAGAGAAAAAAAGTGATCTCATGCTCTGTTGCCTTTCTCAATTATGAAGTACATTGTTACTGGTGTTATTAAGGTCAGAGAGGGTAAGAAGAATTTATTAAGGTGCATATTTGTTGAGTTTGTTGCTAATAAAAATTAATGGAATGAAGAGAATCCTTTTCTTTTTTGGCCAAATGTATTAGTCTGTTTTCTATGCAGTATATGTTTTTCTGTGTGTGTTAAAGTGGAAGTGGCATAGAATGAAAAAAATAAAGAAAATAGAGGAACCATAAAATAATTATTTAGATTGCAGATGAATAGAAAAATACATAAGCTGGAATTTTTAAACACTGAGTAACGACACAAAACACTGACAATGGCAGTAATAGCAATGGACCAACATTGTTACTGCAACTTTGTACTCTCCTTCAGAGAAGATCATTTTAATAAATTTATAAAACAGTGATAGTCATCTACTGTTTCAGAATCTTATAATGATAGAAAACAGGCAATTATAGAAAAGCTTAATCCTTACGGGTTTTGGTAAATTGTTGGAAGAGAAGTGTATCAGTCATACTGCTTGAAATTAAACTGTATAGATTCTCACTGTCTTCCACATGAAGACCCCCAGGTTTCCATATGTGCTGTTGTCCCCCACATCCTTTCTGTGTCTCTGGAGACTGCCATGGCAGTCTCACCATGCTCATAGCCCTTGCACTCTCCTGACTTCTGCTTCTGGCCTCTAGGCTAAACCTCATACATAATTAAAGACTTGGTTCTTTTAGAGAGTATTCCCTGCAAATGCAGAAGACCTGCTGCTGCCTATCTAAATCACAGAGCCTGAGTGGTTTTAAACATAAGGAATTACTGCCTGTATCTAAACAATGACTTTAAATAATTGTCAAATGTGTTCAGACCTCTCATGCTTTTCATGAAAGCACAGCTCCTGAATACCTGGCCTGAATGGGAATGAGAGTTACAAAATTATGTTCAGGTTGGTAGTTTTATTGGTTTCATCTTGACAGTGAAAATGTATCCAGTATCTCCTCTTCCTTTTATATTTTTCCTCTGCTGAAGGGAAATAATTTTCTTAGTTGTCTTTCTTCAAAAGCTGGATGGGGCAGTAGGAATAGCCTCTGCTCCTTCCACTGGAATTATCTGGTAATCAGAATGGGGAGAAAGTGTTACAGTATTTGTTGTACAGAACATGACATCTGGCTACAGACTGTTTTGTGCCTTATAACCTGGTGTCTGTAAAAAAAAAAACATCCCCCCAGAAAAACCCTATCCTAACAGAGCTTGCAAGACCTAGGCTTTTTTTTTTTTTAAAGTTATCTTTGTCACACTGGGATCCCTGAAACTGGTGTTTGAGTGCAGGATTTCCTATGGGTCTTCAAAATGGCCTTATGGGGAAAAAAACCCATTACTGAGCAACAAGAAGAAATGTGGGTGACAAATTCCAGTTGTTAGATGTTTCTCAGAAGAAGTCTGCCAGAAGAAAATAAAGGAATTTTACATTTCGCATTTTGGAGGCACTTCCTAAAGCAGAGCCCATCAAAATTCCTCCTTCTCTTCCAGAAGTAAGTACCTATGATTTGGAAGGTACTGTGATTAAGCTGTGATTTGGAAAAATAAGACTTTTCAGTATTTTCTGTTGTCATATAGTTTCTAGAAACAGGACCTCAGTGAGGAATGCAGTACTTCATACAGATCTCTAGTCTTTTTCCTAAGAATGTAAAAAAATGCAGCAATTAGTTCCAATTTTAGTTGTATCTCTCTTCTTTCTCCCATGACAGACAACTATTCATCATGTAATAAATGCATGCAATGCGGTCGTTTCACTTATGTCTCTCTCTGGGCTTTCCACCTAAATTTGTACTGTCTATAGCAAACAACCAATCTTGAAAAAAAAAAAAGAAAAAAAAAGAGTGAAAAAGTCAGCAGTTTGTATTGTACTTTTTTAACATCTACACAAAAGAAAGAGAAATAGACTGAATCTCAGCTGACAACCAGATGCATAAAACACATGCATTTTCAAAGACCATCTCACTGAAGAACTATTTCCTGCTTATCCAGAAGTAATCCCATTCTCTGCAGCTGGCAACAGATGAATCTAGGTTCTCACTAGCCTCAAAAAAAAATCAGCGCTGGTTCTTAGTGTCTCCCCTTGTCTTCTGAATTCAGAAATATGGGACATAACATTAAATGATACCTAACAGAGAAGATGAACATTTAAAAAGTTTGACAAACTTGTTAGTTTCTGTGATGGATTTTCTATCATCACATGTGTTAAAGACCACATGTTATTCTGAAATTTACACGCAATGGCAGTTAGACACAAATAAGAATTAATACTGAGAATTTCTACTATGTGAAAAGGCCAAAAAATAATTATAGTCTCTCTTGGCCACGTAATACCGCTACAGGTCTTAAAAAATGCTGTGAAGACTGTGTCTTACAAGATGAGTTTTGAATATTAGGGTTCAAAGTGATGACCAGTTACAAATCTGCATGCAAGATTACCTGGAATTTATCAAGGGCTAAACTTTTACGTGCAGATAGCTGCTCACACAAGCAAAGCAATACAAGAAATTTATTCACCACTCCCCGCGGCAGCCAGGTGTTCAGCCATGACCAGGACAGCAGGGCTCCATCACGCGTAATGGGTACTTGGAAAGACAAATGCCATCACTCCAAACATCTCCCCCTTCCTTTTTCTTTCCCCAGCCCCTTATATGCTGAGCATGACATCATATGGTATGGGATACCCTTTTGTCAGTGGAGGTCCGCTGTCCCAGCTGTGTTCCCTCCCAACTTCATGTGCACCCCCAGCCTACTCACTGGTGGGGTGATGTGAGAAGCAGGAAAGGCCTTGGCTTTGTGTAAGCACTGCTCAGCAGCGACGAAAACATCCCTGTGTTATCAACACTGTTTTCAGCACAAATCCAAACCACAGCCCCATACTAGCTACTATGAAGAAAATTGACTCTATTGTAAGACTAGATCACATACTCAATTAATTTTTGATCCTGATTGCTACCGTTAGAGACTTGAATTAAAGAGATTAGTGTTACTTCAGTTCCAAGTTTTGCCCCTGTCTTGCACAAGGAGTGAAGGAGCTATAAACTTTGTATAGAGAGAAGCATAAAGGAAATTTCCTTTACCACAGGAGTACAGGAGCAGTTATCTCTCTGCATTTGAAACACAAACCAAAAGAGGAAGAGGTAGGGTCTGCTTATCTCTGGCTGCTTGTCTCTGTAGCTGGCTGCTTTCTGAGAGAGGAGAAACCTTGCACCGTTTTAAGAACCACTTTTTCTTCATGGGAAGGCTGCAGGCCTGCACATACATGCAGAGCTCAAGCAAGTGTGGCAGCCTTGAGCTCTTCGGCTGCCACACTTTATGTTCCTTTCTCCTCCCGATAGAATTAACAATGGAAAAGTACCCAGAAGTCGTTAGCTTAGGCACCACAAAATAAAAAAACATAATTAGCCCCTACAGGTAGTATAATGAAAACGTGGAAACATATCTCTGTGGCAGAAGGGAAATGAATGAAAGGTTGGAGTGCAGGAACAAGTCATCTGTAGGCAACCTGAAGTAATTTAGATTGGTGTTTTGACTAACTCTGGCTGCAGGAGGCATTAAGGCCACCCATGTGTTAGTTTAATTGAGACTGACTCAGCATTCCTTCTGCAAACATTTACTGTATTTTAAAAGCCTGGTGGTTGCAGCTGTCAATCTGCATTAAAACCTTAGATACAGGTCTTGGCACACAGGCTCATCTTCTGAACAATTCAACTCCTCAATTACAGTGGGAGTAGGAGGAGCATCTCTCTGACTCAGTACCAAGGAGGTGGATGTTGGCTTGGGTCCCTTCTCAGAGCACAGTTCTCTAACCTCTGTCTGAAGCTCTCCTTTGGGGTGGAGGAAACAGGGCAGCAAAAGGCAGAAGTAGCAGAGAGGTGTGGGCTAATTTTTATATTTTCTACACTTATCATTACAAACTTGCAAAAAATAATTCAAGTACATTACAGGTAAACTTTTGGGAAGTTCTGGAATCTACTCAGTTTAAACTTCCAAAGAGGAATCCAGTTTAGTGACAAAGTCACATACAGCGGTTATGTGGAGGTAATGTGGATTTACACCGTGGACACCAATCTACTCATCTGGACATGGACCCAAACCCAAAAAATAAGCATAATGCTTCCTTCTAGTTAGACATCCCCAAATATCCTAAAACTGCCAGCAAAGTTCTTAAGATCATGACAAGAATGACAAAAGTAGGATTTTGTGGCAATTAATATAATTGCTACCATTGTCTTTCGTTTCCCAGATTTTTGTACTTTCAAGTTTGCTTCTCAGTTACAACAGCACACAACTGCTTTTTTAATCTTAAAGTTGTGATTTTCAGGTAATGACTTCATTATGAGACTGGAGACCTCAAAGACCAACTCAATAGGACAAGTTACAAAGTGGAGTAATGAAAAGTAATAACAGAAGTGACGGAACTTGGTAATGAATTTGGACATTTCAAAGCATGCAGACTAAGAGCACACACCCCCACCCCCCAGTCTGACCAGCATTTAACTTATTTTTCAATAGTTTTTAGTTGGTAGAAAGTAGAAATGGCAAGTAAATAATTCAAAATATGCTCAAACAAACCAAAGATACTTTATGCCAAGGAAACTGAGACATATCTCAGTCCTACTTATGCTGATTTTTTTTAGTTTCTCTGTCCATAACTGACACACTTCCTTCATTTGCTAACTTCAGTTAGCACATCAGAACTTGAAGTAGTTTTCTAATCTTCAGTTAATACAACAGTTTGGAAGCTACCGATAACTGCATGGTAGAATTAACCCTTAAACAGCTATTTTGCATGGCATCTTTTGTCTGCAGTTTTATTCTTGGCAGCATGATGCATGGTGCTGTGAACAAAGAAAAATGAGAATGAAGAGACATAAAGAATATACCATTCTGAAGGAAAACACAATGTTAAGAAACTTAGGAAAGTTTTAAAGAAAGAAGCTAAAAGGAGAACAGTGCATAAAAAGTGAACTTCAGGCTCAGAAGTGAAATACAGATACTTACCTTTGATATATATAACAGTCTACATTTTATAAGAGAATGGTAATTTTTTTCTAGAATATGTCACATAAGCTTTTAGAAAGATGAGTTAATAATTTTAATATATAGACCATATAACTCTTTAAGCTGCTATGAGACAATGAAAACAGTAGCTCTAATATGTAAATTAGTGTAAGCTAAAAATGTGATGTTTTTCTATTTTATCAAATTTATTTTATTTCTGTTATTGAAGTATCACAAAATTTTATTTTAAAAGAAAATATCAATTATTTGTTCAATGGCTTAGAGAAGTGGTATGGACAATATTTGAAATTGTTTCTGACTGAAAGATCAGGGAAAACAAAATAATACACCTGCTACGTTTAACTCCTACATGCCTTTTAGTATAAATTTTAGTTAGTCAATAGAGGCAAAACATACTTCTTAGTATTTTTTAAGAAGGGAGATATCCACAACTGCTGAATTATTGACTAATAACTACTTATTCTAAACTTAAGTATAGTAAATAATTATAATGTAGAAACAGGATGTTTGTGCTCAACATAATCTCCTAAATTATATTGTATGATAGTTGAATATATAAGTATCCGTGGAAATATACAAATTCCTACTTACCCAACGGACAGGAAAGGCTCCTTTGATTCAAGTCTGTCAAGTAAATAACAGAGGTTTAAAGTGTATATATATATATATTGTTTTTCAGAATATTTATACGATGAATTTAAAACAGTCATTATAAGTATCAAATTTACTTGGTGACCAGTATACAATTTAACAACAACAGAAGGGCCTGATCCATTATGTTAAGAGCTGAAGTTAGAAAAAATCCCATTTGCCTAACTGAACTTTAGTTTAGAAATCAAATATTTACAAAGCAACACACCAATTTTACAGATTCAGATGACATGTGCAGGTATTTACATGGAAAGACTAGAGCAAGCAAGTAACATTAGTCCTTTCTTTTCCATTTTTTATGTGAATTTTTTTTTTTTCTTGATGGCCATGATTTAGGGAAGATACTGATTTTCTTTTTTTTTAATTTTAAATATAAAATGTAGTATGTGTGTAACAACATTCCTGGTTTGAGGGTTTTCACACCCACTTTGTTTGCTTTCCAACATTCTCTATGCATATGGCATGGTCACTTCTTCATTGTGAGATCTTCTGGCACATCTGACACAACGAGCCTTGCACTGGAGCTGGATGCCACTGGTTTGGTAGACTCAGAATCATGTCCAGTTCTAAAACCAGTTGTTAAAATTGTTGTTCTCCAACTCCCTGTTGTAACTGCTGTCTCTGTGAGGAGCTGGACCTTTTGCACATTGGCAGGAGCCTCTTCTACTAGTAGTTTCCACCCAATCATGATAGATTTAAAAATCCTTGTCTTTGTTATTGTACTGTACTTCTGCTCCAGTACCTGCAACTGGCTGCTCTTAATTTTGTAGTGTGTCCTGGCTGCAATGAGTTTACTAATATCAGCTACTTATTAAGACCATTAGGATGTGGTTTAGGGTCCTTTATACACATATTTAAAGCAAATTTATAACTCAATTATTTTGAGAGGTTACATGACGTGAAAGTAATGCAAAAGATTGCTATTGTTCTAATTTCCACAGAGACCACTGTCAGAACAGCAAATAACCCCCCACCCCCCCCAGGTACCTAAAGTCTCTTCGTAGCCTTTAAGAGAAGTGTTTCTAACAAAGTGAAGTATGTTGGTTTTGGCACTGAACATTTAATTTTTTACGACCCCTCTCATCTGAAACCAATTCAGTGCCCCAACAAAATATCTGAACTAGAACTGTAAAAAGGACAAATTGTAAGCAAAAGCACTACAAATTGTCGGTGTTTTGAGAATGACTTTTTTTCTTGCAAGTCTTTGTGGAAAAAACAACCAGTACATTTGCAGTTATTATTCATTTAGCAAAGGTTTTGTCCAAAAACCTCACAAACCTACAGACTAGTTTAGTTATTGCTATCTATCCAGAAGGGTATTTACAAAAGGTGAACTTGTCACTGTGCTTTTAAAAGGATTACATGATTTTGTCCTTAATTGAAAAATATTGCATATCATCTTTTTGCAAAACATTTACTAATTTTCCAGAATCACTTGTGTAAAAAACTTAGGAGCCTGTCTTCGTTTACAATGTTCTCTTTTGATGTACTTTAAACCTAGTTTCCTGGGGTTAGGTTTCCAGCAGCGGTAGGGACCACTTGCATAAGGCTCGAGGAAAGGTCAAAATGTATCCAAAACAATTGTGGGTTTGCGTGACAAAGTTTTGAAAGTGGAGGGGCCACAGGGGTGGCAGCTTCTGCAAGAAGCTGCTAGAAGCTTCCTCTGTGTCTGACAGAGCCCATGACAGCCGGCTCCAAGTAGGATCCGCCGCTGGCCAAGACAGAGCCCATCAGTGACAGTGGTAGTGCCTCTGGGATAACAGAGTTAAGAAGGAAGAAACACAAGCATGAGAGTTTTTGCAGCCAGAGAGAGGAGTGAGAAGATGTAAGAAACTCCGCAGACACCAAGGTCAATGAAGAAGGAGGGGGAGGAGATGCTCCAGGGCCAGAGTAGAGACTCCCCTGCAGTCCGTGGTGAAGACTATGGTGAGGCAGGCTGTCCTCCTGCAGCCCGTGGAGGAGGATGATGGGGTGTAGACATTCCACCTGCAGCCTGTGGAGGACCCTACACTGGAGCAGGTGGAGGCACCTGAAAGAGGCTGTGACCCTCCAAGCGTGGGAAGCCCACACTGGAGCAGGCTCCTGTGGAAGTGTGGAGAGAGGACCCCACGCTGGAGCAGGTTTGCTGGCAGGACTTGAGATCCCGTGGGGGACCCACTCTGGAGCAGTCTGGTCCTGAAGGTCTGCACCCTGTGGGAGAGACCCACACTGGAGCAGTTCATGAAGGACTGTAGCCCGTGGGAAGGACTCACATTGGAGAAGTTGGTGGAGGACTGTCTCTGGTGGGAGGGACCCCACGTTGGAACAGGGGAAGAGTCCTCCCCCTGAGGAAGAAGAAGTGGCCAAAACAATGTGTGATCAACTGACTGTAACCTTCATCCCCATCCCCGTGTGCCACTGGAGGGAAGCAGGAGAGATCGGGAGTGAAGTTAAGAAGGGAGGAGTGGGAGGAAGTATTTTAAGATTTGTTTTTAATTCTCAGTGCTCTGCTCTGTGTTTGCTTGGTAATAAATAAGATGAATTCCTCTCTACGTCTGGCCTGTTTTGCCCGGGATGCTAATTACTGAACAAACTTACCCTAACCCTTACCTTGGCCTATGAGCCGTTCATTACACCTTTCTCACCTGTCTAGCTAAGGAGGGGAGTGATAGAGTGGCTTTGGTGGGCACCTGATCTTCAGCCACAGTCAGTCCACCACAAACACGGTAACTTTTCTGTTGTCCTTGTGGCTGTATCTCACCTTTCCATTTCTTTCTGAGTTGTGTAGAATAGAATAGGGGATCACTGGTGGACTTGCGTGTACCAGGAAGCACAGTGGAAGCCCAAAGCTGGGTTTCGCGCACTCAGGATGATGCTTCTCCTGGGCAGTTCCAGGCTGCTGTGCCACACACCAGAACCCTCATAGCACCAAGAAAATGCTTAGCTTGGCATCCTCTGTGCTTAGGCAGTACTGCCAGAGAGCAATAAAATGATGAGGCCCTTCATGTGAGGGGTTGCATCCTTCTCCCGCGGGATCTGTGCAGCCACCATGCCAGCTTCACGGACCGGCTTTTCCTGCTGTAGGTCACACCATAACAGGAAAATGTCTGCACCATCTTTACAGCTTCTCTCTGGTGTATAAGGAAAACCCAACTAGCATTATGGGTTTGTTTACCTTTTTTCTGCTTAATGAAATGAACCAGACGTTGGAAGTACCTAGTGTTTGGCTCTAGAGATTAACAAGCAAAGAATGAACATATCAGGACATATTTACATACTTCATAGTACAGAAATTTTGTAGTGAAGAGAGACCTGGCACTATCCTGATGGAGGACATTCTGGTGGATTTTATTTGCAAACGAAAAGTGTGTGGTAGAATGCCCTGTGGACAAAATACTGCAATTAAAAATCTATTTGAAATCCATTCTCAAGCTGGAATTCAATTTGATTTAAATAGTGCTGCCCTAGGTATGACCCCTCTCTAGTATGTTTGACTAAATGGTTTTAGATAATTTGCTGCATTACTTTAAATTAGTTCAAGTGTTCCTCATAGTAAAGGAATACAATTATCTCTTGCCCTTTTATTTAAATCAGTAATTCTGTATATGGCAAATTAATATAAAGTTTTAAAACTGCAGCATCGTATAAAATAACATCCTATATCATCTTTACTGGTGGCATTTATCAATATATATTAGAGATTCTTTACCTTTCTTTTCTAGCCTGCAGTACACCCAATTCTTCAGAGTTTTGAGGAAGTCTTGCATAATTAAATAAGATACCTCATAAAGAGTAGGCTTGATAAGCTGTGAGAAGGGCTGTCATGCACGTTCAGGAAAAATGTTAAAACAGAAATTGTCTTTCTTGCAAAAATGTATTAAGTGTGCAAGAAATACTAGGTTGGGCAGTAAACAAAGGGAATGATGTTTTAATTATATAGGAATGGTGATGAAGCTGTAGTGATCAGGATTTTTTTTTTTTTCTTCCCGAAATGGTTTTCCCATCAGAAAATTTCAGTTTGTAAGAATGGTGTGGTGATGTATCAGTTTGAATAGGAAGGAGGCAAGCTAATCAGTAGCATGACTGGGACATGGCAGATTGAGGTTGTGTTTCCTTTTGATTCTGAGAAAAGATTTTCTGAATAATCTGACTTTCTTATCTACATGTAAGGGATATGTTTTTGCAGGAAGAAAAGGATTTTTACACTATGTAAATTGCTCAATTAAAATCAGTCACTGTGAACCAAGCAGGCATAGGTAATCAATTTATATCCATTGATATGCTGCAGTACTGTCACACTAGGTGTTTAAAATAAAGACCCTAGAAATTTAGTATTTTACCCCTTGCAACCTGTCTTAGAAAGACATTTTACAAGATCTGATTAACATAATTGTGTATTTCACAATTTTCTTTGCTGCTAAGTTTGCTTATATTAATATCAATTATCTGAATCCCATCTACCGAATGTGTAGATGGACAAATAGTTCAAGGTTTTTGGACAAATATACAGGCAAATGTGACTAAACTAGAGAACATATGAATTCATCTTTGACTTGTTAACTAATCATTTAAGGACAGGAAGATCCCAAAGTAAACTCCACTTTAGTTGCATAATTGTCATATTAGGATTACAGGCAATATGGCTTTTTATATCTGAGGCCTGACTGAAGATACATAAATTAATAGCATTTCTTGTTACAGAATCATCACCTCTTCTCAAAATCTATTTGCAAGACAAAATGGATAACATTTCTAACAATATCAGCACTGTACACAAGCAAATGGATTTTAGCCAAGCATTCTCCAATGTAATTCATTATGAATCAATTTATTCTTCCTCATGGTGATCACATAATTTCATCTCTAAGGAGTCAGTAAGAAAAGCATATGGAATTTCAGGCATTTGTTAGGGTTCTTATTCTGACTTTTTTAATTTAATAAAACCATCTACCCTGAACCAGGGAAAGTGATGGTCAGGAAACAAAATTGTTTAGGTGAGTCTCATCATTTTAAGTTACAATCTTCAAATCAGAATTCCCAAAGAGAATCATAGAATCTTTAAGGTTGGAAAAGACCTCTAGGATCGTCTAGAATCATCGAGTCCAACCGTCAACCCAACACCACCATGTCTACTCAAACACGTCCCAAAGTGCCACGTCTACATGCTTTTTGAACACTTCCAGGGACAGTGACTCCACCTCCCTGGGGAACCTGATCCAATGCCTGGCCACTCTTTCAGTGAGGAATTTTTTCCTAATATGCAATCTAAACCTCCTCTGAAGTAATTTGAGGCCATTTCGTCTTGTCCTATCACTTGTTACTTGGGAGAAGAGACAAACACCCACCTCACTACAACCTCCTTTGAGGTAGTTGTAGGGAGCAATAAAGTCTCCCCTGAGCCTCCTCTTCTCCAGGCTAAACAACCCCAGTTCCCTCAACTACTCCTCATAAGACTTGTGCTCCAGATCCTTCACCAGAGAATAACCTGAGTGTGTTGCTCAGGTCAAACATAACACATTTTCTGTTTAACTATAAAATGCATGAATAGTGACTACAGTTTTTGGGGGCATTGGAAGAATTTATACCTCTAACAGGATTTCAGAGGATTCAAACTTTTCTTTCAAGCCATGTAGAAAAAAGTCAGACCAACTAAAAAGCGTTTTGGACTTCAGATGCTTGATGAATTGGCTGTATAGTGTTAATGTATATTTTGTATGATTGATGTGGCTGACTTATTTACCCATCAAGCATGTCTGTCTCTTTGTGCTGTACAGCTTTAGGAACCAAAGATTTAGCAAAAATATGTGAAGTCAAAGAATATTCAGATTTATGGCTCACTTTCTTTGCCAATGAATTTAATTTTAAAATAATAATGAAGGACAACTCAAGGGACCTTTCAGAAGAAACCGAGGTAGTTTGCCATTCACAGTGATCAATCAAGGCTGCATTTTTCTCTGCATGTTGTCTTTGTGGTTTGAAGTCAACAGTCATTAGTGATTAGAAAACATCTTCCTTCAGAGATTTGTAAGCAGTATTGCGCACATTTTGTCCTCTAATTACTTTTTACAGCACGTGCATAATAACTTTTGGTATACAGTGCAAGCAGGCCAAATAAAAGCATGCTTTAATTTACAGAAGAAGTATTATTTAATGTAACTTCCACTACCTATTGAGACTGAAATAGCCATTGCTGGTTTGCACTATGTAATCCTTCCTTCCTTCCTTCCTTTCCTTCCTTTCCTTCCTTTCCTTCCGTAATGGTTTCTGTCACTTAAACCAATATCAATCCAGGATAATTTTTCTGGAGATCAGTAACTGTTGTCAGATAGGATTAGGAAAGAAGTTCCTTCTGTCTTATGAAGCTTCCATAAATATAATTATAAACATTGGCAAGTTTTTTAAGAAACACTGTCATATTCTGGAATAAATAAATGTTAGACCAGCTGTATAGAAGATCTAATCTGTCAGAAACGTTTCAGAAGCAGAGTGTGTGTAGGAATAATTTACAGTCTTATGTCAACTTTCATAATTGTTCTTAATAAATTTAGTAAGTTCCACTTCCAACTGGTGGTTGATGACTCTGGTTAGAAAAACAAACTGTATTGTTTTAATGACTATTATGTAATATCAAATACTGTATTAATATGAAAATATAAGAGTGCCCTGGGAAGTTCTTTTCCACAGAATTAAATACTTCTGTTATTTATTGGAACATACAAATTCTAGTACAAAATAAAAAAACATCCCTCTAACCATGGACACTGCAAACTCAAAATGTCATTTTTCGGTGCAAACTTACTTCTTTGACATGATAACTGACTTAGTGGATAAAATAAGAGACAGATAATAGGTAAAACTTAGTCTGATTTTTAAAGTTGTTGATATTGCCTTACATGAGAGCTTCATATTCAAGCAGGGAAAATATGATCTGATTACCTTAAGGGAAAAATACATTAAGCCAAAAACCCCAATATGCTCATACCAATGGGGGGGGGGGGGGGGGGG
>VWZZ01005681.1:94627-122828 GCA_013399095.1 Psophia crepitans
TGGTGGTATGTGTGTCACATTAAACAGTAGGAACACTCAGGACTATGTTTTGTTCCATTTTGGTTTGCATAAATGATTTGAACAACAACATGAATGTGTGTAAAACAGATAACAAAAAGAAGTTTTTTAAACAGTGCAGTGAACAGAGTTAAAACCTGAAATTTGTTTGAATAGTTGGAGAAATGGTTGGAAATCAATGTAAGGAAATTAAAAAAAGAAGTCCAGTGAGACTTAGAGAACAAGAACTACTTTAGGCATATATGAAAGGGATAATAACTGGCTAGGTGTCACAAAGAAACACCAAGTTTCAGGAGAGCAAGAACTAGTAATCAGATATTGTTAAATATGGGAACATACTGAAACATCTTTCTCTCCTCAGAGCTGCCAGTTTTGGGCACAGCATTTTATATCAGATGGAGGCAGATGAAGAGAATCAAAAGGAGAGCAATTAAGAGTTTAAAATATGAGAAGGAGCTTTAGAGTGGGGGAAATGCCGTATCAAGTAGAGGTTAGTAGGTCCTCCATGTATGCTCTGTGAAATAGGAACTTCTACCTTGCAAATATTAGCTGGAGCTGATGCTTCCAACTCTGGGAATTCCTGCGAGTGATCTAGGAGCTAGAGTTTCTGTCATTTAGATCCTTTCTGCTCCATGACAAGAAGCTTAAAATTTCTGTATATACAGACATTAGAGGCTATCTGCATGCAACAGCTCACAGTCACAGAATATGAAAGTCTGCGACAAACACCAGAAGAAACAGAGGGAATCAAGTATGAAGGCTACCTACCAGTTTAAAGAAGCATGCTTGTAAGCTATTGGTGCTTCACTCCTGAGAAATAATTTTTGCAATGTAATCCCTTACTGGTTCTATCTAATTCACATTTTGAAAGAAGTCTTTAGCAGTGAGGAGCTAATCAACCCTGCTAAGCAGGTCCTAAATCACACAGGTGCTTTCCAATATTTGTTCCAGGGATGTTTCAACCTATATTAATGACTGTCCCAACGTCTCACTTTGAGGCACAGCTATTATGTGAGGAACACATGTTGATGCCATAACAGCTATGTTGTATGTTACAGTAAAAACTGATGCTGCCACTCACACAGAAATAACTTTAGGTTCTCCTTTGTTCTCCATTTTTGTTCTTAGCTCCTCTGAATCATTGGACTGGCAATGAGCAGTGTCCTTCAAGCAACATGTGCTTCATCTCTTCTGTTTTTTTTCTTATGCATTCAAGGGCTTTGTTTCCCTTTTCTGGACATGCTCCAGCATCTCAATGTCCTTCTTGTACTGAGGGGCCCAAAACTGAACACAGCACTCAAGGTGTGGCCTCACCAGAGGTGGAGAATCGCTTCCCTAGTCCTGCTGGTCACACAATTCCTGTTATAAGCCAGGATGCTGTTGGCCTTCTTGGCCACCTGGGCACACTGCCAGCTCATGTTCAGTCAGCTGTCAATCAGCACCCCCAGGTCCTTTTCTTCCAGGCAGCTTTCCAGCCACTTTGCCCCAAACCTGTAGCATTGCCTGGGGTTGTTGTGACCCAGGTGCAGGACCCGGCACCGGGACTTGTTGAACTTCATATAGTTGGCCTTTTCCTATTGATCCAGCCTGTCCAGAACCCCCTGCAGAGCCTTCCTACCCTTGAGCAGATCAACACTTCCACCCAACTTAGGGCCACCCGCAAACTTACTGAAGGTGCACTCAATACCCTCATCCAGATCACTGATAAAGAACTGGCCCAGTACTGAGACCTGGGGAACACTGCTTCTGACTGGTCACCAACTGGATGTAACTCCATTCACCACCACTCTCTGGGCTCGACCTTCCAGCCAATTTTTTACCCAGTGAAGAGTGCACCTGTCTAAACCATGACCCACCAGCTTCTCTAGCAGAATACTGTGGGAGACTGTGTTGAAGGCTTTACTGAAGTCCAGGTAGACGATATCCACAGCCTTTCCCTCATTCCTGAGATGAGTCACTGGGTCATAGAAGGAGATCAGGTTGGTCAAGCAGGACCTGCCTTTCATAAACCCATGCTGGCGGGGCCTGAATCTCTGGTTGTCTTGCACATGCTTGATGGGTGCAACCAATATGAACTCTTCCATAATCTTCCCCAGCACAGAGGTCAGGCTGACAGGCTTGTAGTTTCCCAGATCCTGCTTTGGACTCTTCTCGTAGATGGGCATTGCACTGGCAAGCCTCCAGTCATCTGAGGTGTCCCCTGTTAACCATGAGCATTGATAGATGATGGAGAGTGGCTTGGCAAGTTCCTCCGCCAGCTCCCTCAGTATGCTTGGGTGGATCCCATGTGGCCCCATAGACTTTTGAGTTAGTAAGCATGGAAACAAACATTCAAGCAAGCAAAGGAAACAAAGTCTGAAGAATGAAAGTAACTCCACGCCACCACTGTCAATTTTAATTTGCTTTTTCCTGTGCTATTTTAATAGTTGCTGAATTTTGCAAAAAAACTCTATGGACCCAACAACAGAAAGAATTTTGAAGAAAATAATAGTGTACTTAGCTGTCTACCTTAAAGCCCTCTTTCTGACAGCTTTAATCATTCTTTGCATGAAGCTGGTGTCACCTGACCCTCTTCTGCTCTAAATCAGAGTAAGAACATTCAGGTCAATATGCACTGGTTTAAAAAACCTCTGGAATGAGTTCATCAGAGTGGGCTGGACAAAACAGTGTTGACTGATCTAATGCACACAATCAATACTACTTTACTGCATGGCTATTTGTAGTCACAAAGAGATGAAGGTTAATGCAGGCACTGCCTTTGAGGATCCCAAGGGTAGAGGTTTAATCTCCTTTTCCCTCAATGACACTACTAACACTTAAAAGTAGTTACAGAAGGGGCACTGCTCTGTCAGTATATAATTCATGTTTGTCATGATGTTTCCTAAAATAATCTTCCTTGCAGGACTGAAAAATGCAACATACATTTTTATGCCAATAGATATTATAAATTGTTCATTCCTTAAAACTCATAATAAATTCACACACGTTTATAAATACATTTGTTACTTTTCAGTAAAATAGTCAGTGCTTTTGCCAGAAGTTCCAGGAACAGTAGCAACATAATCAAAAAGGCATGCAATTTGTAACCTATTATTTAAAAAAATAAATTACATTTGACATTATGCACCAACAGCACCATATAAGTATCGGCCCTGAGAGGATGGATAACATATTTTCAGACACTATACTTCAAGACTAGCAGAATTCACCAAGAAATAAACTTGTGGAGTAATTTCATTGCTAATAATTCACTGCATATGAATATGGTGCTATTGTCCCTCAGTGCTGTACAAAGCATAGCCTTTCACGCTATTTCTAATCTTAACAATCTGTTTTCTCTTAAACTAAATATACTTTAAATCTTTTTCTGATATTATTTTGTAAGACTTTAAAATATATCACAAGTTACAGCCTTTCATTTATCCAGCCTTCCTTACTTATTCAGAGAGTATTAAATCTATAATCCAGCATCATATTCCTATTGGAGTTTGTAAGCCACCTACACTGTGTCCTTGCAGTGCTTCGGCAGCTCCCAGACTGAATTACAGCCTTCTATACAATTAGAAGTGTTACACTATGTGAGAACCAATGTCTCATTACGAGCCCACAAAGTGATGCTCTGAAGCACAGCTGTCCCCTGCATCTCTGATTACTGCCGCAATTAAGGGTTTACTAAATTCCTGAAAATGAAGAATCCTGCTGTTCATTTGCCCTGTTAGGACAGGCCCTTCTCTTCTCTGTGTCATGGACCCGATGTCCTAGCTTTTAAGACCTCTATAAAGTTAAAAAGGCAGTTACCAAACAACAGTGGTTGCAAAACCAGATCCCGTTCCTATGATGCCGGCCTCACTAAAACGCAAATGTGGAAAAATGACCGTGGCATCTCTCTCTGACTATTTTTAATATTTGAGGTGTCATCCTTTCTCCTTTTAAGCTAACAGAAGAACAGCTGAGTACCTACAGAAGACACCGTCTTTCTGCTGGTACACATTGAATCCAAATTCTGATTATTCCTTAATCAAATGTAAGAAGCCATGCAGTAAAAAAGGGTGAAAATTTCGCATTTAATAGCTGATAGAAACAAGGCTCATACTTTTAAGATTGAAACTGAATGAATGAGTAAAATACTATTTCTGTTTGCCTGCAGGCAAAACCTTCAGTGCTCTGAATCTTTTAGGAATTTAATTTTTAATTATAAGACAAAGTTTTTTCATCTGTATTAGCAGCAGAAATTCTTGGATAAGAAAGGAATCATAATCATTTCAATGCCATAAGAAGGTTGCGAATGTGTTTTCTGTTCCACTGTGGTATAAACAGGGATTAAAATCCATGAAAAAAATAAGATGGTTTTACAGTTACTTACTTTAGGTCTAGTATACTGCTTCAGGTTTCATAGGAGATGAAAAAAAAGTGAGAAAGAAGATTAAATGCCAGAGGGGGAAAAAAAAAAAGAATAATAGGAGAACAGGCTATTATTCTCCAAATTTGCTAATCTCTGAGCATAAGTGTGATTACGGTGCCTGGGCCTTTGTGGAAGAATATATCATATCACATTAGTCATGTGATATGATATATTGTCTTCTGCAAGAGGAAAAGTACCAAGCTAGCAGAAAGAACGCAGGTCCTCTGCAGATGTGTAAGTTGGTGTCACTGGCTTCCTCTTAACAAAGAAAAAAAACAAATTGTGGAAGTCTAAATGATAAATTGAGGGGAGATGAGAAGAAAGGCAGGTGCTAGTTTCTCAGTCTATGCAGGACACTCTTCAAAATGGATCTAAGTCAAGACCAGATTTTAAAAACTGGTGAAGGTGAATACAAACAGACATGAGAAAAATGTACAATTTAGGATATACTGGTAATCTGAGAAAGAATATCTACGCTAGTCACTAGAGACAGATTCTAAAAGGGAGGTAGCAGTACTTTTAAAGTAATGAAGGGGAAGATTAAAAAAAAAAAGATAGCCTTGTTGTCTTAATTGTTATTGGAGTTACCACACAGATTGGTTATAATATGGCTGAATGAAAAAATCAAGTGTGTTTGATATAGTTTGGCCTTTCTAACTTTTTCTCTATCTGTGATTTGTCTCCAGAAGCAAAGGTTTTTCTGGGTGTTACTAAGGACCTGAGATCGCCCCCATTTTCCTCTCTCTAAACTTATCAGGTGCAGCACATTCATTCTCTGTATCATGTGGAAGGGAAAACTTACGTCCTTGGCTGGCTCTCCCTACCCCTTTGAACACATGGATTCGCTCTTCAAACATCTCTGGGACCAAACTGATTGCAGTTACACTGACATAATTCAGAAATGCAGAGCTGCATGTGTTGCCTTCCATCAGCAGATTATTTTTTTTTCTTATCATAATGGCTATTTTGTGTGCTGTTTTTTGTTCCTTGAAAACAAAAATTCAGACCAAATTTAATCACTGGATCTGCTGTAACTTTTAACATTTTTAATGTAATTAAGAATACTATTTAAATTCTTGACACAAGTAAAATTTGCACTGCTTGTTGTGAATTTAAAAGAGAATTTCAGACTAAATGATAATTTTTTTCTGTACAGTAATGACTGCTTCAAATGTGATCACTGAGAATATTCTTTGATGAAATGATAGTAAATAATATCCTACTGGACTTAAAATTATCTCTATTTAAACATGTCTAAAAACGTTGTTTTATGGAAGCTAGACTCTGGTCCCCTCTTAGAGCTGTACAGCAGCACTCAGGTTCATTCTATTGCATTGACATAAAATATCTTATTTCATGAAGGAAGGTAATCAAAAGCATCAAGAAGATATATTTCTGTAAAAAGGAAGCACTTTGACTCAAAAGAAATATCACACTATATAATCTTAATATGATGTATGCATCAAAAAATTATGTTTTGTAAGCATAAATGATTTTTTTTTTCATTCAGTATGCAGAAAGAAGTAAGAGGCATAATCACAATTTAATGCAAATGCAAAGTATCAGAAAGTAATTAATCAGGACTTTTTTTTCTGTTGTCTGGACTGTGTCTTCAGGATTTTGAAGGCCAGTGATAAAAATGGACACACAAATGCATTAACAGGAAGAAGGAATAAAGAAACAAGCTGTTGGAAATCTAGGACAATATTCAATCAAGAAAGATCCTTATACCTGCAGTTATTTTTATTATATGCCAGTAGGTTAAAGCATATTGCTAATACACTGCCAATAGCACACCATAGCAGCAATTATGCAAAATACTGCAGTATTCAAATGGAATAGTAATGCTTGTTTGGAATAGAATTTGTTGAGATTATGTCATGCTTTCAAATGGAGGGACTGATCTCCAAAAGCCTCCTCCCTTGGAAGAAGCAATCATGTTGCCTATCACTGTGCCTTTCACACTTTCTCCTGAAATAAAGGGTGCCTAGGAGTGCTCAGTAAAACAACTGAAAATACTGGGTGGCTCTGAAGACCGAGAGGCAAACCAAACTACACTAAGCTCTATAAATGATATCTTAAAATAAATCTGGGCAGCAGAGAGCAAGTAGAGAAAGACTGTAAGCAATTTTTTAAGCCTCTACTGTAAAATAAAACTGCAAAACTGAAGGAAATGCAAGACGTGTCACATAATCCAATGGGTTTTGTCATGGGGATTATAAAAGTAAAATGTTCTGAGGAAACTGATAAAGTATATTTTTGTATAAAGAAAAATGAAACTTTGATACAAAAACATAATCACACCCTGTCAACAAAACCCTGTCTCTTTCCAGCATATTGATATTAGATGTTTAAACAAAATAATTTCCTCCAGAGGCCATGGGACTTATGAAATTCTGAAGTAAAGGCTGTTTAATATGTCTAATTAGTAGCATGTTAAATCAAGCATGTTGAATATACATTTAAATTGCATTACATGGAGAAGTGATTTGGAATGGGAAATGACTGTGGTATCCAATACCACTCAAGGAATGCTGAACTGTAAGCCTGAAACTTCAGAGACCAGTTTGGAAAGAACTTGCCCTCAAGCGAAGGCTTTGCCAGGGCCACCATGTGCTATAGAAGGGCAGTGCTCTGGGAACTCAACCACCACTGCACGGAGATCTGGCAAGTCAAGGCAACATGGAGACAAACAATTTCACTCAGTATTTCCTGGTCTTGTTAACCCGTCTACTAAATCCATCCTGCTAATTGTCTTACTCCAGGAGGTGCCTCAGCTTGATGGATCCCAGGCTAGGCTGGCTTCGTGCCCAGCCAGCAATGGGAATACTGGGAGGAGTGGAGCTTGAATAACTCCTCACTGGGCCTTCAAGATGTGGCATTGGGGCAAGGCCAGTACTGTAGCCTTATGACGTAACTTAGTGTTTGCAATGGTGAAAATAACTCCCATAGGGAGGGTTAGTCTTAGCTAAATCAGTCTTGGAAATGTATGTAGGTCAACTATGATTAAATTGTGTAAAGGAAAGAGAGCGACTAGATATCTTGGCAGTGATGAGTAACTTGCCTTCCCAGTTTACTGGGAATCCTATTCCCCTGCTTTCCTATATGATACAAATATTAGTTCACTCAGGGCTGGTTCCTCTTTAGCAAACAAACCAGTTTTCTCAGAAAGCAGCCTCAGACGTGATCTGGGGCAGTTTGCTCCCAGCTCCCCTCCCATTTGTACGAGTCTTACTGCAGTAGTTTTGGCTCTCCATGCCCCGCGTGGTGTCCAGAAGGTCCCCCCCAGCACTTCACACAGTGGGGCCTGCAGTAGCTACGCTCATTTTCATGCCACTGAAAATCCCACTATTCTGCTAGCCTGTGGCACAGTCTTTGTTATTCAAGAAACTCAAAACCAGGTGTCGGTCTTGAGGCAAGGCAAGCCACAGCATTTACATGGCTGCTCTGCTCTGCTTGTCCTGGTGCTTGGGACCACTCTTGGAGCAACTGAGGAGGGAGCCATTAGCAACCTCCAGAGTTAAGAACTAGAAGAGCCTCGTCCTGTTTTAATAACCCCAGCAAAGACCACTGAAACGGAGGAAAACCTTTCAGAACATGCATTTAACACTTCATATAACATGGTGGTGGACTAAGATGAACAATAAATAGTTAAAATACTATTTTATGATGTAGAGAAACAGAATATTGGTCCATCAGAGTATTTGTGGTTGATTCTACTTTATTACCCTGGGCATAAACCCAGAGGAACAAAACAGTAGATGGACTTTCATATGCTGACACAGAACTCCTTTAGTGAAATACTCATCAAAACACCACTAAATTAAAAAGACAAAGTGTGATCCTTTATTTTACCACAATTTTCTCCCAAAGAATGTGTTAACACATTTGTGTCTGCACCTTTAATCTTCACCTTGTGTTTCAAAGATCTGAAGATTAGCCAGTAAAATGAACTTCTGCTTGAGGCTAGACCCAAATATCAAGATGTAAAATAATTTTAACATACAGATTTGTCAGGCATTTGGTTTTCTGCAGAAGTGCTGTGCTAAAAAAGGAAATTCACAACAATTTTGAACCTTCTGGGATTTAAGTCCCCCCTCTCATACTGAACAGCAATGCAGATCAGGAGGAATGCTGCTGGAACCAACAGTTACGTTAGATTTAAGCTGATACCTGAGCAGTACCCTAAGCGTGTCTGTAGTTGCTCAATGAGTATGTTTAAAGCTAATAATGTGTTTAGCAGCTTTCTGAACAAAGGCTAAATCTTTATGTTCTACAAGAATTTTTAAGGCCTAATCCAAAATGGAAGTTCTTTTATTGTGGATTAAGCAGCCTTGCAATCACATTGACCCGCTCCCAGAGCACCCTAACTCTGTCCCTGCACTCCCAGTGTCTCTGTATGCCTTCCAGGACACCTGTTGCTACTTCCACCTTTTAATGCCTCTTTTTTTATATTTTCATTTTTCCAGGAGCTTCTTGTTCATCTACCGCTACCTTTGCTTAATTTCTTGTTCACCAGGATGAACCATTCTTAAATTTGAAGAGGGTGATACCTGGAAACCAGACAGCTCTTCTGGTCCCCTCTTCTCTCTTGAACAGTGTCCCATGGGATTATTGCAAGCAGTGCAAGTCTGCTCTCCAGTAGTTCAGAATTTTAATTAATGGGATCTTCAGCTGGTACAAATTAGGGTATTACATTTCATTGAAGAGAGAAGAAGTGGAAGTAAATTCTGGTCCAGTAAATGGCAAAACCTTTTGCTGACTTCATTACGTCCATGATGCCATTTAAATTCTTTGTATCACTTTTAGTTGCATCCTTTTTTTTCTATGAACTGGTCCAGGAATGCTAGCATCAAAAAGATGTGAAGAGGAGTGTCCTGGCTCTGGCCAGGCCGGGGTTAATGCTCAGGCCCGGGCCAGGTGAGCCGGGCCGGGTCGGCCGCTATTCCACACCACGTGACGTCACGCCCCTATAAAGGGACTCGACCCGGAGGGGCCCGGGGCTGCTCTGGGATGGGCTTGCTGTGGGCTGCGCGTCTGGGCCGGTAAAGTACTGCGTTTGTTACCGCGGTGGTTTACATCCCGGGATAACTACTGCGGCCCTATTGTCGTTTCCCTTCTCCCTTTGCCGGCCCATTAAACGGCCGTTATCTCAACTCGAAGCCATTTTCCCGTTTGTTGCCTCACTCTGCCCCTTGTTTTGCTGCCGGGGCGGTGAGCGAGAGGCTGCGTGGGGCTCGGCTGCCGGCTGGGGCCGAACCACGACAAGGAGAAGCATAAGTGGAATAATCTAGACAACAAAGGAGAGTCTGGGTATGTGAATTACTGCATGTATAAGTTGAAAAAGAAATGATATATGCTTATCTGTCTTGTATTTATTTCTATAGCTGAAAAAAGGATGTGTCTCACATTTAGACTCATGTTAAATTTTGCATAGGTGAGATTATAAAAGATTAAAAAAAAGAAAAAAAAAGAATGTAGAACCTGAACTGGGGCATGACCAAGTATTCTTATGCCATTACAGGCAAAAGTGGAACAAATGGCCTGAACACATAAGCAAATTATGTGGGTATAACACACCATAGGACATTGGTGTATTTGTATTAATTACTCATCTGTGTATCCAGCTATACATGTAATGCAGGTTTCTCTTCAGAGATGCAGAGTACTTTGAACAAGTTTGAAACCTCAGGCATTTCACAATAGATACATAATGCAACCCTGTGCAGAACTGCTTGCTTACCTTAGAACTGTTCTTAAATGTGCCTCAAATATAAAAAAATACTCTTTAAAAATCTGCAACATTGAGCCTAAACAAGCGATAGTTGTTATCCTTAATACTATGTTGTACACACTAACTGTTTTTTCACTGAATGTCTACCTTAAGATGATTTCTTCTAGCCAAGTTTCCTGAACATGTTTATGAAAAGACCACATGTGGTAAGTGTCAAAACTTTTTAAAATGGCCACATAGCACGTCGTCTAAGGTTTGCTCTTTATCCACTAAATTGGCTGTCTTGTCAGAGAAGGAAATTATACTGCTTCAACATAATTTGCTCCCAATAATTCTATGATAGATTTTTTTTAACCATCTTATTATCATCTAGGTGTTGATAAATTGATTTTTCAATAATTTGTTCTAGTACCTTTCTGGGAATCAAAGCTGGGCTGATCTGATAATTTTCTGGGTACTCTTCCTCTTAAAAATAGGTATAACATCTGGCTGCGACCACTCATTTTCTACCTTAAGTGACCCCTGTAAGTTTTGAAATCATTTGCCAGCAGTCCACACACAGATTCAGCTAGCCCTTTAAACACTCAAGGGTAAAATCTCATAAAACCATTTCGATTGAATTCACTTATTCAAATACTGGTTAGTCAATTATTTTATTCCATACCCTCTGGTTAAAATTGATTTTCTTAAATAGCTGGTCAACTAACCTCTTTTGCTAAAGCAAAGGAAGCCTTTTCTGTATCATCTACTATCTGCTCTCCTTTCCAGCTAAGTAGCAGTAGTATAAAAAAGCAGAGGAAGTTACTCTAATGATGATCTTTCTGTTGCCTTTTATATTGTTATGTGCCTTAGCCGTTCTGACATCCTGTTAGATGACTCTGCTGTTCTTTTCTACTCACTTCCAGTTATGGATTTTTTCCTTCCACATTTTGTACAATTCCTTTTTACTCTTCACGATGTGAAAGAAACTTGATGCTGCAATATTATTTCTTTATTCTACTTCTTTTACTTTCCGAGAATTTTCTGCTCTACTTTAAGCACAGTCAATGCAAAATTTTCTGCACTCCTTTTGTCCCAAAAATTTCTTTCTAAGAGATCCTGCTTACCAGTTCTCTGAGCTCATTGAAGTCTGTCCTTTCTGAAATCCATTATCCTATTTCTCCTGCTCTCAGTCCTCCTTTTTCACAGTGAGTGTTTTGTGATAACTAAATTTTAACCAGCGGCCTCTTTAGTCAAAATTATATCTGAAGTAACTACTTCTCTCTTAACTTTCTCCACCTTGTGTGTTGACCCTGGCCAGCAGCTAAGCACCCACACAGTCACAAGCTCACTCCCCACTGTTGTCCCCCATCACGATGAAAGAGAGAACAGGAAGAGCAGAAGTGGAAAACCTTCATGGGTTGAGATAAATGTAATTTAATAAAGGAAGGAAGGAGAGAAAAAAACAAGTGACGCAAAGGCAAGTGCTTGCCACCTCCCACAAGCTGCTCAGGCAGTCTTCAAGCAACAGCTACTTTGGAAGAAAAAGACTTCCCAGTTTTTATTTCTGAGCATGATAGTATATGATAAAGAATATTCCTTTGGTCAGTTTGGGTCAGCTGTCTCGGCTCTATTGCTCATCTCCAGCCTATTCATCAGGAAGGATTAGGAAAAAGAGGAAGCCTTCAGGCTGCGCAAACACTGTTCAGCAACAGCCAAAACATTGGTGTGTTTTAGTAACAAATCCAAAACACAGCACCATATGGGATCCTATGAAGAAAGTTAACTCCCTCCCAGCCAGATCCAGTAGTACAATGTTTTGAAATAAGTAAATATTCTCAACATTGTCAAGAACTTTATAAGCCGTTGATCTCCTCGCATGTTAATAGGCTAACAGATACTGAGATAAAATTCTCTATTACCATCAGATGAAGGCTTCTGTCAGTTGCTCAAAAAAGCTTCTCGTAATCTTGTAGAGAAATATTCTGTACTAGATACATAAAAAGACACAATCTAAGGTCTTTTTTTCTTTTTAAAGTTCCCTTAGAACTTTCCACAGGTCTCTTTCTTATCCTTGTTTGTAGAACAAGTATTTATGAGAAATCATTCAGAAGCTCAGTGGTAGAAGTGCATCTAAATGTCAGAAACCACAGAATAGCTTCAAAATCTTTTGAAATATTGAGTAGAGGACACAGTAGACCATGGTTACCAGTAACACCTACAGAATTTAACAGCTTGCAGTTGAGAGTAATGGTAAAACAGGGGTTGTCTTCTCCAAAAATAGTATTCTTATCACTTCAGCTAAGGTCAACTATATGATAAAACTTCACATTACTACTACGTAGCACATAAGCTCAAATCTAAAATGCCCCTGCCTGTCTCATTGTGAGATTCCACCCTTGAATTTCCATCTGAAACTTTCAGACCAGACCAGACTTGAAAAAGTCCCGCTCAAGTGTGTCTGATTTCAGCACTGAGCTGCTGTTCTCAGCATGAGCCAGTCTATCTGCACTTCAGCCACAGCAGAAATCAGCCCTAACTCTTTTCATGGATCTGGAACATAAATTCTGTAGTACTTTTATGAGAAGTGAGGTTTATTGAGCAGAAATTCATGTGTGCATGTCTGTCTGTCAATCCTTCTAACAATCTGGAATGCTTCACTAACCTTCATCGATTTTGGGGATTAAAAAAAAAGTAAAGAAAAAAGTGGAGTTTTTTTCAAGTTTGTACAAGTTGTATGAAAAAAGGCACCAGGGAATAGGAGAAAGGCACTATTACTGCCCTCCTGCACACCCGATGAGAAGTATAGTCTTGTTAGAAGTTGGTTCTCACCCTTGACACACAAATCAATGAGACATCCATTCTGTTGCTCTGAAATTATTAGTTATTTCACTGAACGCTGCAAATAAAAAGTCCCAGGAATGAGGCCGTAGCCAAGCAATAAAGCATAAGGATTAAAAATTGAAATACCACTCAATTTAGAAAAAAAAAGAAAAAAAAAATATTGATTGTAGTACTCTGAGAGATTAATAACAGATTTATAATTTTATTGTGTACTTCATTATAATTCTGTTAAACATTACACTTTTATATGGGCCTAAAGTCTGCTTCTCTTCTTTCACTTCAGAAAAAGAAAAAAGGAGGTATGAAGGGAAAATTACAAGCACATAAACAAATAAACCAAAAATCTTTATAATACAACATACATTTAAATTCAAAGCTTGAATTCCAGACTGAGCCCTTGTTTGGGGTTTTAGAGAACCTAATGTTCACCAAGCACAACCCCAGTGGCTTTAGCATCCCTGGGATGAAACTTGTGCAAGGCCACTGTGTTCTGCTACTTCATCCTAAAGGAGTGCCACTGTCAAACATCCTTTCGAATAGCTTTTTAGCATAGCAAGACTCTATGTGTAATATGTCTTACAGCTCAGAGCTGCAGTCCTTTCCTTTGCATCGTTCTTCCACTGGCAAATAGCATCCATGATGTGAATACTGAGAAGGCAGAGACCAGCTTTTTGGCCTCAGTAAAACACAAGGTATTTTCACTAAGAAATAAAATTCTGGTCCCACTGATTTCTTTTATCTATTTTTCTGAATGCCTGTGGTATCATTTAAATATCCTAAGTATTTTAATTTTTTACTACCAACAGAAACTCTGTTGTTTTTTTCCAAGTAAAAGAGGGACATTATGTGCATATTGTGATCATTTCATCTAAGTATCAGTAGTGAATTTTGTTTGCTGAGCTTGCTCCTTGCTGGCATAAGTTAGCTTTTTAGCATGGGCATCATATGGACAGTCTTTGTCTCTGGAAGTTAGAATATTTTGCTCTGGAGTGAGCCTACAGATACAGGTAGTACCAGACAAACACTACAATAGTGGCTCTTTTACTTTGGTGTGTACAGGAGCTTGATTATATTTCCTACAAATATCGACGAGTGAATGGGAAAAAATTCCTTTGTCTCATTCACAAAGTGACGTTGGTAGATACATTTCAGGTTACCATAAATTTTCTAATAAAAATTGAACTGTAGTAAATGAAGATGAAATCTCGTTTACCTGTAAAGTGCTGAAAGTGGCCGCTTGTTGCCAGGTTTTGGTCTGTATGGTTTTGGTTCTCCTGCCATGTTGATATCTGAAAGCAAACATTTGATATTAGTAAGCCAAATGTCTGGAAGTTAGAATGAGTTTACAGAGGCACCTTCATGGCACCTTCAAGACACTTAAAATGAGTAACAGGCAATGAAAATGGGCAGCATACCTAAAACATCTATCTAGTTTTTACCATTTCTGAGTTGATGCTATAAAACTTTCCCAAAAATTCGTACTGTAATGCATGAGGATTTTAGGCAAAATGTCAGTTATTGGTAACTGACATTTTTTAAACATACATGAGTTTTCACTCAGGAAGCTGAAGCCAATAATGTATTTCTATTAGAGAAGGATACTTAAATGGTAACTTAGATGTAGAGACACTTAAATGGTAACTTAGATGTGGAGACAAACTATGATCACAAGTCAGATTCTGTTGTGGAGGGATATAATGGTTCTGCAGAGTTCTCATTTAGAATCTAGAGAAATGCACACCGATCTTTACCTGGCGCTTCACTATCCACTCAGAAAGAGTTTTCAAAAGCAAATGAGAGTATCTATTTCCTAGCTTTACATAGGAAATAAATATTATTTATTTATTATTTGGTTCTGAGCATAAAAATGCACTGGCTTTAAAAATTGTATGGGGAAAGCAAAGATCTGGTTTTCTACATACTTTATGTTAGGCAGATACTTATAAATCTCAACACCACCAGAAATCTTGCACACACATTTTAAAAGGTCACTTATGTTATGCTTGTGTGTTTGTCCTTGAAGTGTAAAAGTATATGAAGCTTATATAAATATTAGTCATACTGGTCCTCAAAATTACTTTCTTCTTTTGAATCATACTCAAAGACTTACCAGGAAATACATGTCCACCATTTGATTGCTTGTAACTGTTACCCATGGAGAAAGAAACACAGGCCTTTCTGTGGAGAATACCTTGCTTGAGCTTAGGAAGCTGTCTGTCATAAAGACAAAGCTATGTTAAAAAGTTCCCTTCCTCTGACCATATGCTGCAAAGTCGCCATCAGAACAAATCACGTGGATGAAGTAAAACTTCTGAATAGGAAACGGTTCCCTGCCGTCTTAGTGCCGCTGCAGCTAAATCTCTCCTCAGTTTCACTAATATCCAAAGGAGTAAGATTCAACAAAATCATCAGTTATTTCAGTGTAAAATTGCTGTGACAGAGTAACGTATCCCATTTACCATGGAATCCCCCGGGGATCAGGACTTTTAAGGAAGTATATGTTCTTGGTAAAGTCTATGTTTAACCTGAAATTGGGTGCAGTGGAGGGAAGAGAAATAGAAAGCTGAAGGTGTAGAATAAGGAAGCATCACTGCCCAGTGCAGTCATGCTAAAAGCCCAGACATTTTTATTTAAGCTATTCTTGACCTCAAAAGCTGCAGTAAAAGCCTGAGACTTACTGACTGGATACTTTTGTTTCACACAAAGTGGAAAAAGTAATCCAACTGACTTTTTTTAACAATCAGAAACATGGAAAATGTGTGTCCCTCAGATTTTTTGACAGAAAAGATTTCTCCACTGGAATTTTCATGCTTGAAAATTTTTAAAGAATTTTTAAATATTTTCCATTTAAATTTTATATTTTGAGCTAAATCAACATCTATTTAAAATTATAAAATGTCCTGAAATGAAAAAAATTTGTGTAGAACTATTTCATATAAAATATAATTTTTAGTAAATTTTTCTCTGTATAAAACATTTAGGAATTAAATCTGATTGTAGTTCTTTTGTAGCATCTATATTACTCTTAAATCGTAGTTTTCCATAAAATATTAAATGTATTTTTTTACTTATTTCTCTGATATTGGATGAATATTGGAGACAGTTTTCCTACCTCTTTGAAATGCTTTCCTGCCCTTAATTTCAAGCGTTTTATTAAATATATATTAATATTCCTCTTCCATGGTTTTTAAAAATTCAGCTACGATTCCCTTATTTGAAGAAATATAAATTCTACTAATGTTGACCCAACAAAGTAAACATCAAGCATTTTTGCAAGCCACTGAGGAATTTTGATTGCTGTGCTGCATTTCCATTGGCTCCTGAATTGGAACAAAATTTTTATCCTGTGACCTTTACGATAATTAGACCTTTCCACACTATTTTAATATGTCAGCTTTAAGGTCATTGAATGTATTGACTTTCACCATCTTTTACTACAACTAGGTCAGATTTTAGGACAAAAAGGAGAATTAGAATCTGTTCTCGGGAAACACCAGAAGCTGTGGGATTCATCTTCACATATTTTTCATGTCTCTCATCTACTTCTCTGTCAGAGCTACAGGCCACTATTCTGAGGCATATGAACATTAAAGGACTTAAAAAAAATTCATTCTGCCAGGACAGATCAATACTATCTTGATGAATATTCTTGTAGACCTACATTTGCAGCTCTACAACACCCACTTTTAACAAAGATGGGTAGTGTGGAAGACTAAGGGCTGTTTGTTATGTGTTCCCTTTATTTTAATCAAATACTGTCAGAAAGGTAATGCTGTAAGAAAACACAGCTGTAAAGCTGTTCAAAATCAGTTAAGAGTTCCTTGCACTTAAATAAATCTCTAAATGTACTAGCAGAAAACAGTGAACCATGTTATACAGACAGTAATAGCCAGAATTTCTCTTTAACACAGGAAATAGTTCATAGAAAAGCTGTGCACCTGGGGCTTTTCTGTTAATATGAAAGTGATTGAATAGCTCTGCAACTCCCTAAGCACCTTGCAGTAAGTTAAGAATGAATGTAGGAAATGGTTTAAACAGATTTTCACCCCATTATTTTTCAACACCATCTACTCCAACCTCAATTTTCTAACTAAGATTAGAAGTGAACTTGTCAACATTTCACAGGATAGATTATTTCAAGCCCAACTGGAAATCTTGTGAGATAACTTGTTCTCTTGCTTCATCCATCATTAGTTTCACAGCAGACATTTACATCTACTAGGTCATAAACGGTGTGTGTCAAATAAATTTGTTGGCTGCAGAGATTTACCTGCACTAATAATTCCACCCCAAGGAATACAGAGAGGTATCACTCCTAATTCTGTAACATTAGCTACTGCACTTGTACATGAATATGAAACAGACAACTTGACAAAGGACACAGACATTCACATTGCTTCTGTGTGGGAACGGAGCAGCTCAGGGACTCTCACAATATTTTCTCTGATCATGTACTATAAATGTTCATTTAGACATCAACATTAAGATAAAATCAACATTGAAATTCAAAATATTAAGGCATCACTATGTAAACATCACACTGTAATGCAGCAGCTTGCTTTCTCTGCTTTCAGAATGAAATGAGATTACTTTATTAAAAGAAATGCATCTCTAGTTCTATCTATTCCTGTTAGCACAGCAGAGGTTAGTTAAGGTATGACATCTAGATTTCATCCAAGGTTGTGTAGAATTCATCAGTAGAATATATCTAATTTAGAACATGGTATTATATTTTTTCTAATTATGCTGAAAAGTACATAGCAATTAATGAGAAAAAATACTTTAAAAAAGAAAGAATATGCAAACCATTTAGAGAGAGCAGTCATTGTATTCTGCAGCTACATGAATTTGTCTGAAAGAGCAACTCAACACAGCAAGATCTACCTTTCCCCTACCACTGTTTCCTAACACTGCCTGCCTACCTCCTCTAGGCAGTATATATAGACCCAGGAGACTGGTGCATGAACCTCCCATTTTTGGAGAGGCAGTACCAGCTAGTCTTAAAGCCTTGCTCATAGGTTTGCTGACAAAGCAATCTGAGGGTCTGGTCCTGAAGACAAGAGACACCTTTAAGCAACCTCTGTAGTTGTAAGCAATGATACCTAAAGAATATTCATACCCTGGAAGTGTTTCAGTACTTCTTGGTATACTTGTCCTTCAGATTCTTTACAAAAGTTTTATTGGGGGAAAAAAAAAAGCCCAGCCAAAAAAACAAACCCAAAACCAATCAATGATTTTGGTTCACAAAATCAAATGCCATCAATAGAAGCTTCAACGGACACTAATTCAACCCATGAAAACTGGGACTTTGAGGCTTTTGGATGCATATCCAGGACCTATGTCTCAGGCTACATCAGTTCTCTGAAATTAAATACTGAGACACTAGTTCTCATTTATCTCTTGTATTAAATTGTTAGAGTGGTTTCTGACTTGACTTTTATCCCCAGTTAACAAATATGCAATTTCTAGACATAGGTAGAGAATTGACATGAGCTAGGGACCATTGCGAACTTGCGTTTTAGTTGTGGCCACTCTGCTTTGCATGGTAAGACCTGGTGAAAGAGAATGGTTCCAGGTACCTATAATTCAGTATTACTGGTGTGGCCTCTGAGTGTGGGCTCCACATCAGACAGACTGGGAACCAAGACATAGAGCTAAAAAAACTCTAAGGGCCTCTAGGACAACAGCTAGTTTTCTAAGACATGTTTCGTCACATGTTCTTCCACTCATTCTTGCTGCAGAAACTGAGACATTTCTTGAAAAATCCCACAGTTGTTTGACCTAAAATTTTGGATGAAAAAGGGTGTCATTGTGTACTTCCAGACTAGCCCTGCTTTAGACCAACCTTTAATGAAAGAAATGGTAATTAAAATTAACGTACAGAGAAAAAATTCACACAATGAATGTATAATTTATATCCATACAGAGATATGGATAAAGGGAGATCACGATGCATTTTCTCTTGTTTTCAGATGACCTGAAGTATATAGGACAGAAGAGGAAGACACAGAGCTAGATGCAATTAGAGAAAGCCTCTAGTCATGTGATTTATAGCATAAGTGGTCACCAGCAAAGCTAAAGCTAATCTATCTTTTATGCTCTTCCATCTACCAGTCCTATAAATCTCTCTGCTGTATATTAAAGGAATTTTAATTAAGTCATATGCCATTTTTTACATCATAGACTTCCTTTTTTCTTTATATGTTACATTAATTACATGGAAAATCCTCCCTTTTCCCTGTCTTAAGCACTGAAATTTGAAAAAAGAAGGAAGGACAGTCCTCAGTTCTGTTCAATTCTGTGTCCAAATTGCACAGCTGTAAAGAAGAAATTTCCTAGAAAATTGAACACAGACTCAAATTAACTTTCAAGGCTAGTAAAATATTAAATGAAAGTCTGGGTCACACATTTTCTTTTTCTGTAATGGTATTAAAAATAATTTGCTTGTGAGGCTCTCAGCTACATTTGGATTTTCTCTTAGCATTGAAGTAATTGGAAGTCTTTTTTTGTACAAAGATGACAGCTATTGTTAATGCTTCGTACAGAAGGAGACGCTTGTTGAATAGTCTATGAAATTGCTTTGTTCAACCATCTCTTCTTTCATTAAACACTGCTAAAATGAAATGAGGTTATAGGATTATATAAGCTATCATTCCTAACACCATTCAGTAACAGAAGTGTCAGGCATTGGCTTGCTGGAAAGTCTCTTTCTGTTCCCTAGAGAACTGGGTTGGTGCGTGGAAAATCCTGTCCTGTCCATACTCCCAGCACAAACCATTCCTTCAGGATCCTGGGGACAGCAGTCTCTTCCTTAGCTGCCAAAGGGATGCTGTTCGTAGCTGACATGCATTAGCCTGCCTTGGCTTTTTGTCTGCTTGCTGCCATCCCTGCACCTCCTACCCCAGGAAACAGCACAGTCACAGGGCAGTGCATCGGGGTCCCTTTGTGTGTGTGACCACCAGTGGTCCACGGCCTGCCCATCCTGCCTGGGAAAGGGAGAATACTAATTTTGTGGCCTCCTGAAGATTCCTCATGAATTCTGCGGAGATTGCAGAGGCAGTGGCCCAGACCTCACAAACTGCTTCTCTGCTGGCGTTCCCACTCCTCCCCTTCAGCACCGGACTTGAGGGTTCCTCTGTAAAAAAATCCACACTGCTATTTTGCAGGTTCGAGAGATTCAAACTCAGCTACATGGAACTCTGTGGCCACAGCCGCTTATCTGCAGACCATCCACAGGAGTTGTGGGAGTTTGGGTGTTAACTGTGTAAGCCCCTCGTTCAGTTCGTGCCGTGGCAGCCATGAAGCTGGCTGTTATACGAACTCTTCACCCCACCAGAGCCAGACTATAGTTGCAGGCGAGTGTAGTCTTCCTCTAAGATGATCCTTTTAATTTAATCAAGTTTTCAGCTGCTCTGTTTCCCAACCAGAGAACAAGTTCTCTACCTGACAAGTACTGTGTAACACATGAAGTGGCTAATTCTGCTCTTGCAGAGGATTGACGTTACCACGAGGTTGCAGGGAACCCATGGAAAAGTACATCAGATACTCTCTGCTACCCTCAGGAAAAGAAAACAACCGTTTTTAATGTAAGTTTAGCCAGATTAGAAGAAAAAACAAATGTTCAAGCAGGGAGTCTCATATGATCCCAATCCCCAGTCGTGCTGTACTTTCTCATTGCTGATATTAATGGAAAATAGAACTGGTCCTTGGTTACAACTTTTTTTCAGACAGTGAGGTTTGCAAGGAACACATTTCATTCTTTGCCTTCTCTTGATCACAATAAAGATGCTGTTTACAGAAAGCAAATAGAGCACCTATCTTCTTTCAGATCAAACACAGTCACTACAGGGCAGCAGCCAACGAACTCACTGCTGCTTTTCTTTGGTAACAAAAGATAGTTATTACCATGAGACTCAGACAAAGCTTAATGTTGACTAGATGTCTGAGTTTCTCAGCACTGCAATAGCCTCAAGCAGCAACATTAAACAGTGTAGTGGGGATACAGTACAAAAGTCCCGCATCTACCTCTTCCAGATTTCAATATGATTTATTCCAGGGAATGTGCCCTGAACCTCAGTAATTTTCAACTCTTCCTCAAAATACTTTTTTTTTTCTCTCTTCTAATACTTGGTTACTTTGTCTGCCCCACAGCCATTTATCTAACTCTGCTGCTAATGTTAGCTTCATGCTCCAAGCAATAGTTTTTCATAACAATTGAAATCTGTAGTGTATAAAAGAGTTCGCCATCCCCATAGCCCCAACCTCTTTGTCTTTCTCACTGTTCCTCCTGCAGATAGTCAACTTTATTAATGCAAACACGAACAACAGAAAGTATTTCTCCTAAAATAGCCATCACAATAACAATATTTTGCCCAAAATTGCTAACATTCTTTTGTCTGCATTTGTTAACCATATTTCTTGGACATTTCAACAAAATTTTTACATTTGAATTGCATTTCTTCACAATTTTGAAAAGTGACTGTTCCCAAGGCTTTCTGGGTGGCACAAGCAGAATGGCTTCCACAGAAATGCTTTCCAATGCACAGCTCATTCTGCATGTTGCAGCAGCCCGGGGGTCTGCCCTGGTTAGGGCAGGAGGGCCCAGTAGCCCCAGGGGCATGGTATAGAGGCAGCAAGGGATGGTGTGGGGCCGAGGATGTGGATGGGCAACTTCCAGGTGGCAGCCTGATTGACAGCTATCTGAACATGAGCCGGCAGTGTGCCCAGGTGGCCAAGAAAGTCAACAGCCTCCTGGTTTGTGTCAGGAATAGTGTGGCCAGCAGGAGAAAGGAGGTGATCGTCCCCCTGTACTCAGCCCTGGTGAGGCTGCACCTCAAGTGCTGTGTCCAGTTTTGGGCCCCTCACTACAAGAAGGACATTGAGCTGCTGGAGCGCATCTAGGGAAGGGCAACAAAGCTGGTGAAGGGTCTGGAGCACAACTCTTCTGAGGCACAGCTGAGGGAACTGGGGTTGTTTAGCCTGGAGAAGAGGAGAGCGGAGACCTGATCGCTCCCTACAACTACCTGAAAGGAGGTTGTAGTGAGGTGGGTGTGTGTCTCTTCTCCCAAGCAACAATTGATGGGACAAGAAGAAATGGTGTCAAGCTGCACCAGGGGAGGGTTAGATTGAATATTAGGAAAAATTTATTCACTGAAAGAGTGGCCAAGCATTGGAACAGGTTCCCCAGGGAGGTGGTGGAGTCACCGTCCCTGGAGGTGTTCAAAAAGTGTGTAGACGTGGCACTTTGGAACATGGTTCAGTAGACATGATGGAGTTGGGTTGATGGTTGGACTTGATGATCCTAGAGGTCTTTTCCAACCTTAAAGGTTCGGTAATTCTGTGATTGTAAGGTGTTGTTAGATGGGAGGGCAAAGTGTGTATTTCTGAAAGGTTGTCTATCATACCTGCTTCTGCTCCTGGGGTTTTTTTTTGGCATAACAGTAATCACTGAGGGATAGGTACATTTTTGATACCCTGCACTTTGCTGTCAAAATTTTCAAGGGTACATCTGACATTGAGAGTATTCCCACAGGCTAGAGGCTTTCATCCAGGCTGACAACAGATCAAAGACCACACATGCTGTGGATTTCACTGAATCTTGAAAAATTATGTCCACAGATCATCGGAGGCTGGTGGGGATAGAGGAACGGACCTCTACAGCCCCAAGTGCACTTCTACAACTTTCCACCACTATTCCTCTACAAAACACACCTGATTTTATCCTCATGCCTTGTCCTGAAATCCTTCCTCTATTCTTCACTGTTCTTCTTTACTCCGCTCTCATGATACCCCACCTGGAGTGAATGCATTCAGCTCTGGAGCCCTCAACATAAGGTGGACATGGACCTGTTGGACTGAGTCCAGAGGAGGGCCCTGAAGATGATCAGAGTTTAATTCTCTTTTCTATATTCCATCTTTCTGCCCATGATCTTCATGTTCCAGGTTTATCTGGATTAGAAGATCTGTAGAGGACATTCTTTTCAAGCTCCAAATACACTTTGGAATTACATACCATAAGTTTTATGGCAATCCCCTTGAGATACAGTAATTTTTTCAGTACCAGCTGTATGAAAATGTGTCCTAAATTATAGACTCAGAGAGTCATAGAATGGTTTAGGTTGGAAGGGGCTTTTAAAAATCATGTAGTCTAACCCCCCTGCCATGGGCAGGAACATCTTTCGCAAAGTCCCGTCCAATCTGACTGTGAACATGTCCAATGATGGGACATCAACAGCTTCTCTGGGCAACTTGTTCCAGTGTCTCACCACCCTCATTGTAAAAAATTTCTTCCTTATATCCAATATATCACATATTAGGCTTCTGAAAAGTTTTGCCTTTGTAACACCACCATTCTAAAACATTTGATGGACAGCCACAGAATTAGCTCATGTTTTCATGTAAAAACTTCAAATATACCCTTAACGCTATCACAGTTTTAATATTATAAAATAATATAACAGTAATATGAAGGAAAATGCCCTGTGACACTCACTAACTTAAAATCTGCCATTTTTATTAACAGGTCAAGGTTGAGTTGATAAAATGGCAGTGGAAGTGGAGACAAAGGCACTGAAATTTGACACACAAGAGGAAACATTATTGTAGAGCTGATTTACAAACAAATGATATGCCAAATCAAATATTTCTGTGTTAGCAATACTTAGGTTCTAGTCATGTACCAAGTCTCATTGCCAGTGTATGAAGTTCCCCAGTGGATTCAATCTGACAACCAAACTACAACGACATAGAAGCCTATTGCAAAAGCAGGACATATAATAATTGAAAATATTGTCAAGCTTCAAAATGAACAATATGTAGTGTTATTTTAATCAAGTCTCTGACATTTCTGCAAGGAAAATACAAAAATAGTTTATAGGAATATAGAAAATGCAGTATCTTGTCAGACTGATGGTTCATATACTGTAGTTTTCTGCCTTCAGCTACCCCAGGTATTTTGGAAGGAGATGCAAGAATCTTAAACTAGCTAGAAACAAGGTTATTTTCCCTCCATTCTCTTATCATCTCAGCATGATTCTCCTCCAAAAATGCTAAGTAGTTTAGGATTACTTTAAGTCCTAAAGTAAGATGCTTTATCTTTCCTCCTATACCGATTTTGTTAGTACCTAACTGGTACTAACTGGAACTGGAAATCACTGCAACTTGACATGGCCTTTCTAGCTACATAAATCTCCAATTACTCTGTTATTCTTACTATTATATTACATTTGGTGCATTTTTTAAACAAAAAAATGTGTTTTTCAACAAGAAGTGAATTCTGAATTGGCCTCATAATCCCTCACCTTTCATCCCCTTAAGTCCTTTTTCAACCACTATTAATTTTACCCATGACTAATAATGAAAATCATAGAGGTAATGTCAGAAACCCTTTCTCAGAACATCATCTTCTCTCTGCAATTTATTGGGCTTTTGCTGTTTACTTCTGTAGGTCTTGCATGCAAGTATATGCTGCTTTAGAGGTTCTCTCACAAGTGATTTAAGGTGTAATACATATTGTTAATGATATTATTTTGATTATATCATGAATCAATAGCAGGAAACATTGTAATAGTTTTCTAAAAAGCATATTAGGAAATAAAGTAATTATTTTGAAACTCATTAAATCGAGTCTGAATATCAGAGATAATACCAAAAAGACCATATTCCAGTTTAATTTTTAAAAACTAAAAGTATAAATTAGCGTGCATATTAGTATACAATGCTACTGAAGGTCTCAAACTGATCATTCACCACCCTTTTACATTAACTGGATCCACATTCTTTTATGCTTCCCAGTACCATTTTCTGTCTACCTTAGTTTTGCCATACAAACAATAGATCTCTATTACCCACAAAGCCAATACGTCATTTTGACTTAGAGACCGTAGGAACCAAGAACTCCTCAACCCTGAGTTAATTCTTTTCCCCAGAAATCTGTAGGACCGTGATATTTCCAACTTATTTCTTCAGAATGTGTTCATTTTGAGCAAACCACACATACACACAGTTTGTAAAAAGACTTCAGAAACTAATCTCTACTGCAGTTGGCATAGAAATATATAGAGCTAGACAAGACAATAAACACTTATCGGACATTTCCTTCTGTCGTGGTTTTACTCCAGCCGTTGGCTGGGCACCACATAAACGCTCGCTCAGTCCCCCTCATCAGAAAGGGGGAGAGAATCGGAAGAGCGAAAGTGAGAAAACTCGTGGGTTCAGATACAAGAGTTTAATCAGTGAAGCAAAAGCCGCGTGCACAAGCAAAGCAAAACAAGGAATTCATTCCCCACTCCCCACGGCAGGCAGGTGTTCAGCCATCCCCAGGACAGCAGGGCTCCGTCACGCGTAATGGTTACTTGGGAAGACAAACGCCATCACTCCGAACGCCGCTGCCCCCCCCTTCCTCTTCTTCCCAAGCCCCTTATAAAACCAAGCATGACGCCATATGGTATGGAATGTCCCTTTGGTCAGTTTGGGTCAGGTGTCCTGTCTGTCCCCTCCCAAGTCCCCGCACACCCCCAGCCATCCCGCCGATGGGGCGGTGCAAGAAGCCAAAAAGTCCTTGGCTCTATGTAAACATCACCCAACAACAGCAAAAACATCTCCACTATCAGCGCTGCTTCCAGCACAAATCAAAAAAACAGCCCCATACTGACTTTCTTGAAGAAAATTAACTCTCTCCCAGCTGAAACCAGGACACCTTCCTTGAAGGCTTTTCGGATTTATACCAGATTCCTATAAGGAGTCCAGAAGCTTTATTTTTGCGTTGTGTCTCATTGGAAGCCATAGTGTTTGTTTTGCACCTTGGTCCTGAAGCTAAAACAGACAAAACTCCCACCCCACACCCCCAAGATTAAAATTTTCACCCAGGTTGCTAAGCCCTACCCAAGGTTTCTGCTTTTCCCTTTTCCCTCACATATATTTACACGTATGCTTGTGTGTGAAAATATTCAATATAGAAGCATGTATTTTCAACCAGAACAATTTTTGTTAAGTTTTGCGATTTATCTTTATCACACAGTTTCTGAAAATAGAAGATTGCAAAGGACCACTGAGGGATATTCAATTCCTGAATCTGGAGTTAAATTGTTGCTGTTTAAGTGCATGCTGGAATCAATTATTTTAATATAGCAAACAAAATATTCCTTAGTCTCAGAAATGTCATATCTGAAATTGTTATCTATCATTATTGCTAACGGAAGACTGATGCCGTAGACCTATCCTAAATCTCAGTACTTGCAACTTTTAAAACTGTTAGGTCTGGTAGGGTCTTTCTTGTTCTGTTCTTTTCTTCCCCCACCCACCCCAGTGCGATGAGAAATTCCAGTGGCTGATCAAATGAAATAGCTTTCTAAGCTCACCTGGAAACATTAATCTTCTGGACATACTGCAAATACTGCTAATCTTAAGCCTGTCATTTAAAATGACGAAGGCAGTACAAGGAAAGATGCAGGCAGACTTTTTAAAGCCTTGGCATTGTTATTTTAATTAATTTTAGGTCTAAAAGAAGATCCCTAAATCTCGCATTGCAACAAACAAAAATGGCCAGATAAAACCACTGGCATGAATGATCCCTCAGAGTAAAAATGAATGTGATTCAACAGAGCATTGCTTCAGAACATTCTCTCTTAATCTTTTGCTTCCCAGTGTTCAGCTCCTTATCAGACACTGCTGTTAACATCATGACATATTTTGTTGCTTGAAAGCAGTGTCAGAAATATAACTAAACCCTAAAAATATTTGTGCTGGTCTGTTATACATTGGGCCAACAGTCTACATCTAGCTGTGCATACCTTCACTCTGCTGAACCTCAACTTTACAATCCTTTCCCATAATGCCTGATACTACTTATCAATTTTATAAGCATTTATAATTCCGTATGTAAAAATATTTGTACCTATTTTCCAAACAATTAGGCCAGAATGGAAAAGCAGTGTTCCTGTAAGAAAGGAGACAGCTTTGGAAGAGAGTTTCAAAAGCTCTCAGTGTTAATGTAACCTTCCATTTAAATAAGCAGTAAATTCAGGTTTAGGTCAGTGTTGTTACTTTTCACTATTCAGTCATTCATTGCATAATAATCAGAAGACTTGTCTTTTTTGTTTGTTTATTTGATTTTTTTTTGTGGGTTTTCTTGTTGTTGTTGATGTTTTGAGGTGGGGTCCAGTAAACTCCAGTAAGAAGGAAGAACATTGTAGCCCTTACATAAGCAGCTTGCTCATTTACATGGTCACTGTCAACTTGAGCTGTCTTACTTTAGGGAAAAGGAAAAAGTACATCCAGCAACAAAGCATCCCAGGGATTCAAGATCTCACAGTCTATAACGGACATGTTCCAAAAGTGACAATGGGAAATTCCAGCTGATCGATTGTGTGATGTTTACAGCTGTATTTATGGAAAAAGTGTTATACAGGGAATGGCTTTGTGCTTGAGCACATGTCCAGTCAATGTGGTGCGTGCATGACTGTGTTGCTGCCTTACCAACAGCTATCCTCATTTCCAGCTCGTTTACCTGTTATACAGTGAGTGAAAAAAATCATAGAATTATAGAACCTTTAAGGTTGGAAAAGACCTCTAAGATCACCAAGTCCAACCGTCAACCCAACACCACCGTGTCTACTCAACCGTGTCCCAAAGTACCATATTTACACGCTTTTTGAACACCTCTGGGGATGGTGACTCCAGCATCTTCCTGGGGATCCTGTTCCAACGCCTGACCACCCTTTCTGAGAAGAATTTTTTCCTAATATCCAATCTAAACCTCCTCTGGAGTAATTTGAGGCTGTTTCCTCTTGTCCTATAGACTTGTTACGCGGGAGAGGAGACCAACACCCACCTCACTACAATCTCCTTTCAGGCAGTTGTAGTGAAGTGGGTATTGGTCTCTTCTCCCAAGAGGAGGCTGAGGGGAGAACGATCAGGTCTCCCCTCAGCCTCCTCTTCTCCAGGCTAAACAACCCCAGTTCCTTCAGCTGCGCCTCAGAAGACTTGTGCTCCAGACCCTTCACCAGCTTTGTTGCCCTTCCCTGGACACAAGCCAACAGCTCAATGTCCTTCTTGTATTGAGGGGCCCAAAACTGAACACAGTACTCAAGGTGCAGCCTCTCCAGGGCCGAGTAGAGGTGGAGGATCACTTCCCTAGTCCTGCTGGCCACATAATTCCTGATACAAGCCAGGATGCTGTTGGCTTTCTTGGCCACCTGGGCACACTGCCGGCTCACGTTCAGTCG
>VWZZ01005681.1:122927-138493 GCA_013399095.1 Psophia crepitans
TGGGGTTGTTGTGACCCAGGTGCAGGACCTGACACAGGGACTTGTTGAACCTCATACAGCTGGCCTTTTGCCATTGATCCAGCCTGTTCAGATCCCTCTGCAGAGCCTTCCTACCCTTGAGCAGATCTACACTCTCACCCAGTTAGTATAAATGGATGCCAGCCAAGATCAAGCATCAGTTACCCACCAGAAAACCAGTTCTCACTTCAAGATATTGCCAGATTCTGCTATGGAAGGGATACACCATTATTTGGAGCAGTTTTCTTTCAGCATAGTTATTCATTTAGATTTGTCTGGAAATAGAGGCTACTGTTGAATTGTTCTGTTTGCAGCAAGTAACCCAGAAAGGTCCATCTTTGTTTTACTTACATTCAAATAATTAGTTTAATATTTGACACTTCTCCTAAATGAAAGCAGTGCTCAAGCCTACTGCACTTATGATATCATAGCTCCCCAAATCCTGCTCAGATATTGGAAGTCTATAAATCCCTCTCTCCAAGATGTGCAAAATAATCATGCCCACAAGCTATTACACGGAATAATTAATGTCTGGCTATACTCTCCAAATTAAAAATGGTGTGTTTTTTTTCTTTGATACATGTTGCAGTTTTGGGAAGGCAGATAATACAGATAAGTATGAAGGACTATCCCCAAAGGAAAACAAAATCCACTTGAAGATAACAGTGTCTCAGTTTTGGGTTCAACAGGTTCCTCAGGATACACTAGCTGTGGTGACACATGCTTGACAAGGAAGGTCATGATGGATCATGCACAGCACATTTTTTTTCTGCTAGGATGCCAGCCAAAATGGAAATGGTATTGCTGCCATGGCTGAACAACAGGCGAGGGCAGCCGCAGTAGGGATTAGTACTGTCACTGACATAGACTTCAGCTGTCAGAGGGGGATACAGCCTGTTGTATAGTAGATGGGGAATAGGAGGACGAGTGAATTAAGACCAACCCATGAAGAATATAAATATTCCACTCAGGCCTCATAATGTTCATAAACTGGTTCTGTCCTGCTTTAGTTCTGCCTTTCTCCGTACCTCTGGTTGCTTCACAGGCAGCTCACATATGAGTCTGTGGGCTGGTTGTGAAAAATTTTCTGGCATATGTGACAGCGTGTTACAGCAGTGCAGATGCAGAAATTATCTAACATGACACAGACATCTCCTAGGACTCTAACGACGAAACTGAGATTTTGATTGTCGCAGAGGAGTGTGATGAAGTTTCATGGTGCATGCATGTAATCTTGCATTTGCAAATACCTGAACGCATTTTTCATGCATTACCAAGAGAGCTAACTGTTAGAGTATTTGCATATGAAAAGACTCCCCCACACATAGATTGCCAGGTTCCAAGTTTTTTTTTTATCTAGGAAAGGTTCTAGTTATCACATCTTTAGTTGAATTTAATTTTATTTAATTCTCTTTAAACTGAGAGAAAAAGTAAAAAAAAAGCAATCAGTGTACAAAACCCATAAAGCACTGGAAAAACTACCATGTTAGAGGTGTAAATATACTTAATGTATCAATATATCTTAAATGTTAATATTTTAATTTTAAAATCTGTACTTAGCAAAATTTTGCAGTTTTACAGAATGCAGAACCTGCAGAACAGTATGGGAGCTTTCACTAGTTTTTGCTGTCACTGGTTCTACTAAAAGTTAAGTATGAACATTTATTCTGATATAAGATGATATTGGGAGAGAAGTGAATCACAGGTCTTTTGCTGATATAGTCACTCCTATGGTTCAGTCACTGGCATCCCAGCAATGAAAGGAATCTGTGCAAAGGTCAAATACAAATTTTATTTATGTATCCCAGAAAATACACCTTGGCACTGATTTTAAAAGTTTAATCTAGGTTAGATATACAATGTTGTTTTTCTTTTAATAAAATCATAAAAACTTTTATTCCACAGTTTACTAGATATGTTTCTGTTTATTTACTCAATAAATTATTTGAATGACTACTATTTTATCCAGCAGTAGAAACTGTACAGGAAACCTGCAGTGGTAAATCCCCGTACTTTGAAAGGAGGTAGGAAGCTAAAGATCTACACTTGTGTTAGAGAGGTGACCAGGAAGGCATAACACCACTAACCAGTTGGTAGGATAGGCAAAAGACTGCATTTTGGGAAGAATTCTTTCAGTCGTTAATCTAGTTTTCAACTTATGTGGCAGTATTGAAAAACAAACAACAAAACAAACCAGAACTATACAACCAATTATATTTTGAGAAGAGATCAGCTTTTATTTATTTTCAAAATTCAGCTGTTTCTCCCCTCCTTTCTCTTACACACGTATGCCAATCGTTCCTGAAAAATCGGTCTTTTCTCTTAGTGAACTACATAAAAGGCGAACGTTCTTACAGGCAATCCATTTTGTGAAGGCTGAACACATTTGACAGGCTGTCCTGGAAATAGCTGTATCCAAGACTGTCATAAGCAAGGTTGCATTGGGCCATGAGCTTTCATATTATGCCTTCTTGAAATAAATGGTGCCTTCTTGATATGCACAGGACTCCACCTTTCATACCCCACACCCAGTTTGGCATGCAAACACTTAAGCCACGTGGACCTTCAGCAGCTCCATCCAGGAGGAGGCAACCATTCCCCTGGGCTCACACACAGTGCATCTGCTGTGTCCAGTAGTATCACACCATGTCACAGTGGGGGATAGCACACTGGGGAAGTGTTGGTGTGTCCACAAAACCAGGAACATTTCGTACAGGTTTCTCCAATGTTAATTGAATTATTGACTTATTGACATTGTCACCAAGTGACACATTTCAGTAGTAAACCCAGTATTTTTGTCACAGACCAACAACAGCAGCAGCTTCCTTTTACTGAAATGGCCATACCTGAGTTACAATCCAAAACCACATGATGAAATGATAAGAGGTTTTAAACCATAGCATCAGAGTTATGTCTCTACAACTAGGATGTAACTTTGTCAAAACTAAAAATACTTTTGGCAGTGATGCAGTTTCTATTTGCCCCAATGGCTTCACCGACTGAAAAACCAAAACCTAAGATCTATAGTTTGTTAAGTATGCATATTTCTAAGCTAACTACTCCAATAGACAAACTGCCAACCATTAAAAACACAATAAAAATAAATAATAAACACCATTTGATCTTTTATTTCATTCTCTCCCTTGTGGCTCCAGATGGAAGTGGAAAAATAACTGGCCAAAAGTTGGATATTACAAATAAAATGGATTGCTGTGCCCATCACTACATGATAGCACAGATAGGGTCAACGCAGGTTTGTGAAAAATTCCAGGTGGCTTTTGTCCCTGGGGTGCGTCTGCAGTGAGCCTGTGCTACCATGTGGGGTAATCCAAACCCTGGGTAGGGAAGAAAGCCAACTAGCCAAGGGTGCCGTCTTAGCTGGGAATGAGAAGGACATCTGTGGAGCTGCTCTTACTGTGCGTTTCGAAAACTCATGGCACTCCCCTTCACTTTTCTGCGATATAAGAAGGGTGTCATATGGCTTTATTCCTACAACCAGGTCAGAGCACTTGACTATATTAACGTATCTTGTGCTTTAGGATTTAAGTTCTCCCACTGCAAGGGAGACAGAGCTGGAGACAAAGTTTTCTTTCTTTCAGTTCTAACTCCACTGAGAAGAAATGGATTATTGCTTCTACTTGATTTTTATTTTTTAATGATGATTGAAACAAGAATAGAATCCACAAAAAAAAGACAAATCTGTAAACACTTTGCAAAGAAAATGGCAACGGGGATTAGGAGTTTCATAAATAACAATGACTAGTCTATCTTTTTACACAGGTTCTTTAAATTTCTGATGCAGATATCATTTCTTGAAACAGAATTTCATACTCTCTGCCATTTTAACTAGGACCCAAAGTAAGAGCTTGTTATCTTTGTTCTGGGAAGGTACTGAAAAAACGTTCACTGGAGTTAAATGCTGGTCTCCATTTGAATATCAGGACTCTTAACTTACGACATATATGAGTCTTCCTGCCATTTTGAAAAATATTAGAAACAAGATAATAAACAGAAGTCCTTGTGAACAGAAGATTAAAAAGGAAAAGTAGGGAACCTCTGGTTTACTCTTTCCCTTCTAATCATGAGCGGCCTGTTGCTGACAGTAATTATTTTCCTCATCTTAACACCGTTGGTCTCTAAATTCTGCCACATACTTTTACTTTATCTGTAACCTTAGATAATAATTGTTAGCATGGTGACCAAAGGAAAGGACAGAGTCTTCCCAAATGGCATACTGAACGTAACAGAAATTATAGGTATGCTTTTGAGAAATCAAGGATGTTAATACCGTAAAAGCTGAAGGGAAAATCCATTTGGCATAGGAAGCGTGGGCAGCGGACCATGTCATTTAGTTATACTAGAAACAAAATTAGTTCGAAAGAAGTGAACTGGTTCTTCATTTATTCCTAATATCTAAAATGCTTGTACCTGTGAAATTGAAATTTGGCTGAGAGAGTTTTGCTGTTGCTTGGTTTTATGAAGTTTAGACATTTTCTTGTGCTAATACTTCTACTTAAAGAAATAGTAATCAACTAAAGGACGACTGTGTGTAGGGTTGTAAAACTGACATAGCATTAAGAATTTTGTTAGTTTAACTACGAAGAAAGAAGGAAAACCCCACTATCTTGGTAACAAGATCTAAAAGCTGTAATGGTAATGGGAAGAGACAGAAGCAGTGAAGAGACAGAGGTGTTCAAGTGCAAACTCATGCACTCTACTGTATGCATAAGATAATAAATGTGACAAAAATTATCCTATATACTTTGCTCAAAATCCATATTTATCTAGTCCTACATGATCTAAAACATCATCCTTCATGAACATAAAAATGGCCCTTATGTGCTTTGCATGTCTGTGGTCTTATCAAACACTTCAATAAACCAGTTTGTGAGTCCTGTGCTAGCAATGATTAGGACTTTCTCCCATCTCAGCAGCAGAGGAAAGTGGTGTGTCAGGAAGAAAGGAAAATACAGTGAGTTACCATATATGCTCTAGAAACTCCATAACAAGCAAACAGGAGAGAGCAGTAAACAACCACAGAGGATGAGACATGCCACAAGAAAAAAGAAAGTAATAAAATATAAATATTTTCATTAACGACCTCTAGCTTTATCCAACCGCTCAAGTATAGGAACCATGAACAGCCAACACAACCTCACGCAGTGATAAACTGGCATCTCCCGCCAACCCCCTACAAAAAAATACTCAACAGCATAGATACAAACTCCATGTTGTAATTTGTCAACAAGTGTTCAAGTGTGGATTTTGCAGCTCTGAGCTTAGGGATCAGTAGCACAATGTACTTGACCAATGTCACTTTTTTCTAAATGTTGCCTTTTCACACTTTGACACAACACCCAGTCCTGTCAGTTCCACTTACACTGCAGTCGGGCTGCGCTCTGGGCATGTTCCTCCTGACTGCACGGATGCCCCTTGTGCTATGACTTAGCACATTTACTCGCTGATCTCCTTTTAGTATCCTGCAAGATAAAGCCACTGTCATGCAAAAAACAAACATGACTTATGTTCTCGCAAGAGAAAAGTCACAGATTATATATTGCCCTCTGATTTTCTGACAGTAAAGGAATGATTGCTTCCTGTAATCTTGAACATGTTACTAGTGAAGGTAAGATTATTTCAAAATAGTTGCATATTTTATTTTGTATGTAACAATTGTAATATTTAAATTATCAGGACCTCATTTATGTTAATTTTTAACCCAATTTTCTTGAAAAAATCTTTACATGTGAATTAATTTCCTCATGCTTAGCTATGAATGTAGCAGATTTATATCCATCTCTGATTTCTGCTCAATATGAAGAAAAATAAAGTTGATGGTGTAAGATAATCATGTCTCTTGTCTCTCTAAAAATATGTTCATCAGCGTGAACATTCACCTTCAACTATCACCAATAAGGCCAACAACAAAATATGTAAATTTGGAATAAATAAGTGCTCTGACTGGTTTGGGTTTTTTTTTCAGAAAATGATTATTTCTGAAAGATTTAAGATAGAAGTAAGATCACAGAACGTAAAATAGAAGGTTTTGAGCAGGAATGAAGGGAAGGCCTGAGCTAATCAATCTCAGGGAGATATTTGATGAGAGGACAACTGATCTTCTGTAGAGGACAGAGAATACCTGGATACACTTGTGGTACCTTAGATCAGTGGTAACATGGTGGTAATGTTGATATGAACTTTACTAAGAGGATGATAATTCTTTAGTCTGTTTACCATACAAAGTAAAGCTGAGTGAAAAGGAAATTGGAAGAAGAAATATTAAACAAGAAGGAGGGCATAGCACATGTAAACGAGACTGTGGCCTCGATAAACCTCCTGTAAAAGAGGGAAAGAGGGTGTGATCTTTCTTGGTAAAGGGATTATTTACTTTGGATTAGTTATGAGATCATCTAATTTTAGCCATTTATACCACTTGTCTTATCTTAACCTGTTTTTTAATCTCTGCATGCCTGAATTCCTGCCCATAGATATGGAATTAGGCAGTTGCGTGCATATTGCCAGAAACCGTCCCTCTCAGGAAAGAAGCCAACAGACTAGGACTGTCACAGTCTCCATATAAAAGGCTTTGACTAATAAGCTTTCTTCTGTAATATTTATTGCTTGCATACCAAAGTCCTCCACAGTAACAGCAGCAATTAATGGCAGAGTGTAAATATCAAGTTTAAAGGATCTGAAATGTCATTTATTGCTATAACTTTAAAACACAGAATGGCTAGATGCTCAGGTTAATTCAAAACTAGCTATACCGATGGCAGAAGTTGTAATGTAGGGATAACTCAGGCTTTTAGCCATTGAATTATACAAAGCTATTGCTGTTGCTACTACTAATTGAGTTGTTTTCATTGACAAAGACCAAACATCAAAAGAAATTTGTTATGAATAATATAAGCTTGTTATTTTTCCATATGAAAAATATACTGTGTATTCAAAATCCATGAGTCATTTAGAGTACTAGTGTTTCAGTACCTTTCTTCAGTAAAGCCATTTGCAAAAACTATCATAAAAGCAAATATTTGTAGTTTTTCTTGAACTTGTTCTAATACATTTTTAAAACAAGAAAAAAAAATTAAAGTAGTAGTAAGAATTCATCCTAGTTGCAACATCATGATCCTGAGCAAAAGCCAGAACCAACCAACTGTATGAAGTGTTGGCTGGGAGAAATTTGATACCATATGAAAATATTCTATTGATAGCTTTTGCCCTCAGGAAAACTCAGTTTTGTAAATTCACTGTAACGAAAGAGGATGGCAAACAATTTGCAATACACCAACAACCTACCCTTCTAATGTGAATAACCTGAAGAAAGCCACACCACAGTTAATTTTTTAGTCAGAACCAGTTATATTTAATTTCTAATTTCTCATAAGATAATTAATTAAAAATGTTGCACTTTTATCTCTCAACACAAGTTGCTATACTAGATGAGACATCTACCCTCTGATCACAGAAATAACAATTGTATGGTACAGACAGGAAAAAGCTTTTGCATAGTTTTACTCCCATGCTCGTGTCAAATTGTATGACTAATATAATGGCTGTGTTATTTCTAAGCAATTTGTATCTCTGCTGGTAGGCTTAAGCAAGTCAGAAGGAGCTTCTGAAACCATCAACACAACATTGCCTAAAGGTAGAGCTGGTGGGAAAAGGAGAGCTGTGATATGTGGGATACAGGGGAGCCGCTGTCAACTCCCACCCATGAAATGAGAACAATACTCCCCCCTCTCCTCATCAATTGAGTTATGAAGTGATACATAGGTCTTACTTTCTCATCCTTCTTCTTCATCTTCATAACTTTAATATTTCCCAATAGTGCAAAGAGGTTCTCAAAAGAGGAATCAAATGGTCTTCCAAACCCAGGGACAGATGCATAGCAAATTTCTGCCTCTGGTTAAATTCATAGCTGACCCAGAGCACCCATTCATAAACACTGGTGAACATGCAAACACTTTAATCCAAAATGGAGAGTCTGTACCTCAAACAAACTTCCCCTGGAAACTGTCAGCATGCCCCAGAAAAAGTTCTGTCCTTAGAACTTCTCTGGAACTCCAGAGAGGGAGAATATTTGTTCAGAAAGAGCATCTGAGTGTAATCTCTTGGAGATCTGATGGAGGATTTTGTCTCCTGCACTGGGTGTATTTATCATTGGTGGCTATGTTCAAATGGGAAAAATTGCATTACCCTGGAAGCACATGGCCCATGATAAACACCTTGTTCAGGGATTCTGGTGATAAATACTGTCAGCATATATCTGCTACAAAGGGGATATCTTCTTAAGCTCCAGCTAGCAATCAGCTTAGTTCCAATATAGAGGGATTAATATAGTCACCGGATTTTGTACCAGCCAGTGTAACTAGAAATGGCACAAACTGGATAGTAAATCAGTCACAAAACATGGAAATATATATCTATATATAGCTTCATTCATTTAATGATATATACACCAAAAAGAACATTTCTGATCTTATTTTCTATTAAAATAAAATGTGTTTTGCTTTTAAAAATATCTACATTTTCATACAAATTTTTGGAAGTCTGGAATCAAATTTTTTAGTACCCTACAGTGGTTGTTCTCAAATTTCATTTGCGGCTAACCTCTGAGGCACCAGTATGTTGAACACCCTGGTTTGGTGCTAACCAGTTTAGAACTAAGCACTGTATGCAGATTTCATGGTACGCCCCAAATAAGCTGCAGCAATTTCATACTTTGCAATTTTAAAAGATGAAGAATATTGCCTATGAACATTTTTACAAGCGGAGAAGGATTGAGCTGTGTTTACATGGGTTGTTTATCATCCAGGTTACCCTTTTGCTTTTTTGGCTAATGCTGACAGGTTTAGCACGCAAGCTTTGGTGGCACTCGTGGACTTCACCATATATATCCAGGGCTTGGCAATTATAAGATCTGTCACGGAGACTTGTGTTCCTAAATCCAGGGTACTCACAGTTATGTCAGTGAGAATCTTAACAGCCACACTTATCAGATCATGGCAAATACTAAAATGACATTTCTTAAAGGAGCTTAAATTTTGAAGAAATGTATTTTTTCTGTACATGAGCAGAAGTAGTATCTGGCAAAGGTCACATGCATTCAGTTTTGATTAAAACACGCATCAAGCTAATTACTGTTTCACACAGGCACATCCCAAGCTTATCAATGTCCTTGTTGAACATTCTCTACTTTCCTGACTAGACTGATTCAACGATCAAAATAATTAACCAGCTTTGTGGCAAATCAAATTTATACAGCTGTGGAAATGAAACAGGTGTGACCCACATGTCTTCTCAGTTGATCTTTTGTCATGGGACTTCAGCCTCATTTTTTAATTTAAGGACCTTGCCAGTAGTTATAAATCACAAGATAAGGCTATGATTAATGTGTCAGGGAAAAAATAATGCTTCTTATGTACCACACCTGAACAGTATCAGTGCACAGATAATGAAAGAAAGGTGCCAGAAGGAGTAACTCATGTGTGTTGATGAAATCAGGAAGCATTAATTAGACACACACTATTTAAGAGTATGTAGCAAACTAACATGCCATAAAATTAAAGGCATGATAAATAGCAGGTTGATTGCACATCAGGAAAAAAACTGATGAAGTTACACTCCATAATTAATGAATCCCTTCAGACTACAACTTTCTTAGGCCTTATAAATATCACCTGAATTACTGAAGTAGCTTTGAAATCGTTCCACTGGGGAAATTAATTAAAACTGATGAAAGACATATAGGAGCTATAGCTATCTTTAGTATTTCTGGGTTCATTGCAACCTGCTGAGTTTCCAGCTGTCTGAGCTATATTTCCGATAGAGAAACCCTGATTCTTGTAGGTAGAGCTGCGAGCTGGAGGAATATAGCAGAAGTAATGTAGTAGTGTAGATTTATAATCTTTCATTAAGTCAGCTTGTGCTGTTCCAATTTTGTGAACTATTTTTTGCTATGTAACAAGAAGAAAAAAAAAAGCACAATATGCAGATTGCCCACAAATCCTCTTGGTGAGGACATTTATACAGCTGCAAGTGTGTGATCTTCTTCTAAGGAAAACGGCGATGCTGCTTCTTTTTGCAAGACCAGATTCAACTTTATTTTCAGAAAGTCAAGAGGGAACTTGTTACTTCTCCAAAATGCAAGTTTCTGGCCACAGTAGCATGATGCTTTCAGCACAGAATGGAACCGACCTCCATTTTCCCTACACCTGACTTATTGTAAGAAAGACACACAAGAAGAAACATAAATTAATGCATAAAAGATAAAAAAGCATTTAATTATGCAGAATTGCAGAAATAAGTGATAAACAGTTGCTTTGATAAACCAGTATATATAGAAACAGATTGTTACTAAGAAAGTAAAATAAAAGCAAATTTGAGGTATGTACCCTATATCTTAATGGAGTTATAGAAAAGTTGTGAATGGTGCAATTCAGCACAAGGGATCTGGGACGTGGCTTCCAGTGGTTCTGAGGCTGATGTTTAATCAGCTTTTCCTACCATTACGTTTGATCATTAAGAGTTCAGATTCAAGCCCAGAGATCACAGCCTTGGACAATATTCTATTTATATAGGTTACAACTGTGAATCTCTCTATAGAACATTTCAATCAGCTTTATTATTATTCCTGGTGTTATTTTTAACAAGTTAGTAAGGACAGCACAAGAATTTCTCTAATTTCTAGAACTTTCATTCATCATTGGACAAATCTTTCAAGATAACACACTGACTCTGCCATGACAGCATTAAATAGAAAGAAAGATCACTACCACCATTTGACTCTAGCATCTCCATCAAAAGACCACTAAATATTCTTTTTAAAAATCCTCACCTTGACAGGATGGTATTAAATCCTTTGAACTTCAACACAGACATGAACTCTGTCATAAACCACTTTGTTCTCATCTCATATTTTCTAGAGTCAGAGCACCAGGTTCATGCACTCACACGAAGTGTTAAATTACATTCATATCCTAATGTTTCTGAATAATTTATGTTTAGAAAATTTATAATAGAGCAGTGAGCAGTATGAGTATTCCGGATGGATTATAATTTCTCTTAAAATACCTCTTATGGCAGGGTTTATAAATTGACTGCTTAATTTGCATTTGCTTGAAGCACAGCCAAATATGTGGTTATTAAAAAAAAACACATTTCTTTTTTTCTTTACTAAATGCATTTTAAACTGATTTGGCGGGTGGCTTTTCAGAACTGAGAGAATGAAAATTCACACTCATGATTTTCTGCTGGTTTTCATTGCCCTTCTGATAAAAAAAGAAGAAAAAAATACAAAGCTGACTTGCCAGGTTTCTTACAGCTTTATTAGATGACGAGAGGCCAAACTGGGGGACAGATTTTTGAAAGTTCAGTTAATGCCCAACAACAACCCATGTCTCTTAAAAAGTATCAGTCTTTTGTACAACGCATTCTTAAAGCCTCACTGCATATTTCCCAAGAAGGATTGCCTCTCTTGTTGTATTTCATAATATACTATTTCAGTAACTCTGTTTTGCAATAAAACGAATTGTCTGCCAACTATGTAAACCCAGCTTGGCTTCCGCTGCTGTTCATGACAAGATACTTACATGACCTAAATTAAAGGATCCAGGTGCGCTTTTCAGCACACCACCTAGCTGCTTTCTTGCCAACATCCCAAGTCCCTGCTGGGGAGAGCGCCAGCGATGTCCTCACTTCTGCCCATTCCTAGGCTATGCTTTCCACAGAGGAAAACCTGAGTATGGGGATGGATGAGGCCATCATGGCGTCACCCAACCTAGGTCCTGGGGAGAAATGACTTCAGAAATCAGTTAAAACGCTGCCTCAGTGTGCATTTATACCCACATGTATGAACAGTAATAACCTGGATGTTGTTTACATGCAAGGTAGATCCTGGACTTTTTAAAAAGTCACGGATAGGAAAATCAGATTACTTGAGGCACTAAAGTGTGCGCACTTGCACACGTCAAAACATTCTATTCTATTCTGATGGTGCAACTTCTAAATCTCTAGTCACTCCAAAACATTAGTTCTTGATGGCTGTGTGATAGCTTGTGTGTAATAATGGTAGCCGTTTGTATTAATTGTTCTCAACAAACGACTACAGCAAATGATAGTAAATTGGACACTTTTATGGCAATTTCAAGAGATAATCCAACCAAGCAGCTGAAGAAACAGAATAAACAAGCATTCACTTGTAAGATATTCCCTTCAAATCTGAGTTAAATCCCCAAGGAATGTTCCTGGGTCACGTTACGTGGCTGTTTTCTGTGAATGCATTGCGTAGGACAACATCGTTCTTTTCTAAGCAATAAAGCCTTGATTCAACACTGTTTTTGTCAGTGTGAATTTTGCCATTGATTTCAGTACTGCATGACCAAAACTTTAGATTCGTATAAAAGTAATCAATAAAACAAAAAGAACGCCTGGAGGAGATGTTCAAAGGCACAAAATGCTGTTAAAAGCCTGCTTGCTGGAACTCACGTTCAGCACAGATTAGCTGGCAAATTGTCACTGGACATTGTTCCCATCTAGTCTCTGATGCTTGTCCTAAATTTTGCAGACAGCAGTGGGTAGTGTGTATCACATATAACCTAACTACGCACAAATTATCTTTATTTTTTAACTGCATTAAATGAGTCAGAAATAAGTTATAATGGCAAATGATATATATCAGCCACTTCCTTTTAATTTTAAATTCTCAACATACAGCACTTGTTCATCATGTTCCTGAGTTATAAATTCCTGGCAGGAAGAACGTTACGTAAGGGAAATTTAAAACTCAGCAAAAATTGTAAGCCAGTTATTTGCATGATTTTTCTTTTTTTCCCCCTTTTATCTGCATTTCTGTTTCTATACCTACAACTTCTTTTGAAAGTACAATTTTTTTGAAGACAGTTTACATGCTTCAAGTTGCCTATTTGAGCTACCAGGATCTGTAGACAACATCTGACCATATAGTAAAATGCAGAGAGTTCTATGGCAGATCTCTTTTGTTTGAATATGTACAGTACATTCTGTAGAAGTAGATTTTAAATTCAAGTGTAAACATGTTCTCCAACATTAATAATAGCATTTTTGGCTAATCAAATATTTTGAAAACTGAATTTCACTAAGTATCCTGAGGTAACATAACAATGTTCATATATATTCAGGCAAAGATAAAGAAAAGATGGAAAAATGCATCCTAATATATTTTTATGAAAAGAAAGAAAGAAATCAGATTTCCTGGTGACCACACAAACATTTGCAGTGTGGAAATTCACACAGCATTCATGGGCAGGTCCATTTGATAGAATCTGCATTTCATGAGATACTCTTCTCATTTTTTAAAAAGACCTTGGTAAAAGCATAAATCCACCTTATTATAAGAACAGAGTACAACAGATTTTGTGTTTACTTTCACAATCTTGCTAGCATTGCTATCAAAATGTTAAGATTTTTTCAATTAATCACTGGTGGGATTATTCTCACATACAGGAGGTACTTTATAAAGAATCATATCAATATTCATACCTATTTAGAAATAATTTATTGTCTGTATTTATTGTCGAGTATAAGCAAAACATATGTGAATAACAGCAAAATATTTTCTTTTTGACAGAGATAAAAAAGAACCCAAGTAGATGCATTATGAACATGAATGTTTACAGTATCTTGTTTGTGACAATCAGGATTTACTAAAAATTCACATGAAAGATCTGTAACATATCCAATAATTTCTGCAAACATGCTCAGAAAGCTTTTTATCCTATATTTTATAAAAATTTTCAAATCATTGTGTGTGCATAATTACACTCAAACTGTTACAGAAGGCACTGGTGGCTGTATGCTATCCACTCATTGCATGCCTCTAGCTACTCACTAATGAACCTGCTTTAAAAACAGTTTTCTACTTGTGGCATCTACATCAGCTGATCACTGTCAAGTGCAGTGCAGTATGTGTGGTACATCACAGGTTACTTATATATCATAATATACATTACTGGGGACCTCGACACCACAGACGGTTCTAGTTGTGGCGAGCTGGGGGTCGGCCTCTTCTCACAGATAACTAGTGACAGGACAAGGGGAAATGGCTGCAAGCTGCGCCAGGGGAGGTTCAGGTTGGAGATGAGGAGAAATTTCTTCTTGGAAAGGGTGGTCGGGCATTGGAACGGGTTGCCCAGGGAGGTGGTGGAGTCACCATCCCTGGGGGTGTTTAAGGAAAGGTTAGATATGGTACTTAGGGACGTGGTTTAGTGGGGAATAGGTGGTGGGGGGATGGTTGGACTAGATGATCCTTGAGGTCACTTCCAACCTTAATGATTCTATTCTATTCTATTCTATTCTATTCTATTCTATTCTATTCTATTCTATTCTATTCTATTCTATTCTATTCTATTCCCAGAAAGCTCATCAGTGGTTACCAACAAGGAGGTAAGAGCAATAGCAAAAATGTTGTCAGATTTTCTCGTCTCATGAAAAGAATTTGTAAACAAACATATCTTAATGCTTGAAAACTATTTTAATTTTAGGGAATATCAGTGTAAGGCTAGAGCTAGATATATACTGACATGAGACCATCTTTTTAAGACTTAGTCCTCATCAAATGTATTAAATGGAAGATAAAAGATTATACCCAGCAGGAAGGCAAACCAAATCAGTACTTAGTGCACCAGAAAAGCAATCATGATGTATGTTTCTGTTTCTCATTTTACAGGTGACCAGTACTAAATCACTCAGATTTTTCTTTGGTCACTGGGGGCAAGCAGGAAGGTACTTCCCTACTCACCCTAACACTCTCTCCCTGTTTTTTTTTCTTTAAATGATAGACTGTAGGTTTTAAAAAAATCTTCCCTTCAAAAAAGATAAGTGATAAAATGAAAAAATCATTTTCAGAACAATAAAAAGACTGCTGAGTGCTGAGCCTCTCTGGCAGTAGGTTTCAGTTCTGTGCTGATAGCACATGTTGCCTTGCAGTAACACAATAAAAATATAGCAAAACCAAAGTATTGCAAATAGCGTGTAAAACCTTTCACTTAGTCCTAAGGAAATAATATCTGAACACAAGGAGTGAAAACAGACTAGAAGGTCACACTTAAACCCAGCTTTATGATAGACCTGGAGGTGAACCAAAATCAGCAGTAGAATTACCTTTGGAAACTATTAATAAGACAAATACCAGCAATTTGGAGAACAATTGTTGTTCTGTTTAAAGAATTACAGTTGGGTGATTTTCTAAGGCAATTTCTAATTCACCAGGGTCAAAAGAAGTCTTATAATACAATCTGTATTCATTATTTATTTATTTATGTATAAATTTTTACTGAAAGCAAAAAAAAAGTGGCCCTAAGCAGACTTTATTTTGTGGGAAGTTTGAGAAAAAAGGAAGAATAGTTTGTAGAGATCACTGCAGGCTTCTGCAAAGGACGATGAGGAAGAGATGCCACCTTATTTTTAAGCAGGGACAGAAAAATCTATAACCATAATCCACAACATAAACTGACATCGCAGCCTAATTTTTGGAATGTTTAACACACTAATAGCTTACACACACAAAA
>VWZZ01005681.1:138503-162512 GCA_013399095.1 Psophia crepitans
TTAAAAAAAAAAAAACTTAAAAAAAAAAAAAAAAAAAAAAAAAAAAGAAGAAATGAGGTGGAACAGAGGAAAACAGAAATTTAAGGCCAAAAATTTGAGCTCTTTAAAACTAAAAATGCACTATAAATAGGAGCTGGAGTCAAAATATTGATTGTATGTGCTTACAGACTTCATTGTAATGCCACTCCGATGTACCTGAGATCTCTGTCACTTCTGGGCTATGTACAGAGGGATGAGGGGGAATTTTTCCAAAGTAACATCCAGAAATATTTCTGGATTTTGCTGTCAAAGAACCTCAAAGATAAAAAAATGCTCAAAAATGCTAAAAAATGCTGGACTTTATGTAACATTTAGGTCTTGACTGCTGCTTCACAACAAGTAAATATCCCTTCAATGGTTTATCAGATTTTGGATCATAATTTGAGAGATTTGAAAGGTATTTTTAAAAGCTTTATGATTTTTTCCTTGTGAAGGTGTCAGTGTGTGCATACTGTGCTTGGTCTTATCAACGGTTACAGTTGGAAGTATGTCACTGCAACATGTATTTGAAATCCTTTCCTTTTTTCATTTTGTATGTTTAATTTTGTAATAAAAATTCTCAGTGATTTATTGAGAAAAGATTGCACATATCAGAAAGATTGGTATTTCAGCCTGTTAGCAGTTTTGACAATGGAACAAGACAAAGATATAAGTTTTACTTGAAGTTAAGACCTGTGCTGGAGGTAGGATGGAAGTGTTCTTTCCTGCTCTGTTTCTGCAGAGAAAGAACATGAAAGGGAACAGGAAAAAAGCAGGTTGGCTACGAAAACAACAAAAAAAGTGTGCTTAAAATCAGGACTTGTATTGCCTGCATATGCAGTCACGCAACTACTTCTTTTGAAAAAGTTGGTACTCCATATGAACATTAACAACAGCAAGTTTTCGCTTAAGACAACACATTCTCTATGCTCTGAAACTCCTGAAGGGTTTTTCTCCTTTTTCTTAGTAGACAGGTAGATGGCACTTGCTACAGCAAAGTACAGAGATTTTATTAGAGGAAATCTGAAGTCGCTTCAAGATTTCCATAACTATATAGGTTTTAGAGGTTCTATGAGAATAATATTCTCTCTAACTTGCATGTATACTATACGGTTTGAATAGATACTTTGCCACCAGGTCCCTAGTACAGGTTTAAAAGAGACTTTTTACAATAGGTGAGCAATCTTGATTTAAAATCTAAGCGATGGAGAGGAGAAATGGCATGCACTTTCAGTAAATTATCTCTACGACTGATTACACTCAGAAAAAGTGTATCTTAATGCAGCCTGCAGTCATCTAACTTCAGGTTTTAACCACTGGACTTCTGTTTGCTCAGTTTAAGAGCCAGGATTGTCTTTCTATACAGATTGCATTAGACTACGATTACGTTCAACTTGTTGATTGTTATTTTAATATACTTCACTTTTAAAAGCTGTTATTGGCTTTCCCAGATCTCAAGTCATTACTGGAGTGCAATCCCAGAACTTGTAAGTTTTGGTTCTCTGTAGAAGACTAACCAACATACAGTAAGTGTTGTTTCACAATGATAAGTTGTGTTATTGATGAACACAGCAACATCTGCTGCTGGCCTGAGCAGGGCTGAGAACTGGAATTCTATGTGTGTGTGAAAACCATAATTACATTTATATTTCTGATACCTTCTTAGTTTTCAGTGACTTTTCAAATGCAGTCTTTCAATGGTGTAGTACATTCATTTGCTGATTCCCCTAATAAAACTCAAATCTCATAATCCAAATTACATGATCTGCATGTGTTCATCTTTTTTAATAATATTCTTTTTATGATTCTTAATAATAGCTGATGTATTTTTAAGAAATCTCCCTAGCTTTCCAATTATTCTTTTTCTTGAAATGTTGTATGTTGTCCACTTTTCTACTACCTTACTTATGCAAAATAAAGAAACCGTTCCCAACGTTAAAGCTATAACCTTTTTAATAAGGCCAAAACTATTATTCAAGTTTTTTCCTGCCCCAAATTTCTCCTTCATAAAACTGAAATGACTGGTTGGATTTCTTTATGTTCTCCACTTGCATTGCAGGTGTTTTGTCTCCTGCTCTCAGATGATGTTCTCAGAAGTCCCTTCTGAATCTGTACTTGTACTGTTTATTCCTTTCTCTCCCCTTTCCAAGAGAAATTGTAAGTTCTTGAGTCCTCAAGCTTTCCTCCTCACTTTCAGTATTTCCTCCCAGCATTTACTCTACAGGGACAAAAATTCTACTTTTCTTCCTGGGACAGACTCCCATCAAGCAGTGGGGAGCATCAGATGAGTTGTGCATGTAGGGTTTGGTCAGACTATTAATCTCTGAAAAGATGCTTTTCAAAAAATTACCTTTCAACACTTTGGATTCACTTGCACAGTCTAGAAGCAGAAAAAACCCGTCTGCTTTAGAAGTCTGCACAGACACTTGAAAAAGTGTCAGAGAAAAACTAGCTTATTTACCCTGCATGCTTCACTGAGGAACATATGTCTAAAGTTTTACTGTTTAGTAACATTGGGAAATGAATAATTTCAAACAAGCCAACCTCCTCAGGTCACAACAAATTCCTTTCAAAGCTATGAGAAGAGCACTTCTATCCCTGAAGCCCCTGACTTGTTGAGTAGCAATTATATTTTTTTTTCTGTAAAGATGTTATCCACGTGATGTGAATATTCAATGACATTTGTACTCCTGCAGGTCGTGAATGTCTTCTTGCTCGGCTTTATTACTGATGCACTTAATTGCACTGACCTCTACTTTGTCAAAGGTATGCAGCAATAGGAATATCCTGGGGCTATTCTCGGATAGCTTTACATGAAGAAAGCTGTCTCTGTATCATGCTGGAGAGATATTCCCTTGTTGTCTGGGTCTCTGATGTTTTAAGGAAAGAGGCAGAGTTTTCTTATATGTATCTGGGTCAGTAACTACACTTGTTTTCCCCAATGAGATTTGGTTTTCCAGTCACTTTAACTCCTAGCACACACTGTATTAAAGGCTGCTACTTCCTTTGAGCGGCAGCAGCCTCAGTACTGGGGGCTCTTTGTTGCCCTAAGAGGCAAAAAGGAGATGGAACTAATCATGGGCTGATCAAAGTGTAATATAACAAGACTCAACAGATGCCAACTCTGTTTTTTAAGGCTGAAAGTGATTATGCTGTCCTTAAAAGTGGACAAAGAAGATGAGAACAGCAAATCCATCATGAAAAGATGCTAAGTGGGACCTTATCAATAAAAGAAAATGTATCAGGCAATGCAATAGATCAAAGAATGCTGATAGGACAAAATACTAATTCAAACTGAAATGTCATGGAATTTCTCATCAGATGATATCAGTATCCTAAAAAATATTTCTTCAGCAAGACAAGGATACTTGAAAAACACACATCAGGTGACACCTCTGGACAGCACACCTCTAAAAAAAGTATTATGACCTTCTGCAACAGCCACGTGCATTCTACACTGCAGCAGTGGCCTGCATAACTTTAGAAAAATCTTTTATTTTACTTTCATTTTACTATCACTAATTTAACCCTTTAATAAATGCACATACTACTTTCTACAGCAGGGAAGTCTAAGACTGCACAAAAATAAATTGGGGAGTGAGGGCAAAGAATCATAAACCATTTGACAATTACAGGTGAAGTTGTGACATGCCTCCTATGAGGAGAGAGAAATTGAGAGAATAAAAGAAAGTATGATGTTTCCCCTCTCATTACACTTCTCAAAAAAACCCTGTAATATAACTGTTCATCTGTCGGTTTTTAAAGAAGCAGAATCTTCACGAGATCTGGATGATACTTTAAAAAAAAAATTACTGTTCACAACATCAGTGTAAAAAATAGCAGTACCTATTTCAGCTAAGCAAACTATAATATGCAATGGAAACAGATACTTTACATGGACCTGGTTTCCAAGCCATGTTAGAAGTCATTAAAGTATTTGGAGTATAATTTCGAGGCCATTTGACGTTGACAGGATTCTTCGTATTGTCATGAATGAGTTTGGGATTGATGCCTTGGAACTAACCCTTTGGAAAGGGACAGGGTCTGTAGCTGTATTTCTGACAACTGCTGACTTTATCAATGGTTCCTAATATTCAAAAGTAACAGCTCTTTACCTCAGCTGCTATTGTGCTCTGATTGTCATTGCTGACACACATGAAAGATTCCATGAAGCACCGAAAACATGAAGCTGAAAAAAGCAAAAGTCCTATTTCCCCCCTTAATTTCTCCATCTTTGCCTTAACTTTCTGACTCCCTGTTCAGATGTGTAGCAGGAAAGTCCCATAGCAGCCTCGCCACCCCAGGCATCGCTCTGACGTCTCTTCCCAGTGCTGTCGCACCCCTTCCTCAAAACACGGCTGCCTGCCACACTGGCTGTTACTCTCTCTCTCTCTTCTCTTGCATTTCTTCCTAGTCAAATTTACGGTGTTAGAGTGAAACATCATTAAGGATCATCTTTTCATTCCTTTCATACACAGCCCTTGACAATATGGTTCTGATTTAAGTTGTGAAGCTACACTAACCATGAATAAGTAATAAACGTGAATTTCTTAAAGCTGATCTATAGATGCATTTTTTCCTGATGTTATTTTCTTCAGGGGTAGTGGCCTGTATTGATTCCTGTAACAGCGAAGTCTACAAGGAAGACCCCAGCAAAAAATGGATGCCTGCTACCTGCTTCATGAGAGGAGGCTTGGAGGCATGGCATCTCCAGAAGATGTGAATGATGGCCTCTGCATGGAGAAGACCCACATGTGCACAGCAGCCTACTGCAAGGCTTACCCTGACCATCCTCCTCAGCATCTGCAGCCCCAGAGCAGGTCAGTCTAAGATTCAAACCTTTTATTTCAGAAAAGCTTTACCACAGGTGTTTACCAGCTTTTCAGTGTTTATAAGACTGCATTTGTTATGGTTTCCCCTCACTCAGTCATTAGGTCCATGCAATGAAATGAGAACACAGGCTATCAGCTAGATAACTTCCTGAATTAAGGACAAAGCATGCTATACATCTGGGTGTGCAGACACATGTACACATGGAGTATATATATATGTAAGTAGTAAACACAAACATTCATACAGACTTGACCTGAATTTTGTTTATTCAGTGATGCAAGATTCACAGTTTGCTGTGATATTTATTTTTAATTCTCATTAGTTGCAACCATGTATGGAATAAATGTTAACTGCTTAGTGTGAATCAAAACCAAAGGTACAATGAAAGTGAAACATTAATATTAGTTTTGTATTTAGAAGTCTTATGTATGATGCCGCAGCTGAAAACTATACGGGGAAACTTTACCCTTTCGTACAGACAACTAAGCAGATCCTCTTTTTTGCATTTACTCCTCTAGCAACAGTTGTGTACCTGGGATGTACACAATTTTCTGGAAATGGGAAATTGGGTATTGGAAGTGGGTGTTCCTTATATGTTACGTTAGAAAAAGGTCATCGTGTCTCTATTTTTTCTATCCTACTCTCTACTCTGATGTGCTTTTAAATTAAGTACAAATTGCCTTTACACACTTCCTCAAACATTAGAGAAAAAATGCCTTAGGAAAGAATTATTTTCAATACCATTTGGAATGTATCGAATCCAGAAGCATGACTTCACTGAATTAGAAAAATCCACAAAGCTCACTTTTGTTTTATGCCAGACAATCAAGTGTTATATTGAGACGTAGTGAGGATATATAAACCCCAAGTTTTACCCTACATATATTGGAAATTATAAGCTAAATATATTTTATTATTGTTTATTAAGGGCCACCAAAAATGCCTTCAAGTTTGAAATAGAACATAGTTAAATGGAATGGACAGATAATATAGTACTTGTCTGCTGTTTAGCACAGCTGCTACCCCCATCCCTTATATTGCAGAATAACAATTGCTTAGATGAAATCTATCCAACAAAAAACCTTTGAGTGATATGAATAGAAGCCATATAAAGATTACTCAAATTGTTTTGTTTGTCTATTAAGACTTTTACAGTTGTTAATTAGCTAAGAGGTATACTGAAACATCCATGTATACAGCATTGGTATCTAACATAACAGTGGCAGTTTTATTGAGGTATTTGTTGATTAGGATCTTAAAATTAGAGGCAATTTTAAAAATAAAAAAACATTGCAACATCCACCCTCATAATTGCAAATTTAATTCTAATCACGTTTAAATTTTTAAAATTTTTTTCCTTGGCAAATCACAGATTTTTCTCAGGGTCAGCAGGGGTGGAGGGGAAAGGGGAAGAAGACAGGTTCTCTTCATAAAATCATTCTTAAAAGCATCTCGTGCAGTCTCCATGAATGACTATAACCCTACAAAAAAACCCTAACAACTCAGCTTCCCAGTCACAAATTTTGTTATTGTACACCATAACCAGCCTTGAACAGGAGAGAATGCAAGAATGCAGCTGGCTGTAGAAAGAGCTCCCGGTTTACATAGTAACAGTGAGAGCAATTGGTATGTTAAAATTAACTAGATTACTTACAATCTGCCTGTATATAAATAATTTTCTTTCACTGCTGCTACAGGAACAAAATTTATGATAATTTATTTTATTTGAACGTGAAGCAAATGATTGATTTCTATTGCAGAGATTTTAGCAGAGATCTGTCCTGCAAACTTTCTACATGTTACACGTCCATCTGTTTTGAGCAAGAAAAACTGGAGACCTGTACAGATTAAGCTTTAAGGACCAGAAACTGAGGTCAGTGATATAGCTGTATACACACCTTCAGCTCTGAACAGAAACAATGCTCCTGTCCAGATAAAGTCCAAATTTATCATTTTTTTAATTGATATTCCTCTCCTCCCGCTCCGTCCCTGAAAGCACACAGTCCCTACATGGCATTTTCCTTAGAGGAATGTCATTTTTCTCAGCCTCAGACATGCTCTCCGTTTATAACTTGGCCTCTCGCTAAATTTCCTTACTATAACACATACTTCATGACCTGACCCACAGCACTTCATTTTTCCTTGCCTCAGTCACCTCTCCGTAATGTTCTGGAGGAGATAAGATTGGTGCTGAAATTCCCCCAGCTGATGCCATAGCAATGTAAAAAGTCAAACAGGTAGGTTGATTGGAAAATCATGCTTTCAGAATCCAGTGAATGTTCAGGGCTGTAGTGTCTTAAACACACAAGAGATGCACACATGCTTCCCTACCCCCCAGTTTCTGTTTCTGTGGGTTAAGCAAGCTATTTGCTTAATTCTTCTGAAAGTTGTGGCGAAGGAAAATAAAAATCACTGCCCTTAAAGTTCTGGTATCGCTGGCTCCCTAAAGCAAACCACATAAAAAACTCCACCGAGTGAAAGCGTATCAAACCTGTCAAGTCAAAGACTACAGTTAGCCAGTCATTAAGCCCTGAATAAAGGATGCTGTTCTGAAACTAAACTTATTTTTGATCTCTATTTCTTTCTTGATATTAGAAAGCAATCACTTCCTGAGGGTTTCCATAGTAACAAGTGAGCTTTTTTTTTTTTTAATTATTTTTATTTTAAAGCTCTTTCATGCACTTAACATACAGATACAGTGGGGTAATTGGCATGGAATACTGTTCCTGCTTTCCTGGTATTATTTAACCAGAGCAGGGTAAAGTAAAGCATGGTGTTCAATGAAACTGGAGATTTATTTTCCCTCCTCTGTAAAACATTAAAAAAACTTTACAATTTACTTACATCTTTGGTTTCTGCGTTTGCTCTTGTACATAGTCATTCTGAAGAAATTCCACTTTCTAAGAAGCAATTGCCTTGAAGACAGACAAAAGAGATGAGATCGTGCTTCTGCTTTGCAGTGAGACAGTTGCTCACTGACAGAAGGTAACCAGCAATCTCTCGGAGAAAGGCAGGGTAATACCATTCTCCTAAAATCCAGGGGAGATGCTACTGGCTCTAACTATTTTCTCTGTTACAAAACTCAGAGACAAAATATATTTATTTTTATATGTTTTCAAATGTGCTTGATACCAGCTAATAAAATCCAGTAGAATAGAATCATGTAATCAGATAAAGTGGGGTAATGTGCTATTCAATAGGCTGACATCAAAATTCCTCGAAAAAGCCTTGATATAAACAAAATTGCATAAATGATCTCATAAACTAATAAAAACTAGCTTTTCATTAAGAGGTCTTGGAATTATGCATATAAAGACATTAAAAGATTTTGGGCTAAATTTTCAATCAAAATTACTACCAAAAAAATGATCAACACATGTTGATCAATGAAATCCTGACTGCAGATCTGAGCTCATTAATATATTACTCAGAATATAACGTATAAAATGCAAATTTTTTTAATGCCTATGTTTACTTCTGCATTACCTTTCAATGATTTAATTTGAGGAAAGTTATTTAAGCAACAATCTGCTGATCGCTTGTCGACTTCACTGCCCATTAGTCTATTGAATCACAAGGTCATGGGAAAAAAATTGGCAGCATTGTATGATCTTACCTGTATGTCACCATCTCAAAGAATCCAGACATCTTCCTAAAGGGAGCAGGGGAAAGGGGAAAAAATTCCTGCTGTGTTGGGGAGATGAGAGGTATGACGACATTCAAGAAAGAAGATGTCAGTGGCAGCTATGGAGCTGGAAAGAGGTGGAAACTCCAGTTCATTCAGCAATAAATCTGCCTTCAATAAAACTGTGTGAAAATATTCCTTAGTGTCTTAAGAAATTAATATTTTGAGGTGCCTTTCATATTTTGAGAGCTTGATCCCAGATACTAAAAATACAGAATGAGCAGATTAGAGATAGAGGGTGCAGTAATGAAAAAAAAATAAATATAGTGACTGAAATGTGTTGTAAAATAATAATAGTCTTATTGCTGTTTAAAATGCATAGATTGACAACAGATTCTAAACTTCTCAAAGAAATCTAAAGCTAATATCTTTGGCTTACATAAACAAAGTTACTGTCTGGTGCCTGTGGATCATTCATGTTTCAGAAAGTAAAAACCAATCCTTTTCAAAGACAGGAGCAGTTTGCAGCATCTATTATCTAAAAATATTGACCTACAGTTATTTTCTTCACACACACACAAAAAAGAAAAAATAAAGAACGTCTTTCTCAACCTGTTTACCCTAAAATTATACTTCTTCCATCTTCTTTTCCCTCTCAGATTTTTGTTTATACCTCCAGTATAACAATTTTTAGCTTTGTGCATTATTTAATTTTCCTTTCAGTTGTTTAGTATTCACATATCCTCACATTGGCACACCTCTAGCCTCTAAAGTGAAATTTTTACTTTATGTTGGCTCCATTAGTCTACTTTTCCTCCCTCTGTCAAAACATGACCACACATCCTTTCATTTGCTTTGGATTTGTATCAGCATAGCTGAAGATCAAGTGTAGCCTGGAGAAAGTGAAAGCATCAGATAAATTTTTTAGATTTATTTAGTATTGCAATTACAGTCATCTCAAAATGCAACAGTTGAAATAACACCACCTCCCTTGTGGAGGTCATCAGAAAGGTGGGAAATCGGAAAGCACATCAACAGTGACAGGAAGGAAAAAGTTTGGCTAGATCATTGCTAAACTTAGCAGCAGACAAAATGTCTGTTCCATATAGAAAGACCCTGCATGCCACAGACTCAAACATCATTGCGCAGTTTATGCCCATTGAAGTCAGTATTTTTGCAGTAATTTATATGCACAGAGGATAATTCCCCAGTTTTCCTGCTTTATTTTTTTCCGTCAGTTAATTTCCAATAGAATCAGATCTGTGATCTGACTCAGACTACAGAGATCTGTGTTCTCGCTGTATTTTTCTTTTTTGTGTAGCAATCTTTGTTCCCTATTTTTGCTCTTTTCCTACTTCTGCCTGAAATCCTGGGTTCAGCTGAGACGGAATTAAATTTCTTCCTAGTAGCTGGTATAGTGCAATGTTTTGGATTTAGTGTGAAAATAATGATGATAACGCACTGATGCTTTAGTTGTTGCTAAACAGTGTTTACAATTACATTTAAGACAAGGACTTTTCAGGACTTTCAGCCCTGGCAGCAAGGAGGCATGAACCTTCTGCAGGAGGTGCACAAGAAGTTGGGAGGGCACACAGCCAGGGCAGCTGACCCAAACGGGCCAAAGGTATCCCATACCATATAACATCATGCTCAGCATATAAAGTGTGGGGACTTGACTGGGAGTTGGCAATTGCTGCTCAGAAAGGGGATGGGCACCTGTCAGCAGGTGATGAGCAACTGCCCTGTGTGTCACTTGTTTTGTATATTCTACCATTATCATTATTCTCTTTCTTTTCTGTGCTATTAAACTCTCTTCGTGTCAAGCCATGAGTTCTACTTCTTTTTCGATTCTCCCCTATCCCACTGGGGGAAGGGAGTGCGCAAACTACTGTGTGGTTGTTTTAGCTGCCTGCTGTGTTAAACCACAACAGCTCTCATGTGTATTCAGTTCAAATTTTCCTTCTTTAATTGATGTGGTAAGATGTCCTCAATCTTCTTCCTGAGCCCACATTAGATCTTAACTATAGAAAAAATTCCATTTCCTTATCATTAATGGCTAATTTTTCATCATTTTTTATTGTGTTTTACCTAGACGTATTACTAGCTCTCCATATTATATTACATAAAGCACATGCAACAGCATGTATATTTTTCCATTGTTCTTTTGTGCATTATTCTATTACAACAATGTATTTGTATGCTAATATCTCCATAATGGTATAAAATAAAAATATAAACTAAATGGAAATTTCGTGGGATAGGAATTAATTTATTTTAAATCAATGATCCCTGAAAACAGTCTTTATTGTTTTTACTTCATGTTAATTGCAACTCTGATTACTTCTTCAGTACAATGAAATGCGTTTGCTAAAATAATGTAAATATGCTCTGTTTGGTGAATCATTCTAAGTCTGTTCGTAAAACCTGTTGCAAAAATGTACGTGAATGTGCTGGCTAGCTTTGAGTGGGCACTACAGCCTCCTGTTTCTCTGTGTTACTGTTCTCCGTTAGGAGAGTTTAAAATTCACTTTCACACTATTACAGCTTTAAAAAAAGTCAGTCTCGTGCATATGGCTGGTGAAATGCAGCAAGCTTAGTGAGTTGGGAAGAAAGGAATGGAAACGCTTGGCAACAAAAATCAGTCACATTAAGCTTATTACTTGTCTATAAAAGATACATCTTCTTAAATGGTTACAATAGCTTAAAATATTCTTAAAACAGGCTGTTGGAATGAATTTTAGCAGTTCATTGTTGCTGATGGTAAAAGAATTAATCGTGTCCACATCTGCACATCCCACATCACCTTTCTCCTTTCTCTCCTCGCCACCCTACAGGTCCCAATAAGGGGTTTTTCTCTGAATACTGCAATAAATTTCTTGAACTGTTTCTTAAGCAAGGAAAAAATACAGCTATTTTACAACTATAACTGCTGATTTGAATGTCACATATTACTCATCAATAAACATTTTGTCTGGGCTGTATCTTCAATTTTAGTTTTAAAGAGCAGATCCTAGACAAAAAGGGAAAGTGGGGGAGGCTTCAAGTATGTTCTGTCTCTCAGTGTTTAATTCATGCACCCAAAGAGTCGTCTTAGATAATATCCTTCTAAGGCTTCCACTATCGTTATTTTTATGATATCAGCTAGGAAAATATTACATCTGTGAATATGAATTAATTTTTTTCTTGAAAGAAATGATATGTGTAGGGATCAATATAACCTCTTCCAAGTAATAGCCACCCCATGATACAATTATTGATGTATTAAAATTATGCACTGGACATGTGTGCACCTTTTACTGCTAAAAATTTGGACAGTCATCTGACTATAATGCTTTTTAACATGGTGTTATTTTAGATAAATAAAATTCACTTTACCAAGAAATGCCACTGAGCTATTAAGGTGGGTTTGTAATAACATATTCCCTTTATGATATAACGAGGAGAGAGCTTCAAATATTTGCCAAACCATACCCCTGCTACAACACTGAACAAGCTGTGGCAAGCAGAATAACAAAGGGCAAAATTTGTACTTCTCATGCTTACAACTATAAGTTAGAAGCAAGAAGTTTCATAAAATGCTTTTCAAGAGACAAGAAAACTGGCTTGCATTCTTGAAGCAGACCAGAAATGAACAAAGGTGAGAGTGTAAAAAGAGGATAAGTTTATTAGAAGGTTATGTGTAGATTAAAGAGCTCAATTCAGCTGCCTAAACATTCATGTCTATCACTACTTTGATGATTTATGGCATCTGAGACATCCACACAGTGCCAGAAAATATGGCACAAGACCTGTGGGAAACGTACAGCCTTCTGGAGCATTCTGCTGAAGTGAAGGCCATCTTAAATGGCTCTAGGCCATTTAGGCAACTGAACCCAGCCCAACAAGTTTATATTCTGCTCTCTTTCTGAAAACTGTCATTAATCTCTGGCTTTTTTGTACTTAGCATCATTGTTTCAAAGTAGTCCCAACCTGAACTCTCAGGCCTTGACCCGGCACGAGTTGATGGATACATGTGGAGGAGAACTCCTACAGAGATCTGCCGAAATCCAGGTGGGGAACAAGAAAAAATCCTGTCTGCCACAGGCCTGTGATTCATTGCAGTAGGAATTATATGGAAAGAGAAAATGATAAGATGTATAACTGAGAATTTTTTAAATATCCTCAAAGGGCCACATTTTGTTAGTACACAATCCACAGTTGATTGTGTGGATTAAAATATTTTGTGGGTAAAAAAGAAATAATATTGCATAATACTTTCAAATCAGCAGTACTTTCTTTTACTAAAGACAAAAGACTGTTAAAATGTTTAAACAGTCTTTCTTTACTTCAGCCAATTTTTAGTCTGCCCAAGCGTTCATACCCAGAAGAATATACAGTTTGCAAGATTTCATAAAAGTCTCAAGTATTCATTAAAAGCTGCATTAGAATGAAATTTTTTACATTCACAGTATTCCCATCATCTACTAATTTATAAAAAAAAAATCAGAAGATACGATTTTTTTCTGGAGCTGTTTAATTTTTAGAAAATTATTTGGCTGTTTCTGGTCTTTATTATCTTCTACATTTCTGCTGACCTCTTTTACTTCTCTTCAGCACTATCAAACAGTAATGACACTCTACCATAAAAGATTCTTTTTTAGATAGGAAGAGAAAGCCCCCAAGGTACTGGTCCTACTTTCACCACAGGCAATTTTCTCTTTTTCAATGAAGCTAGAATATCATTTGTCTCATTGTTATACCAGCATTTATCTTTAATCTTTAAGGAATTCACTGTCAAGCCTCCCTCATCAGACTGAGCTATTTTTATCAGAAGTCACTTATACCATTTAGCAATATGATCACAGAGGTATGAAACAAAGCCTGTCATCTTCATTCTCAGGGAGGAGCTCATACTGGCTCTTGCCCTGTTCACTGCATATTCTCATTCCTCCAACAAAATCATTAGAAAAGCATTTGGATAATTTTCTGTGACAAACAATTTCCATAGCTTGCATTGTCATTTCCTATAAATATAAGATTAGAATCATGTATTGGGTTTGCATGGCAAGGTTTTGGTAGCAGGGTGGGAAGGCTGCAGGGGTTGCTTCTGCATGAAGCTGCTAGAAGCTTCCCCTATGTCAGATAGAGCCAATGCCAGCTGGAGGTTAGAACAGTCATGGACATAGACTGTAGCTACAGAGATCTAAATGAGTTGTTTGGGAACTAACTTTGTTATTGGTAAGGGTATCTATACATTGCCCAAGAAGTGCTAAAAACCATATCACTGGACGATTTTAGAATAGGCTGGATGTCTCGGAGGAACCTGCCTAGAAGATGAACAAGATGACATTTTGTTGTTTCTTCGGAGCCTTATTTGTGATCCTATATGTCCAGATAAATTAGAAATCATCATGAGGTTCGAACTAGCCAAGATTTCATCTATGTTTGTCCTTCAGTTGCCTAATATTGATGGAGCATGCTAGGGGAACGCTAGCGTGGGGAAAATTTACACCAACTAGTGTGAAGTATCTAATGCCCAGTACCTACTTTTAGGGAATCCTGGAAGACCAACCTTTGCTCTTGACACCAGACCGTCTTCTTCTGGGAGTGAATGAGATCACCTGTGGTTGAACCATGTACTGAATCTTTCCAGCTACAGACACTGCTCTGCTAATTCAGGCACCTATGGATACACTTTATGAACACCCTTCAGAATCGTACTATGTCCCCAATTACATTTGGGTAACTTTCATAAGATTCAGAGGATCTACAACACATGGTTATGCTGGAAGCCACTTTGGTATTCAGAGTGATGGTTTTACACAAAGCAGCTGTCTTCACAGTCCCAAAGATTAACAGGGGCTCTACAGAGGTCTAATACCTTCCCAGCTTTAACTACCTCCTCATTACTCACACTGTCTTATATAACTAACAGCCAATTCTGTTCTGTTCCCAGTTCCAAAACCGAATAATGCAGTTATAGATGACTGATAGCTCTTCTTTTTTTCAAAAGCAGGTACTGTGCACAGTAAGTAGAGGTCCCTTTAGACTGGTAGCAATAACATAAAGCTTTCTGTTCCTCCATCTGAGGTACATTTAGCTATTACTTTTAAACCAGGTATAATAAGATATTCCTCTCCAAAATGTCTGAAAAAAACAGTTAAACTTCAGGCTCAGAGTTAGATATCCTACATGATAGATTCTACAGTGGAAAAAACACATCTTCCCTTCTGGTTTGGTAAGTGGAAAAATGGTAAATCAATCTCAGATGAATGCCAGTCTGACTCCTTTCATTTGCTTTACACACACATTCTGTAAAATCCAAGTTTGTTCCTCCTATCATAGATCAGTTTCCTAATCCATCTGTTATTGACAAGTTTGTTCTTGGTTAGTTTCCTTTTGATTTTAAGCAATTTTACTGTTGTGGGTTGTTTTGTTTTTCCTAAGTCCTGGCTTCTTTTCATCTCATCTTTAATTTGATTTTAGCCATGTTTTATCTAGCCCTGACAGGTTTTCATTTGTTCTGCTACATGCTTTGGTTGCTAGTTTGGCTGGGAGTTTTCATCATCTTTTATTTCATCTTGATGAGGTTGTCACTATGCAGCAACAACAGTTTTTAGTTACTTTCTTGTTATTTCTAAACACCTCTTTAACAATTGAGACAGTCTTAAGAGATATTCTGCTTCAAACTTCTGTGATTATGGGACTAAAACTCATTTCCTTTCCATTAAAAGGAGATAGAATGTGTCCCTAACTATTTTTCAAATATAAACCAAGATTCCACTCAAACCCATCTTTTCTTCAGGATTTGTATTCATATAATTCAGAGTGCAAATAATGCATAAAGAGGTGTATTCTAAAGTATTCTAATCATTAAACTATTTCTTAGAAATTCAGTTATGAACCATATTACTAGAAAAGTTTCACTGTATTTCACCTTACAGTAAGACTTCCAATGAATGTGATTTTAATGTTTTGCACAACATACTAAAGTTACAGCTCACATATTTTCCTAAATACAACACAAACTGTAATTGGAAACATATTCGTGTAGTACAAAATTATAGAAAAATTGCTGTCAGATTGATCGTAACAATTTGTGTCTGTGATTGTTAGAAGCACATTAAGAATTTCATTAGCCCTGGTCAGTGAAACAATCCTAATGAGTCTAGAGTTAGCATTTAAAAATGTAATAGTTTTTATCCAGTTGGTAAATTTTTAATTCTTGTGGAAAACTGTCAGCAAGTCATTAAGTAAATAGAATTTTTTTCTTCCTTGCTGTTAAATCTGAAATAAGTTGTGATGCCTATAGCAGGCACCAGTTTCCATCATCTCAGAGCTGTAGATATTATAGGATCCTGAAAATATAAAGCAGTGGACAAATACCAGATGTGGACCAAAAGAATCTCTGCTGAATTAAAAAAAAAAAAAAGTAATTTCTGCTTTTAATAGACTAGCAAGTACTCAGTTGTGGATTTAATAAAAGATTTTCATACATATAATTTCTAGAGAAACGAAGTGCTGAATATTGGTGAGTTTTCATGAGATATTTAAGACACCTTTTTCTATCGATCTATCTTGATACTGTTTAAGTAACAAAATCATTCCACTTCAATATAACGAGTTCTTTTTTAATGGAAATTACACTCGCTATGTCATATTCTGCAAACAGATTATATCCATTTCAATTTGATTAGTGACAAGCAATTCAATGCTGCCCTGTTTTCCTTTTCACGTTCCTTTTAATTATCACACTGATGAGACACTTCAGCATGTTAAACTTAATGGGACAAACCTTCAGAACAGAATCCATTCTTGCATAACCCAAGAACATTGCAAAAATGCACCTCAAATTCACGTATCTTGATTCCACTTGTGGGCTCAGAACTACTCGAACACCTCAAACAGGTTTTTCAGCCAGCCATTTGAAGGAACCATTTGCTATCACCACCATTGCACTATGAGATACTGTTTTAAAGTTTTTATACGCTTATTGGAACAGCATTAACACACATTGAAAATGGATTTTCAGTTCTTTACTCTAATGAAGGCTGTATCACTTTAACTACAACAGAGAACAGGGAGAGGTTGAGAAAGAACCCCTTGTGAACAAATGAGGCACTTAAAATGTCAATTTAGGGCTCACAGCAATGCAAACTGATGATGTTTTATGGTACAGCAAATGAACAGCTGCTGCTTCAACCTTTTCTTTCAGAGTAATGCTTTTATAACAACGATCAAGAGAAAGCTGGAAATGTTCCACTTTCTTTTCTCATTGTATAGGATCTTTCTTTCTCGGTGTGTAGGACTCGAGACAATTTTGGTCATAATCAATCAGTGTAATGGCTGGTTTGAGAGGGAGAATAAGGCCTTTAACAGAGATGAAAAGTAGAAGAAGAAGATTGATTTTTGGAGTCATAGAAAAAGCTGTATTATATCAATTCACCACCAGACCATGCTAAAGGATGTGACACTACCGGCACACATTCAACAATACCCTTTGAATCACAGGACTCTGCTCACTCTGCAAAATACCAGTGTGACTCCAACTTCAGAACTGCTCCTATTTTTTAGGGGTTTTTTTAGGGCTCATGTGCATATGGCTATGTGGGGTGACAGGATGGGAATAGTGTTAACAAGAAGTTATTACATTAAAATTATGAATGCATCTGATTTAGTGTCTTAGACTGGTGGATGGGTGGGGCAAAGCACCTTTTCACTGGTCTAAATAAGGCTGTATGCCCATGGTGGATGATGTACATTTTGAGTCAGCTGAATTCATAGATTCAGTTTTTAGAATATGCCAGCTATACAGCAACTTCTCTAAACATTAGAATGAAATCAAAGACAATTTCTGACTCAACGGTATACTACAGAGAAACAAGATATTTTCTCTATGATTACAGAAAACCAAATTCTTTGGGTTTGTTTTAAGCTCAAATAAGTTTTAATCAATGCTGGTATTATAGCACAATAGGGCTATGTAGCATTTAACACCCAAAGCTCTACTTTTTCAATGAAAAGCTTTAAATATGTTGTTTACCCATTTGAGAAAAAGATATCAAACATTTGAAACACATCTTGCATTTAAAATATAGACTTAGAAGGAAAACTGCTTCTTCATCAAGGTAAATAATTAAGAAAAATGCAAATGTGAAACAAAGGTATGCAAAATGCTTTCTTAAACCAGCCTAAAATTGTAGGCATTGAAGAATTCATGTACCAAGATCTCTATTTCCTGTTCTGTGGCACCTTGGAGGGGTAAAACTATTTCAGATAGTATGAGAATAAGAGCTTCTGGAGGTACTGTGTTCAGAGAAGATACCAAAACCACAGGGAAATTGAAAATAATTTTTGAAAAATCTGTCCCCAGATCACTTCCATTCTTGAAAATTTCTGTTCTTGGCTCAACTAGACCAAACAAAAGATGTTTATGTATTTTAATGAAGTTTAGCTTTACAGATAGGAAAAATCCTTTGTGATGCCACAGCAAAATAAGAAAGAGAAATATTTAAGAAAGGCAATGTTATTACATATCATTTATCTCTAGACTGAAAATCCTGATCATGTTTCGGAATATAAAAGACATAGCAAATTATTTTGATACTAATAGTCATAGGACACAGTTTAACTAATGTTGCACTGAACATGTATCTCCCTCCTGACATTATAAGAGTAAGGTACCTTCAGAAGCTTACATGAGATTGATCATAAGTGGTGACTACACTGACTTCTAAAAGGTAAAGAAAAGGTACAAGTCCTCTCAATAAGGGTTTCTTTTCTTCCTCAGAGCAATGGTTTACAGAAAGGAGAAGAATAATTAGAATACACTAAAATGAGAACCTTTGCTCTGAAATATGACAGGAACATTAAACTTTGTGGGAGGCTAATTAAAATCAGGCAAAACCTTGATACACAAATTTTTTTACATGCAATAAAAAGATGATATGAATGGTGCTCATTTTACACAGAGTCAAAGATCTCATTCAAGGCCACCTACACATTACTGTTTGGAACACAGGACCAAGCCAGTTTGGATTCACTTTACATTTTGACAAATGAAAACCAGTATCATGCAATTTTGTAATCTTACAAATCCAAAACCTGGACTGTCCCACTCAAAAAATAGAGATGGGCCTTAAACATTATTTATTTTGGAGGGATACAATACCTATGACTCAGCTATTTAAGAAAATGGGATTTGGAGAAAAAAGGCCCTGCTGAACTTGGAATCAGATGCTAGAAAAATTGAGCATGAAAAGATTTGTTTTGTTTTTCTGATTGGCATTGGGCTTAGTCTCAGTCACCTTTCCTGGTGGTTTGACTCTTTCACTGTGATTTTAAGGGCTTCATTTGAGGTTGGCAAAGGACTAAATGAAAAAAAGATTACGCTGTCAGATTTTCCTGGGGAGCGAGCAGACTGGTTTTATTTGGCAAACATTCCTGCCTGCTTGGAAAAGGTAAAGCAGAAGAAATGCAAGATCAAGTAAAACATATGATGAAATCAAATTGTTCCAATTTTAACCTAAATAGCACATAATTAAAACTATGATTGACATTTTTGGTGACTTCTAGTAAATGCAAAAATTAATCCACATGAAAAACTGAGGTAGGGTTAACATATAAAAATTATTGCAGAAAACATTACACATTCTCCAAGCTGTACTGTGGAGCAGAAAACCATAATACACTGAAATATTTCTTTTCAGAGTATCACATAGATTTTGTTAACACTCTACTGCTGAATATTTTGAACAGCAGTGACAATACTGCAGATGTGACCAAATGGGAAGGGGAGGTGTTGCAAACCAATACAACGGATGGAAGAGTCCAGTGTAGAAATATAGTCCTGTCAAGTGGATTTTTGAAAAATTTTCTCACAGTTAAATCCCACCCCCAAAACAATGCCACAACCTGCGCACTGTTCTGACAGCAGCAGAACACATGACAATTATTTTTAAAGGGAATAACATTTTTAAAGAGGCTTTCAAGACACAGGTCTGTTGGATATCCCTCATTTAGGCTAATAGATGTTAGTGAAATTATTTTTCAAATGTTAATAGAGGAATTGCTTCTGAATAATATCAAATTAATAACTTTTACAACACCTGACTTTGGGGAAGGGAACATAAGGTTGTGTTTCTTATAATTATCATACAGAAAACATCTATGGATGTTCAAGAATGCAGTACTTTTTATTAATGGGTTCAAGATGAAGAAAATAGTCAGATTTTCAGCTCTTGTAAATTAGAGGTTATTATATGATTTAGTTCCCTGCATTCATGGCTGCCTGAGTTCCATGATGTGGGAGGTTCTACGTTCTGCAGCATAAATTCAGGAAAAGCATAAAAATTATTTTAATTTAAATTAACTGAACTTTTGGTTCACAATTCTTAATTTTCCAATTCAGTGAACTTAATAGTCTAATCTTTCAAATGAAGGGATACATTTTATCTGTAAATGGTATCTCTGGCTAAACATATGACTAATCATGCCATTTCACTGCCCAATCTTTTCTCTTTTGGTAAAAGCATCTTATTGGAAGTAGTTTTGAAATTTTCAATAAAATCAATATGTCCAAGGATGACTGCACTAGAATATACTGATATGCAACCCTTCAGAAAGTTGCTAAAAAATAAGTGTCTAAATTTAAATGAAGAAGCTTTTAGGAGTTCCCTTAGCGATTGCACCTATAAAGTGATGTAACCTTAAATCAAAAATCTAGGATCTGTCTTGAGATACTAGCAAATATGAAGAACCACGTGTTAAGTAAAGTAAAATGCTGAAAAGAAAAATAGAATTAAATTGTCATAATGACAAATGCAGGTTTAAAAGTTTCTTTCATAATGCAGACATGTTTTCTTGTTTTGCAAAGTTACAGATCATTAAAAAAAGGTTTCTAGAGTTCTAAAATAAATGACAGCTATTGAAACATTATCATCACAGTTTATTATACATTGAGATTGCTCCATTCCACTTAAACAAAAATGTCATTCCATTTTAATGTCTCACCTCACTAGAAGTCTCAGCAGCATTTTGCAATTGGTTGGACTCAATGATCTCACAGTCTTTTCCAACCTTACAGATTCTATGATAATAATTCAATTCCACATTTGGAACAAATACATGAATTTGTCTACAAAGACACCATTAAAAGCAAAAAAAAAACCCAACCAAACCACCAAAAACCCAAACACTTGAACAAGTGAAGTATTCAATATCTCCCAGTTAATGTTAAGTAATCTATATAAATGGATACTTTACTAATTAGAAATTATCTTCATTTTTATATGCAGTGTTACTTGTATCAGACAAATGTGGTAACCACATGCTATATAATTACATGCTGCTTCCAAGCTCCAAACACCTTTGCAAAACTGATTCTACATGCTAGTTGGACCTAATTGTAAAAAACTGGAAGACACAGAGAGGTAACCTATGCTATATTTGGATCATCATCCAACCATAGAATGATAGAATGTTTTGGGTTGGAAAGGACCTAAAGATCATCTAGTTACAACCGTTCTGCCATGGGCAGGGACACTCTCCACTAGACAAGGTTGCCTAAAACCCCATCCAACTTGGCTTTGAACAGTTTCAGGGCGTGGAAGTCCACAGCTTCTCTGGGGAACCTGTTCCAGTGCCTCACCACCCTCACAGTGAAGAATTTATTCTTATTTATAATATGAATCTACCCTCCTTCATCTTAAAATCATTACCCCTTGTCCTGTCAGTACATGCCCTTGATAACAGTCCCTTTCCAGCTTTCTTGTAGGCCCCCTTCAGGTACTGGAAGGTTTCTATAAGGTCTCCTCAGAGCTTTATCTTCTCCAGACTGAACAACCCCAACTCAGGCTGTCTTCATAGAAGAGGTGCTCCAGCCTTCTGATCATCTGGCCCTCCCCTCTGGACCTAGGCATTTTCAGCACTCAGTGCTCTGCAGCAGATTGTTTGGCAGATTTGGCCTTCTCTTCCTAGAGATGATATATTGCCTTCATTCTTCTGCAAGTTGAGGCTTCTCTTCAATCCTAGCACCAAAGAAATTTCTTACTTCTTTACTGCCGTTTCTATCCATTACATTGATTTCTCAGAATCGTTGAGATAGATGGGACCATCTATGGTCAGTAAGTGAGCTTATTTTTCCCCAGTTTTGGCACTGAATTGTCATTCATATTAATGGATATTATTTCAGTGATAAGATTTCACTTATTTGCCAGGTCGGTTTCAAAATTATCTTTTTTTCCTCACTTATTTCTATTATCAAAATAAAAACTGATACAAAATACTATTTTGTCAGTACATTTGTCACAGAAAATCCTCCTTATGTGGCTTTAAGTATTTGGCAGCTGCACAGTCACCAGCAAACTTCACCTTTTTTTGCTTTTCCATTTTTTCTCTCACTAATATTTTTCAGATCTATTGTTTTTCTTCTACATGTCATGTTTTGATCATTACAATTGCCATTAGAATTCCTAGTCTTTATCTTTCATTTACTCTTATTCCGTTACTGTTCAGTAGATGCCTTTTTCTCCTTTCTTGTTCAAGAATTTTGACTCAGAAATATTTTTTATAGACACATAAGTAAAACATGAATCTCCCGTAACTTTTCCTCAGATTTCATTATTCAAAAAAAAAAAAAAAAAAGCATCATAAATTTGCTCCAAACTGGGAAATCTGTATGGAATGGCCTTTCTCCATACATATTCAATATCCATAAAGAAGGAAATAAAACAGTATGCTCAAGCAAATTCTACATAACACTAGTCTCAAGTACCAGATGTTAAAATTTAAGTGTGAGACCCTACAGAGAATCAGAAAAACCATGTGTGTGTGAGGGGAAACTGTTGAACATGACGAACCAGAGAGAAATGGAGGAAAGCTGATAATATTCTAGAGAGGAGGGAATAAGTCAGAATATCTATTTTTGCTATTGAAGATTTAGTTAAATTTTGCCAAAACTATCTGACACAAGGCATTGTGCCTTCAGCAGTTCAGATCAACTTCTTATAGAAAGCCTGTTTCAGTTAAATATAATTCACTGCTGACTATATAACTAACCAAATAAGGGTGGTGTGTTTCTTGGGATGTCTTCCTATATTTTAGTTTCTTCTGCTCATCTCCTCTGAGCCCCTAAAGGTACAAGGACTCCCAGCTTCTGTGTGAGACTCAAAAGGTCCAGAGGACTGGAACATTACATGAAATGAAGACTAAGGCCTGAGCTTGTGGGTGCTCCAAAAGAAAAACCCCAACACTCAGCATTTCAAGCAAGTTTCTCTGAGAAAATCAGTGTGGCTTATAGCTGTTTATGCAGCTTCCCCAGACAGACGCTCTAAATCTCTCCCTCTGGCACTTGTGTGACTTTGTTAAATTACAGTCAATCTCTTCAGCAATATTTCTTCCTGATTTTCCTCCCTTCCTCCTCATAGATTTATTTATTTATTTATTTAAGGAAGTGTCTGAATTTCCCGAACAGTGCACTTCACAGATCAAAATGTGACAAAACAGTTTGCTTTTGCAACCTTCCTGAATTTCAGCTATGGATAAGTACATCAGTGCCACTTACAGAAGTGATGGGACAGACTCGGAGGGGCTTATAACACAAGACAGAGGGACTGACCTCCAGCCATGGCACTTTGCTCTAAGGAAAAACTTAAGAAGAATAAAATCTTTAGACTTAAATCTCCAGCATCTTGCTCTGAGGACCACTTCAGTCTCACAGCTATGTCTCCAGTGCCATCTGCTGTCATGGGCTTCCATTGCAACTCCCAAAGTAAAAAGTTCCTCCAGAAGCAAGTTCCTCCAAGCCTTGTGGTAGCTGATAAAGAAATTTCTTTTTGGAATCGTAACTGTAATTAATTCGACTTGCTTTTTAACATTTTGTATTGTTCTTTGGGGGCATATGGGGATTTTCGGTAGAGCTATTTGTTAGAATTGCCTTCATACATTACAAATGAAGGTGTTTAGAGGATTCTTAGTGCATTCAAACAAGAAAAAAAAAGCCGCTATATGAAAATCTTGGAGTTATAAACTAAATTAGGCACTTAATTTATAGTAGGAAAAATTAATTCTCTATAGTACCAAGCTGAAGATTCAGTATGATCAGGATGCTTAAATTTGAATGAATATGCCCAAATTTTGCTCTGGGGTTGTAATTTGGCATTATAACTGTTTTCTCTGATATGTTGTTTTTGAATTGAGGTACTTCTTACCTGTCTGAAAACCCTTTCCACCCAAGGAAGATCTTGGGTTTTAACCACACTACTGTTGAAGAGGAGTAGCACTATGTAGGGTGTCCCTGCCCAAGGCAGGGGGGTTGAAACTAGATGATCCTTGTGGTCCCTTCCAACCCAAACCATTCTATGATTCTATGATTCTCTGATTCTATGATTCTATGATTCTATGACTTTAAGGTGGCACCTCAAAGTGGGAAGGCATAAAATGCAAATATTGCATTTTCCAGTATGAAAAGACTGGACAACACATATTGGAATAAAGAGATACAGGAGCATTCACCTGACAAACGTTAAAAAAGAGCAAAGAGTTCCCCCCTCCCC
>VWZZ01005681.1:162711-180301 GCA_013399095.1 Psophia crepitans
CCCCCCCCCCCCCCATTTAAACTCCGAGGCAGCTCACCATAATTTTTGCACAGATCTGGCAAGGTCAGTTTTCTGTGCAATCACTTCAGAGAAACAGCAAGAAATAGAGAACTTTGTCTTCTTTCCATTTCATACAGACTGCAGGCAAAATTCCCGTTACTTGTGCTTTCTGCATGCCTTCTTTTCTTTACAGGTCTTTGTTAAAACAAAATGTTAGAAGCAGTGGAATAAGAACTTGTGATAGAAACAGTTAAATATAAAGACAAATTAATTGATTTGTGGAGTGGAGAATTTCAGACTGCTGTAAACCTCGTAATAGCAGTGGGAAATGCTTAAATTTGCTCAGATTTATGCTTATCTGAAAGACTCAATGTGACATACATAGGAAATACATTGATTCTGATGATAATGGTAACTTCCCATGCTACTGATGGGAAGAACAACTGCACTTGTATCCCAGAGCACTCCCTGCTTTGGGGGACAAAAAGCATTTGGGGAGTTATAAAATTTCAATAATCTAGTGGTGATACAAGGAATAGACAATTCAGTTATATTTTGAACTGAAAACAAGCTTTTCCACAGAAAGATTTGAATGAGGTGAAATATCACAGCAACAACACCTACAAGTACAGTTTTCTGAAATGGAAGATAATGCCTGTCAGGAAACAAATGGAAAAGGGAAAGACAGCTGGTAACAGTTGTGATCTTTTACAGCATGTTTTCACTACAGAGTGAAATCCTTGCTGCCTGTAAAGAGCAGTTCTGCATCTCAAGACAGTCAGATATGTTCTCGATTTGCAGTTACCTGGCTATGAGAAAGAAATGCCTGAGGGATGTCTTTTCAGTGGGGCATTCCAGGCATTTTCATGAGAAGGAATATGGCAGAAGTGGGGGAAGTTCTAAAAAGTTCACAAGCTGAAATGGTGGGAAAGTGAGAGACCGCTACAGAAGTTACCTCCTAAGGAGTCAGAAAAACAGATCACTTAGGGCTGAAGGCCAGATTTGAGACTCTACCTTTAAAACAGATTTATGTTTCCCCTCTGCCACACGTTGATTTCAATGGAAACTACACATGAATGATTGAAACCAGAGCCCGTTAGTCTGAGTTCAACAAATCTCAATTACAACAGGTGATTTATGGAATAATCATAGTAGACCAGAAAAAAATGCCTCATTTGAGCAAAAGTTCTTTCTAAAGGATACAGGGTTACTAGAAATAGGCAAACGCATTATTAAATCAAAAGCCTGGAGGAAGAGCACAGCTTTATGTAGTAAGCTGCAGGTACGTATCCCACTGAAAAAAATGGGAGATTTTGAATAAGCTCCAATGAGCTTTGCATCAAGCTACTTATCAGAGCATTCAACCTAAGTATCTCCTTGATGAGAGCTTGTTTACTAACAGTTTTCTTTACAATGCTGAAGAAATCAGGCACAACATCTGGAAATGTTAAATATTCGTTAGTTCTACTTTTACAGGGATTGTATCTGAACCTTTGGCAATCTTATAGCATCAGTTCTAAAAGCCAATTTATAACTTTACACTTTCTAATTTACATTAGCCACACAAAGTAGCAGAATCAAGACCCAACAGACACCTGGAACATGCTGCAAGAGGCGTGTAGAAAAAAGCAGGAAAGTTATTTTCCTGCTACCAGGTTGTTTGGTTGGGTTTTCCTTTTTTTTTTTTTTTGGTGTGTGTGTTGTTTGTTTGTTTGTTCGTTTGTGTTTGTTTATTTGTTTTTACTCTTTCTGTGTTCCCATCACCTCCCAGGCTTTTTACTGCAATGTCACACGTTTTTATATTAATGCTCATCTTACACGAAGGTACTGTGCACTGAGTTAGCTGGATTGAGAAGGAATTTTCTCCATCTCTCCAAATGCATTAATGAGATCAGCAAACACCTATATTAATGCAGTGTGTAGAGCATAGAGTAGTGAGTGTGGATCTCAGCCTGTGAAGGGGGAAGTGGTGAGCAAAACTGCCTGGCCTCTAGGGACAGCAGAATTGTCTGCTCATAGGCTTGGGCTACCAAGTGAACAGACTTGGGCTATTAAATGGTATTTTGTAAATGAAAGTCAATAAAAATATGTAAGTCTAAGGCTTTCTTTAGCAAATATCCTGGAAAGCAGTGATGGTGGTAAACAGATATTGCACTGCACCAGCTACGTCAGTGGAGTTTTAATTGTGTATAGTAATTCTGTTCCAAAAGGAAAACACTCAAAATTAAAAAATGGCTTTGGGAAGAAAGAATTTCAGTATATTTGCCGAAGGCTACGGATTTTTGGAAAGAAAGATACCAATCAATAGGTAGTATAGCCAACATGTGAGAGAATAAATTTTAAAAATGAAGAATTAAATTTGAGTGAAGGGCAAAAGAAAAGTCCCTGTAGCTGCGACATATCAAGAGAAAATTTAAGATAAACTCTTTGGTGAGCACAATCTGAGAAACGTTGTGTCAGTTGCTAGTCAAATTGAAAATCTTACCATAGAAAAATATATTTTGGAAATTATTCAAGCATTTCTCAATAGTCTCATCATGAAAGAATCTCAAAATAATTTAAAAAGTTGTTTAAATTAATAATGAAATTCTTCATTATTTTCTTTTGTAAAAAAAGAACATGCTAGATTGAAAAAGTTATATATTTTAATATCCATAAAAAATAGATATGCAACAGGAAAAAAGAAGGATGGAGGAGTTGTCACCCACCCCTCAAACACACACATTATAAGGTAAAAATAAAATTTAAAAAAAAAGAATTAACTCTGCAAACTCCCAAAGCAACAAAGCCTCCACCCTTCTCTCATCACTTTTGAAATTAATAGAGTACCTGTTTCAGCCCGAATCAAAGGAATTCTGATTCCTGAAATGCAATATATTTGGGGCAAAATCTTACATGCATGGAGCTCCAAAGAGTCTGTTATTATCAGCTTATCATTTCTGTTCTAACAAATGAAATTGTATGAAAGCTTAGCATGTGTTAAGAGCAATAAACATGTACTGTTTTTTTGTGATGTTCATAAATTCTTGTCAGTAAAATAAATGTCACCATATAATTTCATTATATGATGAATCTATTGGATTTCTTTTCTTACATACAAGGCTGGAAATCCAGGTGTCACAAGAGGAATCAGACTCCTTATGTGTATTTCCTCCTTTGACCTTTTTTCCTCTTTGTTGCATCCCTTCCCCTTTCTTTTTCCCAGAGTAGGCTTCCCGTCACGGAAAAGTGAAGAAGCCTTGCCACCTTGTGGCCAACGGTAGTTATGGTGCTACCGAACAAAGCCACGAAACACGCCGCAAATACTGTAGTGGTCACCATGTGAGGAGCTGCAACTTCAGTGAATTTGAAGGGGGTGTGGGGGTGGAAAAAGAACAGAATAATTTTTTTTTGTAGTATAAAGAAAGCGTCAAAGACTTTTACCTGTGCTGCGAGGCTAGCAAGAACAGGAATGGCTCAGAGCAAGAAGGAATGAAATAGGGCCGGCTGTACATTTTTTTTTTATTTGGCTGACAAACTCTGTTAACTGCTGGAGATGCAGGAAATATTTTCTTTCGGAAAATAGCTGACATTTTCCAAGCGTTTCTATCATCAAATTCACAAGCTCTGATCAAAAATTTGAAGTGAGCTGGGAAAACCTCATAAGGCTGCTATGGTTTAGCAAAGTAGATGTTTTTCATATTGCCTGAGACTCCAAATATGTGAAATGTTTGAGTTACAAGTTAATTGTGAGTTACAAGTCACATTGAGAAGAGGAGAGGAGGAGGAGAGGAGAAGGAGAGGAGAGGAGAGGAGAGGAGAGGAGAGGAGAGGAGAGGAGAGGAGAGGAGAGGAGAGGAGAGGAGAGGAGAGGAGAGGAGAGGAGAGGAGAGGAGAGGAGAGGAGAGGAGAGGAGAGGCACCTGACTGAAGGGAGCTCTCCAAGAAGACAAAATCTCCAGGTGACATACTCTTGACAGAGCAACTTCTCTGTCAGCCTTTTCACTTGTCTGGTGGACAGATCAAAAGGTCATATCTATGCTCTGGTAATTTGGTGATTTGTGACTCCTAAAACAGTACACAGCCACAATGATTTTTCTGATTTGTGCAGACAGCCAGCCTTATCCTCTCCTGGCCACCTGACCAGACCTCCCACAATACAAGAGACAAATTCAGATTCATTTGGCTTATACAAAGACTTGACTGACAGGCACAATGTGAAGAAACAGTTAATTCTTCTTTTACTTGAAGAAGTTCAGTTTGTCTCCACTGCTATGATCTTGTAATTTTCCCCTTAAGTCTTGCAAAAAATTCAGTGGTTTTTTTTTTCATACTGTCCCATGCAATTAATGTCGCTGCATATTTCTTCATGACAGAGAACTTCTACATTGTTATCAGAAGAAGAAACACATTTCCAGTAAAATGTTCAAATAATTCACAGTGAAAATGAGATCCATTTTATCCTACCTGGAGCCAATGGTATATAGAACAACAGATTTACTTCTAGGAAATTTTCATGATTCATGAAATTTCCATTACAAAATTAAGCGAACAGTGTTGAAACCAAAGAAGAAAGAATTTTAAGAAGAATTCAGCAGTCTGAACCTAGGCAGCGATATCTGAGCTTCAAAACCTGTTCTAGCTGGGATCTCATGAGTGACATACGTGAAGAATTCATTTGAAAACTGTGAAGCTTCATTCTAAAGAAAAAAAGTGAAAATACTAACAACCACACATAGAAATATAAACAGAAGTATATGTGGTTATGACCATTGCTAGTTGCATATAAAAAAAAAAACAAACCAGCCTGAACGGTACAGATAGTCTCTACTGGCAACGTCTCTGTGGTCTTGGCTACAATTTCCTCATGGGAAATATTGAACAAGAAGATGGTAGGTTCTACCAGGCTACCACTTCTGCATACTGGGAGCAGGAGTGACTAGATGGAGCAAAAACAAACTGGGTATGGCTTTGGGGAGTGTGGACCCCCTCCTCTGCTTTACCTCACTGGAGCCCCAGGGATTCTGGGAAGAATAAGGCATGTACTGGATTTACTTTATTCTACCCCTAGGGAATGTCTCAATGCCTGTTTATCGTGGAAACTAAAGGATTTTCAGGAGTCTATTGTCAGCATGATGGATCAAATAATCTCAGTTCAAGGTATACATTGGAACAAGATCCTAACCACAGGCAAGCTTAGCACCTACACGATACCTCAAGTTTTCACCTGAAATAAATAGGACAGAAATTACACATTCCATCAAGTCTGCGCCGTCGGATGATTACGATCACCAACGGATTACAAGCAAGCTTGTAATGGAGCTTGCCTAGACTTTGGTCCAAATACACACTCACAGCCTAGCTTGAGGGTTCCTTTTGATTACATAGCTCTACGCATTTAATCTTGTCAAGGAGTTAAGCAAAACTCTCTATTTCCTCTAGTCTCACCAGATTTTAAGAAACTTTTATTCAAAGACCAGTTTCAGTAACTAAAATAGCTAGGCTACCACATGAATAACTTAACAGTTCTTTAAATAGAATCATTATGTCTGTCTTTTAGGCTAGTTTTTTGCTGCTAAGAGAGAAAGAAATTTCACAAAAGAAATGCATTTTATGAGATCTGAGAAAGTTTTCCTGAATATTAAATAGGGCACAGTTGCTTGAGCACAGGGAAAGTAAAAGCTGAATTCAGATTGACTAGAAATTACCATACATGTTGCTTATTACTAAACATATCTAGCAAAATTTCTGTACTGCAGAATGCTAGCAGAATCTTAAAAAACCTTTGCAGCACACTGTCTTGGGGTAGCATATGAAATTTGAGCAAAACTTGACTAATAAAATCTTGTTTTGGTTAGGCCTGTACATGTTCTTGTGCTATAAAATAAACATACAATGCATTTAAAAAAATTGATCACTCAGAAATCAGTTGGCTAATATACAGTAGAGCAATCTAAAATACTGTCACCAGTTTGAACACCAGTAGAGTACTTCATTCCTCATTCACCTGTTTCCTCACAGCCCTCAGTAGTTTTCCTTTTGCACATATCTACGTACACTTCAGGGCTCTTCTGTAGCTAGATCTCCAAAATGCTCTTCAAGTCCCTTGCGGCAATGCTGTGGGATGAGTGCCTCCCATAGCAACTCTCATCTAGTTGACCAAGGGAAGCCAGTTGATATTATTTTTTTGGATTTCAGTAAAGCTTTCAATCCTGTCTCTCACAGTATCCTTCTGGACAGCATACAGTTTGACAAAAATGCATTATGCAATGGGTGAGCAACTAACTGATGGGTCAGGCCCAAAGAGTTATAGTAAATGGGGTTACAGCAGGCTGGTGGCCAGTGACTAGTGGGGTTCCTCAGGACTCCATTTTAGGACCAGTTCTTTTTAGCTTTTTCATAAACAACTTGGATGTAGGACTAGAAGGTGTTCTGAGCAAGCTTGCAGATGACACTAAGTTGGGAGGAACTGTTGACTCCATTGAGGGTGGAAAGGCCTTGCAGAGAGATCGGGACAAATTAGAGAACTGAGCAATCACCAACCGCATGAAGTTTAACAAGAGCAAGTGCCGGATTCTGCATCTGGGAAGGGGCAACCCTGGCTGTACGTACAGACTGAGCGATGAGATGCTGGAGAGCAGCCATGCTGAGAGGGACTTGGGGGGTCTTGGTCGACAGCAAGTTGAACATGAGTCAAGAGTGTGCCCAGGCTGCCAGGATGGCCAACCGTATCTTGGGGTGCATCAAGCATGGCATTGTTAGCTGGTCTAGGAAAGGGATTGTCCCACTTTCCACTGCACTGGTGCAGCCTCACCTCGAGTACTGTGTGCGGTTTTGGGCGCCAGAGTACAAAAAGGACATAAAACTGTTGGAGAGTGTCCAAAAGAGGGCAACCAAGATGGTGAAGGGTCTACAGGGGAAGACATGTGAGGAGTAGCTGAACTGCCTTGATTTGTTCACCTTAGAGAAGAGGAGAATGAGTGGAGACCTCATCGCGGCCCACAGCTGCCTCACGAGGAGGAGTGAAGGGGCAGGCGCTGATCTCCTCCCTCTGGTGACCAGCGATAGAACCCAAGGGAATGGCATGAAGCTGCGACAGGGAAAGTTTAGATTGGATATAAGGAAAAGGTTCTTCACTGAGAGGGTGGTCAGGGTTTGGAACAGGAAAGTGGTCATTGCACTGAGCTTGACTGAGTTCAGGAAGTGTCTGGACAACGCTCTCAGTCACCTGCTCTGATTGGGCTGGTCCTGTGTGGAGACAGGAGTTGGACTTGATGATCCTTATGGGTCCCTTCCAACTTGGGATATTCTATGATTCTATGATAATTAACATTTTGTATGGTAGTGCACAAGGTTAGATCAAACACATAGAACTGCAAGCTTCTGATAAAAATCTCCTACATTTGTGGACGGCAGGAGAGTAAAATCGCATAACTTAAAGAGATTCAGCCATAGGGCAGTCAGAAAGCAGGACTGTTGATATGCTTTTGAGATGGTCATGGTTCCATCTGTTCCATTCTCTGTACACCAATAGCTCTGCCTCAGCAAGAGTAAACATATAACCAACAAAGCAATCTGAAAGATTTCAGTTATTAAGACACCATAAATGAACTACTTTCCTCTTGGGGTTTGTGGCAGTTGAACTATGATGCGAAAGTGCTTCCCAAACGCCATCTTCTCCTCTGAAAGAGGTAAAACTTCAGAACAAAGGGAAAGGCCTACTTGTTTTATCATGTTCTGAAGGATGGAGTCAGGGGACTACATGTGGGCAGACTATCAAAGTCGTAAGTTCTTCTGAACTGATGGAAATTAAGTCATCTGTTCTTCCTTGTAGGAGATAACCTACATGCATTTTACACATCATTATTAAAGAATCTGAGAAAAGAATGCAAAGGATCCTTAGTATAGCTATGGGTGTCACTTTGCCTCAGCAAACCTGTCACTCCCACAGGAATGGGGGAAAAGATCGTAAAAAAAGAGCATCCCAAATACCTGATGACTGGAGAGAGTTGTGAGCAGTGCATAAAAGCACTCCAATCAGAAAGAAAAAAAAAGTACTTTTTGTCTTCTCCTAGCTCTGTAACTATCACAATTAAGACCTCATACATGTCATGACTGGAGGTTGCTACTAAATTCACCCTGTCACAGAGAAGTGCTCCAGAACGTCAACTCTATATTTGGAAAGAGGTTGTCTGGCTCGTCTAACTGCAAAGGGCTAACTAATAATACTCAGCTGACTTTTCAGAGAGCTTGAAACAATGGGTCTGATAGGGGCTAATTGCCTTGATCACCATACTCAGGGCTTTCTGAACCTGCTGCTCTACAAGTTAATTATTTTTCAGCATAAGAATAATACAGAATTCAGTGTGGAGAGAGTTCATTCCACCATGGCTGGATGCCAAACATCTGTTTCACTGCTCTGCTTCATTCTGTCATTTTTTCCATTCCTTTTTTTTCTTTCCCCACAGAAAGTATTGCTCAAATTTTATTTCCTCTTTTGTTTTTCATGATTATAACAAAAAAAAAAAAAACAACAGCCAAGGTTCAAAAAAGAAAAGGGACAAATTTCTATTTTGTAACCAGGGCTTAAGTAGAACTAGAAGTTCAAATTTGGCCACTACACAGCTCAGGGAGATGCTGAGCCACTGAAGTTCAGAATAAACTTTCTGCTTCCACATCACATACAGCATAAGGGAAGGACATGTCATTTAGGGGTAAAGCAGTCTGACCTGTGACAATAAGACTGAGTTAATCTTTTAAAGTTACAAAGAAAATTGCTCTTACTTGGAATTGAAAAAGTAAAATCTGTTGTGGAATAAATGAGCTTTCCTGGGGTGTTACACTAGAAGCTGCAGACTTAACTCAGAGGGTAGCTGTATCCTACCGTGGAACATTTTAGGTGTCTGATATACCTGAAAAACAGATCAATTCTTTGCATAAGTAGACCTCATTTTTAATCCTGACTTTTAAAGATCACAGACTATATTAAAAGATGTGACTGAAGAGATGATGGAGTACCTGAAGCTTGTCCCTGAAGCTTTAATACAGATTCTGTAAATAGTCTCAACCGTTGCAATAAAGTCCCTGGTGCAGTTTGGTCCATGAATGCCTCATTCTTTCCTGACAGCTTCAGATGGTGGAGTCCTGCCTGCAGGCTGCCACAGACTTCCCTGGCATTTGGTGAAAGGAGAAGACATATTTTTTTGAAGACACTCAGCTGAGGAGGGAACTGATCCCACATGTCCCACCTTCTGGGAAACAGATCTAGCTTCCTCCACCCATTTATATTTCAGAGAAAGCGTGAGACGATTGTGCACAAAGACATACTTGAATCCAGAATCTGTTTCAGGATCTGAAGCCCAAGCTCTGAGTGGCATCTAAGATGGAGATTGGGATCCTCTCTCCAGTGTCTTTTCTTGGTTCACCTCCAGACTACCCATTTCACTACTGGGGGGCAGGGGGAGGGCGGTGTGTGTGACTCCCTTTCTGACAAACCAGGCTATTCATTGTAAAGGCATCTAACTTTGGAATTGTGTTATCATGAATTTAATTTTTGAATCTCACTTCCAGATACATTTGTAATAATGGATCATCAGTGGATTCCTTCATAGATCTGGGCTTTCTTAACCCCTGAAGTTCTTAATACTAGGTAGTATATGAGCAAATGTAATTGGAGGTTGTATCAGATGGTGGCAGCAAAGGACCTCCCGATGTTTGGATTTCAGCCGTGTGCATCCAGCGTACTTACTGTTCACCCTGTGTTTTGTTTTCAGGTACCACCTATGATTAAGAGTAAACATTACACTACATTTGTTTCAGCAAGTGGAAAAACAGCAAGCACATGGCTTATTGCTTGTTTCTTGGAAAAATCCTGTTGAAATTGGATGTAACTCTCATAGCATAGTCAAATAAAATAGAAGAAACAACCAAATGGGTAAATAAAAGCAAACAAAACACACAAGTAAATAAAAGAATGATGAAATATCTCTGTCATTCCCCAGACAGTGAGAAATTCCTTGGATATTTTTGTTTAGGTGTTAGAAGCAATTCTAACATAGACTGACGTAATAGGTATTATTTTCATAACTAACATTGCTCTCAGTATCATTGACATAAAGCGATTACATTGACAAAATAGGCAAGCCTCTTTTTGTGCACTTGCTAGGTCTCAGCTGCAAGTAAAGAATCAAATTTTAATCTAGAACCTGTAGGGCATGGAAGATTTTCATTATTTGTAGATGAGATTTCATAATTTAAGAGGCTGAAGATGGATGGCCCTGTTCGGTACTATTGCTCTGCATTATGCTACAGCTCCATTAGCACGACTGTGGGCAAATAATTAACAGCAAGGTCAGATATTGCCTAGAAGAGACTTGAAAGTGCATACAGGAGAAAAGAAAAGCAAAATAAAAGTAGCATTAAATTAGAGTTGAGAAATTAATAGAGGGGAGGAGGGGGAAGAGAGAAAAGAAAACCAGCACTGAAAGCTACTAGCTACCCTGAAAACTGAATACAAATCATACCATACTGCACTAACTCGCACCAAACTAGTTTTGAGCGTTCCTTTCCAGTTACTATCCAGGTTACTGACTTACTGTTAGGTAAATTTAGTTGAGTATCTATTGGACGTGACAGTGAAGTTTAGATTTAAAGTTCAGAAAAAAGCTCTGATTCTGCAAATGGCTCTTCTATGTCTGGACATATATGTGGCACAGAGCTTTAAGGACTTCAAGGGGAGTGTGTGAGATCCCCACCAATCATGCAGAAGAAGCTTTATGACTGAGACACTATACCCTGATCAATCAAGAGATTGTGTATATCCTTTTCCAATTACACCATCTGTTAACCTGCACTCAGCAAATTCCACTCAGTTACCAATAAGGAGTCAAAAGACATTGTCACCTTCCATAGGCTGAGCTCATTGGATCCATCAGAGGTTGGCTGCATCCCTCTGCTGATTTTTTATCCCAGGCACACACACTACCTATCTGCCTCTCATCTGCATTTTGAGGATGCACGAACACTCTCCACACACACTCTTAATGAAGGCTCTGTGCTGTCTCATTCCCAAGACTTCCGCTACTCTAATACTACCAGCACCCATTTCTAGGACCAGCATTCACCTCTCCTTCCTTACTCTAGCTCATGCATATTCCTACTGGTCATTCTTTCTGTAATATTGTCCCTATCTCCTCCATCATACTGTATCAGTCCATGGCAGGATTTTAGTGCCTTTCTGCAATTCTTACTTTTTTTTTTTCTTTTCCAGTGGAAAATGTCATATATGATATCAGCACAGAAACCTATTCTGAGAGGACTGAGATGATGCAACGAGCTAATTATCTTCATCTTGGACATGCAGAGCTGCCATTGGTTTGTTCCTTGGTCTATGGGCAATGTCACCAAAACAGCTAATTACATTAGTTGCAGGGTCTGGTAAGCCAATTCAAGACAAAAATGATTCCTTGTGGTCTTCCCTTCTGTATTACAGATTTTTTCCAGATCAGCAAGGTCCTTCCCAATGTAGCTCAGGTCACTCTCATATGCCTTGGAGTTGGTGAGGGATACAAATATTCATAACTGGCATCCAAACAGAGCAGTGCACTCAAATTGTTAAAAACTGACCTTAGTTGCCTAGTGGTGCAACTGCCCTATGTCTGAAGGTCTCCTAGAGGTGTTTGCATAGATCTATTCAAATGAATAGAACCAACTATTATCTCTCCATAGCTTATAGGTGGCCAGCTTTAAACTGCTACCATGCAGTCTGCTCCATTAAAAGTGCTGCCTCGAGTTCTGATTCAGGCACTGTGCCTTCTTTGAGCTCTAAGCAGTCTATCCAAACCTTTTTTTTTTTTTTTTTCTTTTTTCTCCCTTTAAGCTGGTGCAGCTTTAATAACCTCTGCATTGTGACTTCAAATAGACAATATATTAAGTGGTAATATCCCCACCCTCCATCTCTGCCCACTGCTTCTCCGTCTGCACAAGGAGCAGCCATGCTCCCTGCACAGCCACCTCTGATATGCCAAGTCATCTGGGGTAACTCCCACCTAAACTTAGCATGAGGCAGCTTTGCTGAAAATCAATAAACTAATGAGGAAACAAGCTATTCTGAATGCGAATACCAAGTTTAAAGCCACAGAAATTAAACATGTCAATCTTTGTTTCATTATCAATATGCCTAACTGCAAAACAAAACATTTGAAAATCAAGCAAAAGATTCTACCCTACTGATTTACCAATGACCTCAGCAAGACTGAATAAATCTTCCCAAATAATAGTGACACAGGACATTTAATGGGATTTTATTAAGAAAATATACATGAATAATGTTATCTAGCATGATACTACATTCAGACTTGATGAAAACAAATAAACACTAAAGTCAATATGTTTTATATCTTAATTTTTCCTGTTCTGCCAGTTTATTTCATTTTATTTTTCTTATGCTACTAGATTGGTCTGTGCAAGAAATCATACCTTTTCCTAAATTCTAAATGTAGGCTGTGTATATGTAGTTCATACTATGAAAAAAAAAAAATTGTAAGGGAGCTATGAGGAAATGATAATGGCACTAAAAATAAAATATGCATGTATTTTTAAATATCATGGACAGAAAATAATACTAAAGTATAATAAAAAGAAGCCAGAAATGGAAGTTAGTAGCACAGTCAGTCAGTACCTGGAACAATTCAGTCAGAAGAGAACCAAAGTGTTTCAGATAGCTACAGTTAAAACACTTCAGATACCCTGGAGATATCCCAGACAACAGCCACAACTAATGGAGCCCAACGATGCAATTTTACATGGTTCAAAAAAAATGACACATTTGGGGATCTCTGAAGTCTTGCACCTAGATGATGCAGTGTAACCCATCACTGTATTCCTTGGTTTAGGTACTGGGGTGGGGGTGAGAGAAAGCTTAAAATCTGATAGATACCTAAGAATAGAACTAATCTAGAGTTCCTAAATTAGGCTATATGGCTTTAGAAATAATTAGGCTAAATAGTGTCATAAAACGTCATATAAAACGTGCTAGTCTGTATATCACCAAGAATTATCAACAGTAAATGGAAAAGATTTGCAATGTGATAATGAAATTCCAACAGGAGAATGACCTGAGGCATTAAACTCTCTACAGCAATAGGCACTGCTGAGAACCTTTGCTGATAGTGACTAATAGGGATGAAAAATCTCTGCGAGAATCTAGGATGATTTCAAGCTGTCCTCAACAGGAAAGAAAGTCAGGAAGAAAGAGAACAGCATCCTTTTTTTTCCTTCTGAAAGCTGCTGTGCTTTCCATGTAAACATGGATTTTTAATTATTTTTTTAAAAATGTTTTTCTTGGTTCCATCTTTCTCAAACAGCATCATTGCAGAGCCAGTGCAAGAATGGAAAGTGTTTTCTACACAGGAAAGAAAAAATTGCTTTCTGTGATTAACAGCAGACAACTCAGTGGTGTGGCAAAATTATAAGCATTCTGGTTTTGAAGATTTGAAGGAAATTTCAGATTTTTCCTATTTAAGGAGTAGAGTCTGCAACAAGACAGTGACAAATTTCACACAGCTGCAAAGAGAAAAATATGCATAGCTCTGAAGTATTACAGAGCAAATCTTGTGCATGATTTCAAGGTCATATGTCCTGAATGAGACTTTTCCTTTGTCTTTGACACAATAAGTATGTATATATATATGTACAAAGTAAGGAAAGTGCAAGCTGCATTACCTCAATGACAAAAATAACATTTTTGATCAATAAATCTTGAAACTGTTAAAGGAAGGATTATTAAAATTGTTAGAGAATTGAGAAACTTACATGGTGCTTTCTGCCAAGACATCGAACGGTTCACTATTTCTTTCAGCCTTTGCTATTAGCTCTTTTCAGAAATGTCACCTCAAGACCTACTTATTTTATTAACATAATCTTAACAGCAGTAACTCAAAGTTTGAATGGCAAGATTATTTATCTATTTAATTATCTATTTTTTTAAACCTCAGCTTCAGAAGTCCTGTGGTAAGGTAAACTTAAAAAAAGATGCTAAGGAAGGTTTGGGGTGGAAATTCTAAAGACCCTAAAACCTGTGTTGTGAAGAAACAGAACTCATGACTGTTGTTTTCAAATCAAAGTGGCAACTTGCAATTCACAGAGCTGTATTAACAATATTTATTCCTATGAGACTTGAGGGCTTTTTCCTTCTCTGTCTACTCCCTAAGAGACTACGAAGTACTGACTTGTTGGCAATGAGTGGGACATGCATGAGCCGTTATTGTCAGCAATGTGTTTAAATAACGCTGCATCTAATAGAGCCTTCCATGCTTTACATAAAGTCATTTTCTGTCATCTACAAGCTACACAGTTAAGTCTATTATACCTTTATAAATCCAGAAAGTTTTCTGCAGAGGTGTTCATGATTTTAAACTTGATTCAGTTCTGCACAGGGAAATAATGAGCCCTCTCTGTCCTCATCAGAATAGCAAATAGCCCAGGGTGGCACTGAAAACGGGTCTCCCTGATCTTGTAGGTAAAATGTGAAGAAAGAACATTCCTTGCTCCAACAATGCTCTAACACAGACAGTGACCTTTATCCAGTTCAGACAGCAACAACGAGGGTGCAGAAGGACAAAGTTCTTGCTGGAGGAAATGGCTTTGGTAACTCTGAATGAAGTACAAAATCTCCTGGGAAGGCTGGATTTAAGATCTGTGCCTCTCCTTGATATTAACAGTGTGTTCACCAGCACAGGATGCCAGCTGCTATAAATCCCTTTGCAATGCACTTAGCTTTATCTCTAAGTCGTGGAGGAACGTTAGGTGGCCAAGTCAGCACTACAGAGTCCCCATGGGAGTCAGCTAAAATGCATTACAATATTGCAAACTTTCCTTGTTGTCCCACCTCGTCCTGTGAACCTGGCTCCTACGCTAAAACGAAATTAAATACACTAAAGATTGCAGAATATTTGAATGCCAGATTTATGCAGGGTCATATAAGTGCTTTGGCCAGAAAGCAAAAAAAGACGGAGAAAAGCAACCAGTTCCTGATGCCAACCCATGAAATGTGTTATGTGTAGTGCGTTATGCTAAACAATTCAGCGGGAGAAAGTATGGGGCATGAAACCATGGGGATAGTCTACTAATTAGTAAGTAATTAATTCAGAGTGTAATCTGCTCCCACTGAGAACAATGTACTTGTCTCAGTAGGACTTTTAGAAAAATAGGAAATAATCGGCTCTCATAATTGCAGTAGGTAGGTATCCACCTTGGTGCTCAAATGCTTAATTACTTTGCTGCTTTCCCAGTATTAAATCTATACCTAGGCAGCTCAGAAACTTCCTCCAGTCTGAAGCCATCACAGCAACTTTCAGTACTCAATAGCCAGTCCTGAAGGGGAGTCTCTGCACACTTGAGGTCTGCCTTGCTTCATGAAAGGGGCCATCCTTTGAGCCAAAATTTCAGTTTTAATGGGCAGGTTGGAAAGGTTTCTGTCATTGAGAGGGAGAAAGAATAGACAGCAGCAGCAGTAGGAATTGGTGCTGCTCTGCCTGTTCTTTCAGAAAGAAGTAGCAATTGTAGGGAAGGATGTCTGTTCACAGCTGGATGGAAAATGAAGGATGTCTGGGAAATATACACACATATTTAGGGCATCTTTGGACAAAAAGAGTTTGGAAACACGGGAGTACTAGCAAGACAACTGTAGCAAATGGACTTACACACAAACACACTAAAATCATATTATCAGTAAGTCTCAGGCAATTAATATGCACATTTCTAATACCATCATATCACAACATATATAGGTCCCAGGCTTGCAAGTTTGTTTGTTTCTGTAACTTAAACATCACAGAATCACAGAATCACAGAATCACAGGAAACATTTCCAGGAAGGTCCCACATCTCCTCCAAGTTTGGAGGAACAATGGTGCAGCTGCAAACTGTAATATGAAAAAATATAACTTTTTTTTTTCTGTAAAAATTCTGTGGTAATTTACGTTGATAGAAAATGATGAAACTGTATAGTTGGAGTCATGTATTATATAATATGATAGAACTCCACATTAGCTACCTGTGAGCTTTCCTACCTTGCACTTCATTTGTCCCCATGTACATTTTCATGGGCACTGCAATGTTTTCAAAATAACACAAATTTCATCTGGAATTATTACACATCCATAAAAAATATTTGAGCCTATATTTAGTAGAGTCATGGAGTGACCTTTCCACTGCATGGAAGGCTTTGCATACAGCTGCTATATGGGGGCTCTCAGAATAGTAATGAGAAGAAAAAAAATCTCCTTGGAAACACAGATGTATACACATAATGCTGAGTAAGACTTTATCTGATAGTAAGGATATGAACAACCAGGAAAGGCCATGGAGGTCTGTTGTTGCTTTTTTTTTTTTGGGGGGGGGGGGAAGGGGAAGATGGCTGGCTAAAGAGTAGCCTAGTTTGACAGTTTTTCTGAAACGAGTCTACAGTTCCATAGAATCATAGAATAGTTTGGGTTGGAAGGGACATCAAAGATCATCTAGTATCAACCCTCCTGCCATGGTCAGGGACACCCTACACTAGACCAGGTTGCCCAAAGCCCCATCCAACCTGGCCTTGAACACTGCCAGGGTTGGGGCCTCCTCAGCTTCTCTGGGCAACCTGTGCCAGTGCCTCACCACCCTCACAGGAAAGAATTTCTTCCTAATATCTAATCTAAACCTACTGTCTTTGAGTTTAAAGCCATTACTTATTGTCCTATCACTACATACCCTTGTAAACAGCCTCTCTCCAGCTTTCCTGTAGTCCCCCTTCCAGTACGGGAAGGCCGCAATATTTCCCCAGTTGTGTTCATGTGCTTCACAGAACTGCTTCGGGAGCACTTAACCAGGCTCCTGCTGAAATGCCCTAAATGCAAAAGCTCTTTATGAGTCACAGAAAACACCTTCATAAGAAAGGAGGTCAGACTGAGAGAAAGGGTTTCATCAGACTTAGCTGAAATATGTTACTGCACATTTAACAGGCTGTGTTTTTTTTCTGACCTTCTGATTAAGTGTGAACACTTCCCTGATAAAGTCAGTAAAGGTCATCTTGGAGCGATCATCCTCGCGGAAAAAGTAACAGTGACAATGTGTCTGAGTTTGCTAAACTTAAAGTTCACTTAAGTTATCACTTAGTATCACTTCCATTCACCACTTCTGGTGAATCTTGGTATTTTGGCACAGCCAATGTTTCTGAGTACTAATCCATAGGTATCTTGTTGGAAACTATTTTAGACCACTGAGAATTGATTTTCCCTTGTTATTGTGGTACTTGTCAGAGTTAAAATAAATTTTGATATATCATTCCACGCAGCTGTTTGAGTCACAACCTGTAGCATAAACAAAGCTCTTTAAGGACAGCATTTCAAATGACTAGCTGTTGCAAGGAACTGATATTTTGGGGACACAGGGAAGAACAGGAAAATTATCCAAGGTTTAGAAAACATGATGCACTGAGAAATACTGGAAGATCTGCTGTCATTAGTTAAAAGAGAAAAAGAAAAAGAAAGAAAAAGGAAGGAGAAGGAGAAGGAGAAGGAGAAGGAGAAGGAGAAGGAGAAGGAGAAGGAGAAGGAGAAGGAGAAGGAGAAGGA
>VWZZ01005681.1:180379-192733 GCA_013399095.1 Psophia crepitans
GAAAGAGAAAGAGAAAGAGAAAGAGAAAGAGAAAGAGAAAGAGAAAGAGAAAGAGAAAGAGAAAGAGAAAGAGAAAGAGAAAGAGGCATTAAAAACTCCAAATATTAAAAATTAAAATGATCAATTGTTATATAAATCTGCACAGAATACAAAAAGTAGTCATTTTAATGTACATAAAGAGATTATTGTATCACATCTTTAGGTTTGTTTATTGTTAAATGTATTTCCTAGGGAGATTATGGAATTCCTCTTATTGGAAGTTCACAACATAAAATGGACAGCTGCCAAAGATGAACCAAAAGTACTGATCTAGACTCAAGAGTAGGAAAACGGACCTCCTGAGTATCTCTCCAGGCCCAGATTTGTGATTGTAGCAGTTAGGATAATCCATGTAACCTGTGACACTTCTCCTTCTTTTCCCATGGTCTGTGATTCCCTCTCGGACCTACCCATCTGTTAATGCATTAAGACTCTGGCCACCTTCTGCCTTGTTCTTGGGCAAGGGGCTACCTTCTTCAGGTGTTAATAGAAAAAAGAAGGGAGCACAGCTTGTCTCCATCCCATAAGTCTCCCACCTGCTAGAGAAACTGGACAGAAACTTGACGCAATCAGACTGCATGGTGATCTTTGCAAAACAAGACACCACATAAGAATATTACTGTAATTAGGCAGTGTTTCACTTCTCAGCCAAATTACTCGTGTGGCATTTCATCCTGTCTATGTTTGAATCTTGTTTTGCATTTAATGAATATACCAGGCCTAATCTGATAACCTTTGAATTTAAAGTGATGTGATATACGTTATTTAGAAGCACCAAAACCCAAAGTGGTAACTGGGGTAAGCTCTTCCTTTTGGAGACAGGGAGAGTCATTCTCACATTCAAGGTATTGAATGGCTTGGAACTGGAGCAGCTGAATGATTGCCTTTAACACCAGCACGGGGACTTGGAGTTTTAGATCAATTTTCAGTTTTGGACACTGAAACTCTTCATTATAAATAGAGAATTCATTTGTGTAAAAGACAGGTTTCTCAAAGATCACTCTTTCACAATGGAAAACTTCTATAAGAACTCAGGATAATCAGAAATTTCTTAGATTTCCATTCTGAGGACAAAAAGGTCTTGTTTTCAGTAACAGCAAAATATGACAGTATTTTTATAAAGGAATTACCAGCTCTCAAAACATGGTATGCTGCTTGCACATTCAGTTTTCCGTTAAGAAGATAAGATTAGCAAAAGGGGACCACATGGAACAGAAATTAACCACAGTACTTACTGCTGTACTAGAAGGTGCTTTAACAGTACAGTGATGTGCTATTAAATGTAAGTGCTAAAACTGAATTATTCACAGTGAGCCCAAACTTTGAAGTGACAGGTACTGATGATTTAATTGTTATTGATTTCAGCTGGAATTATTGGACTAACCACCTACCAGAAAAGGTTGACTTTCATGAAGCAGGAAAGCATCAGCTGAAATAAGATCCTCATTTTGAAAGAAATTACCTTTTCTATTAAGAACTAAAACCTCACAGTCAAATCAATGAGGAAATAATGACATCCTTGGTACACTATACATTGAAATGTACAAGAACTTAGGGAAAAATATGATGAAAGGTTGTGAGGTCTCCTTCACATACTCGTTAACACAGCTTCATCATCAGGATGTTATTGCTTTGAGCACACATGAACTGAATTTGCTTAGTTTTGACCCTGAAAGTAAACGTAATGGTCTTGTTATTACTGTATCCTTCAACTCATTGTGGAGTTGCGAGTGAACATAATTTCAATTATTTTGTTCTTCACAAACTCACTTTTTTTTTTCTCTGAAATAATTTAGAATTTTTTCAAACACAGGAAGACTGATAAAATTTTTGCCATCTCTCTCCCACTGCTATGGGCGATAACGTACAGGAATCAGATATCACAACAATTATTCCTAATCTTCTAGCTCTAAGTGTCATCTACTTGTAAACACCCAGGTTAATAAAAAAAGTGCATGTAAGGCCATGTTCCAAACAAAGACATTTCATCCTATTTGAAAAGCTAGTTTTAATGATTTACTTCTACTTGAATAAAATACATCAGTTGCAGTCTGGAGATTTGGATCTGGAGTCAAATAGACAGGAAACTTGCATGAAAAGGGTTATAGGAGCAACTAACAAAGCCAGAAGGCTAATTCTTCAGTGTGACCTGGAAGCTCTATCAGTGTCACATTCTCTTGATTATATTGGTACCTGTGACAAACCTGGAGATGTGTGGGTTTGGTCACAGTGTTTTTATTGTCTTCATTTTCAAACTCTATTCCATTTCGCCGATTGATTTCTGCTGCTAATGTGCACTGCCACGTGATAAACAGGCATTAAAACCCAGATCTTGAATGCATGAAGTAATTCAATATTAAAAAAAAAAGTTATTGCTCTCAAAAAGCCATGGTTTCATATACAGATGAAGCTTAATGCAAAACTTCAGCAATTTGGCAAGGGTATGGCTAAAATATTTGTCAATCTGTTGATTACATACAAATACACATGCACATTATGCAAGACCATATTTATGAAGTACATAATACAGTATTACACGATACATCTGTCTTGGATAACCTTGGATAGATGTGTACTGAAGGTAATATAACTGTAGATTTAAAGACTGCATTAGAGAAGAAAGGTTAGTTAAGGTTACACATCTTTTCTTAATGACGATGCAAGCAGGTTTAAGTATTCATTACATTGTAATATTACATTGTTATAGCTGAGCTCTTTGCTATTCTTTAAAAGGACAAAGAGTTTTATAACCAACAGTTGTTAGCCAGCCATGGTCAAACTGCTGAAATTAAATCTTTCCATGTTTTTCTTTTTTCTTTTTCTTTTTTTCTTTTTCTTTTTTCTTTTTTTTTTTCTCTTTAACAAAACCAGTTTTGAGATGTACTGACCAACTCATCAGAAAGCATTATAGGCTTAAATAACATACACATTTTCTGCAAGCAGTATTAAAAAGTCACATCCGAAAAAGACTTCAGATTTTATTTCAAATATCCAGCTCTAGATTACAGTGAAACTCTTCTAACTCTCCAGATTTGTTGTCATTTACAGATTCATGTTTCATGCCTAGAAGCACTTTTGTATGTAGTTGGAGAAACTTGTCTTGTGAAGGGTCCCTTGATACTTTATGTGGTGGCATCACTTAATCCCTTTTGTAAACGAATCAAACTCCTGTTCAGAAACTTACTGGGTAACTGTGGAAATACAAAGATTAACTATGGAAGGTCAGTGTAACTGATGACTGATTGTAAAAACATGAGATGAGTCCTGGATAAAGAAACCTCAACATTGAATCTTCTGTTTGAATTGAGAGTAATAGATTTACAAAATGACATCCTTCTGCAACTTATGCTGCTTGTTGGGTTTGGGGTCTTTTTTGGTTTGTTGGGTTTTTTTTTGTGTGGTTTTTTTTTTTTTTTTAAATTTCAGTTTAGGTTTCTTACTCTTCTTTTCCCAGGAGAAGCCACATAGGAAATTCTATGCAGATCCTCTGCAAGCAAAAAACCCCCACAACTATAAGACCAGGGCAATATTTTTTATTTATTTATTTATTTTTACACAGGATGTATTATTGTATACCTGGCCCCCTCATTAGATTCAAGCTCACCAAGAACGTGTTCTGCTTTTAAACCTGAAGAGTAGTACTGCAAATTCACTTTTTAGCACTAGGGAGCTATGATAATTTTTTGTGATCCTTTGTTTAATCGGAAGGATTCATCACAAAGGCCAATTTTGTTTCTGTAATGAAAAAGCAAATGAGTGCAGTCTTTTTGTCTCATGGGATAACAGCTCTTCTCTCTTAGTTCATCCATATCAAAAAAACACATACTATTTTAAAATAAATTCTATAGTGTAGTTATTTACTAACTATAATCTTCTATATGTCTTTATTCTCTCATTTGACACTTGGACAATAACCACATTCTTTAATGAAGTCTCTGAACCACAAAAAACCTCTAAAGTATATCATATAAAACTGTATTTGGGACTACAAAGACCAGAAGCGAGTGTTTCTGCATGTACTCTGAACTGAATATTGCTGAGCTTTGCAGTTGAAAAAGAAATACTGTAGATATATTGCAACATCTTATATTTTGAAAGTAACACATCAGCAAAGCATCAGTATACTAATAAATGTTTCACAGCTGCAGTATTATAACTGAAGAGGCAAGAAATACATTAGAAAGACACATGGCTGAATAAGGATGTCTCTGTGAGGATCCAGTTCTCTCATACCTAGTATATACAGTTTTTGAGGAAGTTGTGACAGAAATTAAAGGATATTCAAATTCTTACTTATAATCTAAATGTCTTTTTAAAGATGTGTACATGAACAAATGTCTAAAAAAAATATTTCCCCCAAATCTGAAGGCAAATCTGTAATAGTGGTCAAATAACAGCTGCTTATTTTATATCAGTATCTTTTAATTTCCTCTATCCTGAAATTTATTTCTTTTTTGGCAGGTCAGGGTCTAAAGCGTCAGAAGACTTGAAACTATATTGAGTGACAGTGAGGAGCTGGGGGTGGGAGGAGAAAGAGGAAAAAGGAGAGTGATGGCACTGTTATGATGTGACATAATAAACGCTATGACAGTTCTGTCAGGCTATGACCAGTAATTTCCCAGCTGAAGATAAAGATATATGAGTCTTACCAGGCTCTCCAAGACCCAGATTATGTATGGCCCAGGTACTTCGGTCTAGGTTCTTGTTTAGCTGTGTTCTTACTCTGGATTAAAGTGAGACCAATGCACATACTTTAAAGCTTTTCTTTCAGTCCTCCATCTCTGGAAAAAGCTATGAGTTTGGAGAGGAAAAATCACTGGAATCCATCTTAAAGAGTCCAACTGGTCTGTCCCAAAGATAACATGGTGGAGAGAAAATTGCAGGTAACCTGAGAACTGCAGCAAGCACCAAAACCTGTCCAGTCTGCCATATATAACTGGAAGTACTGTCCTAGAGACATCCTTCTGGAGTGCCATGCTTTGACCCAGCTGAAGCAGTGTAGATTCATGCTCAAAAACTGCCTTGTCCACTTCAGAACGTGAATGTCATATAGAGCCCCAATCCCTCTGACCCAGCATGCACAGTTACATCCCTCACCTGGCACAAGGTGGTCCCAGGAAAGGTGTCATATGAGTTTTCATGACAGGCCACATCTAAGTGCTATAGACTGATCAAAACCAGCATTTGCTCCTTATTAACAGTCTTTCCAGAGGCTTTTTCCTTTTTGTCCTAGCCCTTCTCCTACACTCACAAGTATTCCTAGGAAAGAAATATTCCCCAAATGCAATTGACCATGTTCCTTTAAAACCTCATAGGTTATCAAACACGAGACCACCACTAGTTCAACATTAGACTCAGTTACTTGATGTGAATTGTCCTACTTGTAGCTGATTATTCCAAATCTCTTACATTTAAAGCATTCCAGGAAGAGATACTATTCGTCACAAAAAGACCACAATCAATAAAGATCATTGCCACAGCATCACTTCCTAATGGCAGCAAGCAAGAGCTTCAGAAATTTTCTTTTCAAGCAACATCCTGGGATGTACATGTTTATTTCTATTTTCGAAGCTAAACCTACAAAACTTCAATTAATCTGCAGTTGAAATACATGCCCAAGTCTGGTCTGTATTCTTTAAGCTTTTTACGTCTTAGAGAAAACATTATAGCAGCTCATTTAGTATGGCCTTATTATTAAGATTGTTTACTTGCTTTTTTCTAAATTTCTGAATTCAGCACAGCATTAAATACATTAAGGAATGATGTAACGTCACAAATTAGATCTGAAAAATTGTATCGGGTCTGGTTGAGATGGAGTTAATTTCCCCATAGCAGCCCCCAGAGTGCTGTGCTGTGTATTGGCAGCCAGCAAGGTGTTGGTAACACACCAGTGTTTTGGCTGCTGCTGAGCAGTGCCGGCACACATCAAGGCTGTGTCTCCAGCATTTCTTTCCCCCTTCAGCAGTAGCCTGGGGGTGTGCAAGATCTTGGGAGAGGACACAGCAAAACTGACCAAAGGGATATATCATAGAATGTGACATCTGCACAGCAATAAGAAGCTGAGAGATAGGGGGAGGATGGGGGACATTCATTTTTTTCAACGTTTGTCTTCTGGAGCAACGGCTACACAGTTCTGCCACTTCTTCCCGGGAAGTATAGAATAGAATAGAATAGAATCATTAAGGTTGGAAGAGACCTCAAGGATCATCCAGTCCAACTGTCAAGTGGCCAGACATTGCCTGCTGATGAGAAGTAGAGAATAATCTTTTGGCTTTTGCTGTCCTTCCGTGCATGGCCTTTTGCTTTTGCTACATTAAAAACTGCCTTTACCTTGACCCATGAGTGTGGGGTTGTTTTTTCCACCTTAGTTTTCTCCTTTCCCTGCCCTGCTGAAGAGGGGAGTGGTAGAGTGGCTTGGTGGACACTCGGCATCCAGCCAAGTTTAAACCACCACAAAAATACCTATCATAATACAATTATTTTGTACTCTTTTGTTAGTTTTCTTCTTGATTGCTCACTCATATAGCTGGTCAGCGTGCTAACAGTTGTATCTCTGTTACTCTGCCTTCTTCCTCTCCATTCCTACATGTGTCTCTACCCATTGCATACCATTAGAAAATTAGTTCTTTTTTGTTTCGTATGGTACTGTGTTACCTTACCATCCAAGTGGACTGTAAGAGTCAAAATCCTATACGTAATAATTGGCATTTCTTTTAATGACAGTAGTTATCTTGTTTTAACTACCGATGTATAAAATGGTTTATATTTTGTAAAATTTCTAGAAGCTGTCCACTTTCTGAGTGGACTGAGCAAGCAATATAATGCATAATTCTTTGCTATAGAGTTGTGTTAGACAGTTTACAAAAATACATAGGTAAGATGCTTCTACCTTCCTATTTTTAACCTTTGTGTGTTTTTCTGCTGTCAGACTATTAGGGATGAAAAATAAATGGTGTGTCTTGGGTACTGTAGAGAAATTCACATAAGTTGATTCTAAGTTGCTTAATATTTTTAACCTTTTCCTGCTTTTCCAGTGCCATTTTATTAAGAATACAAAAATTAGTGACCTGACCTTTTCTCAAAGTCATGACTGTAGAAAGGCTTGTGTACAAATGAAGAGCAGAAGTTTCCAAATCAGAGAGAAATGTATAATATTAATAATAATCTATAGCTTTTGGAGCCAAAGCTTTTATGCTGCATGCCCTCTTCATTTCTCCATGTGATTAGATTCTCTCATTAGAATGAAAACCATTTATCATCCTCAATGTACAGATAATATGATGATTGATGGCTTTGCAACCAGCTGTATAATATGCAAATATGTGACTTTTTAATATTTTATGAAACACGGCATGCATGCATGGTTGTTTTAATCCCTTTAACACTCACATTATAAGCATGCCGTGTAACATTATCACAGTAGGGCCACTGGACACTCTCTTATCAAAGCAGACACGATTTTAATAAAGCTTTTTTTTTTTTTCTGCTGGCATTTTCGTAGTTCACTTGGATAGCAGTTCTAAAAATGCAATTATTTTGTCTCCAGCACAGATGCAAAACATCACCTTTACTATGAGTAGGTTCATTAAAATGTTATTAAGACCATACATATTTACATTTCCTAATACTAGAAAAATACTGCCACCAGCTAGGGGACACGTTAGATTTCCCTTTCACCTTACTTTTGCTGCTGTTGTGTATAGAATCATAGAATCGTAGAATGGTTTGAGTTGAAAGGGACCTCAAAGATCATCTAGTTCCAACGCCCCTGCCATGGGCAGGGACACCCTCCACTACACCAGGTTGCCCAAAGCCCCATCCAACCTGGTCTTGAACACTTCCAGGGTGGGCCTCCACAGCTTCTCGGGGTAACCCCACCAGCCTCACAGTAAAGAATTTCTTCCTTACATCTAATCTAAATCTCCCCTCTTTTAGTTTAAACCCATTACTCCTTGTCCTATCGCTACATGCCCTTGAAAAAATCCCTCTCCAGCTTTCTTGTAGGCCTCCTTCAGGTACTGGAAGGCTGCTATAAGGTCTCCCCAGACCTCGCTCTTCTCCAGCTTGAAGAATCTCAACTCTCTCAGCCTGCCTTCATAGGAGAGGTGCTCTCCTATGAAAAGAACTCTCTGATCAGCTTTGTGGCCCTCCTCTGGACCATCTCCAACAGCTCAATGTCTTTCTTACACTGGGGACCCCAGAGCTGGACGCAGTACTCCAGATGGGGTCTCACAAGAGTAGGGTAGAAAGGGAAAGCCACCTCCCTCAACATGTTGGACACGTTTCTATTGATGCAGCCCAGGACATAGTTGGCTTTCTGGGCTGCCAGCGCACACTGTCGACTCAATGTTGAGCTTCTAATCAATCAGCATCATCCCCAAGTCCTTCTCATCGGGACTGCTCTCAATCCATTCTCTGCCCAGCCTGTAGTTGTGCTTGAGATTGCTTTGACCCAGGTGCTGACCTTGCACTTGGCCTTGTTGAACTTCATGCAGTTCACACAGGCCCATGTCTCAAGCCTGTCAAGGTTCCTCTGCAAGGCACCCCTTCCCTCCAGCGTGTCGGTTGTACCACACAGCTTGGTATCATTGGCAAACTTGCTGAAGGTGCACTTAATCCCACTGTCTATATTAAATAGTGCTGGTCCCTATATTGACTCCTGAGGAACACCACTCGTCACTNCCAAACAGATATTCCATACCATATGACATCTGCTCAGCAATGGGAAGCTGAGGGAGAGGGGGAGGAACAGAAGGCATTCGTTTTTTTCAACGTTTTGTCTTCCAGGGTAACCACTACGCTTTTGGAAGCCCTGCTTCCCAGGAAGTGGCCGGACATCGCCTGCTGATGGGAAGTAGTGAATAATCTTTTGTTTTTCCTTGCTTTGCTTCCGCACGGGGTCTTGCTTTCGCTATATTAAAACTGCCTTTATCTAAACCCACGATTTTGGAGTTGTCTTTTCCATCTTATTTTTTCCCCTCCCCTCTCTGCCCTGCTGAGGAGGGGAGTGATAGAGCGGCTTAGTGGACACCTGGCGTTTAGCCAAGGTGAAACCACTACACCCTTAATGGAATGTGATGGACATATGCAAGGACTGTATGGAGCCAGTGAAATGCAGTCTGCATCTCATGGGAGCTAGCCACTGTCCCCAGCCCAGGAAAGGCCTACAGGTAATGTATGCTTCGCTCAGAAGAATGGAAGGAAGAGAAGCATGACTTCATAGAGCCCAGCACTTAAGGATCTTGGTCATTTTCATTTGAATCAGAAACTGGTGAGAAAACAAAGTAGAAAAGCTGGAGAGTTCTCTTTCACATTTGTCATATGTTTGAGGTCCAATAGGAGAGCTCTACAGAGAAAAGAGTTAGTCACAAGGAAATGTCTCTTAGGACAGACAAAAACATGTCTTCGGCTTTGGGGAAAGAAGTCAGGATATTTCTCCTGGTTTCCTCACATTTTACCTAGTATGGCGTGTTCAAGACAATTTCAAGACAACATTAGAAGAAACAAACACTGTAGACTAGATTTAAACATGGCTGCTGATGAATTACTCCCTTCTTTTCTTTCCCCTCCCACGTTTTTTTTTTATTCAAACTCAGCAGCATCTGACACACACAGTCAAAGTGATTTTGTTTTGTGGAAATAACAAGAGTTGTATAGATTGATTTTACTGAGGTTCACTGAGTTTTACTGGAACAGACTCCCCAGAGCAGTGGTCACGGCACCGAGCTTGTCTGAGTTCAAGAAGCATCTGGACAACGCTCTCAGGCATCTTCTCTGATTGGGCTGGTCCTGTGTGGAGCCAGGAGTTGGACTTTATAATCCTTAAGGGTCCTTTCCAACTCAGGATATTCTATGATTCTATGATTCAAGATTCTGTATGTATTTGTCAGGTTTTTAGACTCCCCTTTTCTCCAAGGATTTCAAGACTTCTAACTTTCTTTCTAAGTGGGAAAGATAAGTCTCTCTTACAAGACAATGAATGCTGCTTTTTAAACAGTTGGACATTTTGCCATTTACTGATGCCATAAACTTAATTGTGACATTTGCTAGAGCATCCATTTCTTGTGATGGATAAAGACTTGCAGTTACAAGGGAGCAGGGAATTGGTGGGGCTCCCATGTGACAGAGCACTCTCAAAGGCCCATTGCCTCACTGCAGCAAGATTTACTTGAAATTATATTTTGACACAAATGTATCCCCAAAAGTATATCTTGTACAAGGAAGTCTTCAAATTCCTTCAACTGAGTATGAATATGACTTTCAAAACTGTCAGTTATGCCCTCAAAAAAGTATCTTCTTCACATCCTCTGTTGCTCCTGCCACAGAATGCACTGGAGACACTGGAAAACACTTTGCTTAAGAGCATTTGACCCCTCACAGTCGTGACTGAACCACCATGTTTTTCTGTCTAGTGGCAGTACAGCTACATTCAACCAAACATTTGAGATGTTATTGCCCAGAGTCCTTCAGATGGGATCTGGCTGGAGCCTTCTCATAAAAGGACACTAAGCAGGGAGCTGCCTGTCACCAGAGGTTGGGTTCAGATGGCTCTTGCCACCTCTGGACACTGAGAAATTCTTAGTCCCTGCATGTGTGTGATGAATAGCCAGCTTTGATATCAAAGGATTATTCACTGGCACCGTGTACTTTGTGAAGATTGTGCTGGATGGTTAGTGTGTCTGTAAGACGCTCAGCTGGCCCTGCATCTTGCAGCTCAGCTGAGGGTCTGCACATCTAGGCCTGTATTTTGGACGCATACCGCAATGTCAGGATCCCTTCTTATCTTTCACCAACAATGTCTTCATCTAGTACTTTCCAGAGAAGAGGAAATAGAAGAGGAATGCGAGGATCTATTATTTTAAATTTTCGAAGTAAAATGTCTGTATTTCACTATCAGGACAGTGACACTGCAAGACAGCCTATCTTTCCCTAGCCTTTTTCTGTAACTAGTGTGTTATGCTTCAGGTTTCCTACAGTGGTTTGTAGGGTCCTTTGCTGAAGGCTTATGTGTGGTTTGCTCTACAGGTAGGAAAGATGTAATATTTAACATCATATCTTTTTCTTGGAAGTCTAACCTGACCTTTTTTGAGAAAAAAAAAATGGGTAAAAAGAAAAAAAAAAGAAGACCCAGGAACAGGCAAAATAACTTAGGGTTGAACATTTTAATTAATCATTTCTTATTCTGGAAGATATTCAGCAATTCTCTTTTGTCTGTGTTGCAAGGAAAGGCTGCTCTACACATCCCCTTCACTTTCAAAATTATCATGTATTCTGTATACTACACTACTTAAAGTCTGGGAATTACTGTAAGAAGGGCAACGAAGCTGGTGAAGGGGCTGGAGCACAGGTCTTATGAGGAGCGGCTGAAGGAACTGGGCTTGTTTAGTCTGGAGAAGAGGAGGCTCAGGGCAGACCTTGTTGCCCTCTACAACTACCTGAAAGGAAGTTGTGGTGAGCTGGGGGTCGGCCTCTTCTCTCAGATAACTAGTGATAGGACAAGAGGGAATGACTGCACGTTGTGCCAGGGGAGGTTCAGGTTGGAGATGAGGAGAAATTTCTTCTCAGAAAGGGTGGTCGGGCATTGGAACGGGTTGCCCAGGGAGGTGGTGGAGTCACCATCCCCGAATGTGTTTAAAGAAAGGCTGGATGTGGTGCTTAGGGACATGGTTTAGTGGTTAATAGGTGGTGGGGGGACAGTTGGACTGGATGATCCTTGAGGTCTCTTCCAACCTTAATGATTATGTTCTATTCTATTCTATTCTATTCTATTCTATTCTATTCTATTCTACATCATCCAAACCCTCCTTCTTCTACACTGATTTTCTACTAGATCATGTCATTCTAAAAACAAAAATAGCAATGTGACATCTTTATACATTTCTCATTCTTCTTATTGACCTTGTGAAAAAGAGAATTTTGCAATATTGTATGTTTTACTTATCACTGTCACCTATAGTCTTAATAGGTCATCAGAATTTAATTTTTTATTCATCCTTTTTCTTGTAAGAGTGAATGACTATTTACATGACAATTTTGAAAAAAAATTAACCAATCAATGAAATAATAAATAGGGTAAAAAACCCCCACCAAAACAGCAACGCTTTCATGGTTTTTTGTTTTAACTGGAACACTTATAAATAAGCATGCTACTGTACCCTTCTGTGTTAGAGGGTACAGCAGAGGCCCTTCATCCTTTGAATCAAGGCTTAATTCTTGTATAATTCTTCAGCAAGGGCTGCCTGAAGGATGGTACACTGAGATAATACTGATGAGATTGTGCCCTACTACTACTACTACTACTTTGGACTTTCGGAG
>VWZZ01005682.1:1660-29969 GCA_013399095.1 Psophia crepitans
GCTTCCGCCCTCACTTCCCTTAAAGGGGCCGCGCCCGGAGGGAACCGGGTATAACGGGGGGTGGGGTGGGCAGCGATCCGGTGCACGGCGAAGCGCGGGGCCCCGGGAGAAGGCGCCGGGTTGGGAGCCGCAGGGCTGGGTCCGTCCCAGCGGGTGGCACTATGAAACCGCTCCTTGCCCCAGCCCGAGGGCCCCGGCCCCGGGCGAAGGCAGTGGCCTCCACCGTTCAGCGGTGGTCCTTCACCTTCCGCTGCCCTTCCCGGCCCGGGCTGCGAGGGAAGGGCCGCAGCGAGGACAGAGGTCCCGGGCCTGTCCCGTGGCCGCAGCGGCTGTTCCCCCACCAGGTCCCACAGTGAGCACTGCACCGCCTCCAGCAGCCCCGAGGCCACCCTGCGCCCTTGGGTTCGGCCCTGCCAGCAGCTGCCACGGCCCACGCTACCCTGGAAGAGCCAGTTCTGCGCAGAAAGGTGCCGTCTCCAAAACCTTTTATCCCAGAAGAGCCGAAAGGCGGCAGAGCAGCCAGGGCCTGGGGTCTCCTCCCATTCCCCGTGCCCCGAAGCGGCTCGGTTCTGCAGGACACCCAACCTGCGGGAGGGAGGGGAGGCAGCCGCTCGGCCCCTGCCAACAGGCCGGGGGAGCAGCTCCCGGGCTGGCAGGGAAGCGCCGCGCACGCTCGGCGCTAGTGGACGTATGCGAGGAAGAAGGAGCCGAGAGGAGTCACAGCGAGTGGGACCGGTACGATCCAAACACAACCGTGAATAGAAAAATCCTCTGAACTGTTCAAAGTCCTTCTGGGAGCGACCCAGTGGCCACCAGTGCCCGGGGTACAGCCCAGCGCATCCTGAATTTCAAGCCGTGCTGAGCAACACCACAGCTGCTCCTGCAGCTCCTGGCAGCGCTCCCAACGAGCTGAGGCCTATTAAGGGTGATTAACGAGACCAGGGAGGACTGCCAAGCATGGCTGCAGACCCAGCAGCACCCTGGGAGAAGGTTCCTGGGGTAAGATTCAGTCTGGACACAGCCTCACGTAGGAAGGACGGACAACACGTAGTACATCGCGTCCTGCTGGGCCAAGCCTTGCCTCGGCGCCAGTGACCTGACGTGGTGCTCATTTATTGCGCGAGGCCAGTTAGTTTCCCACGGGCTCAACCCCGTGTTTGAATGAGCCAAACACCAAAGGGGTTTTCTACAAGGCCCAGGTCAAACAGTTACGGACACCAAACAAGACGCTCGTCAATCCGCGTCCCGCCCATCTGATGCCACTCTCGGCACTGCAGGGAAAACCTGCGGAGGGGGTGCAGAGGATCAGGAAGGCAGGAGCCCCGAGTAAATGCTAGCACAGCACGTCCCCAGCAAGACTACCTCCCCGTTTCAGAATCGGGGAGAGAGACGAGGGGCTGTGCCGGAGGTGCACAAACCCACGAGACCCGCGCTGGTGAGAAGGCATTTCGGAGCCTCGAGGGCAGATGGAGAGCAGCGCTCGAGGTCGCTGCCATCAACATGCGAATGACCCAACACCCACAGACCCGTGTCAAATCCAACAGCGCCCCAGCCTCCAGTGGAAACCCGACGGCGCCACCCCAGAGCCTTCACCAGCGTGGCTGGTTCTCTGCCGAAGAGGGCAGGGCACGAAGAACTGCTGACTTAATTCCACTGCTAGTGGTGTAACAGCCACTGAGGCACAGCGTAAGCCTGTATACTGGTGTTGAGACAGGATTTTCAAGGCTGCCAATTGATTTCTCATGAAAACACAAATTCACAAGAAACTTTTTTTGTCAAAAGAAAAAAAAATAATAATGGAGACAGGCTTGTGTTTCTAATCCAAATGTACTTCTCTTTATTCAAACCAGGGGTAATCACTGGTTAGTGCAAAATGCACCTAAACCTTTTGCCTGAGGGAAATCTACATCTTAACAAGGCCTCCGTTAACCCCTAATGAAATCCACAGAGGATTTGGAAAGCGTTTGAAGCACAGATCTAACGCTGCGCTTCGTAAGTGACTCTGTGCGTCAACAAGTCTGCACCTGCCTTGTTACCAGTTCTATACCATCAGGTAACAAAAGCAAAATACACTCAGTAGATTTCTCTTAACTCCCAGAGTTTCTGAACCATCCGCCCCACCACTAATGTCAGGAGTAAGGGGGCTGCAGCTCACCCTCACTTCCAACAGTGCTAACGGAAACCCTGTTTTAAATTAAAAAATAAGCCAGCATACATAGTAGAAAATTTCTCTTAAAAATTTCACAATCTGTAAATGTATATATTTTTTTCTTTTAAACATAAAAGTTTACAATATACGGTAAAACAAAGGCTCAGGAAAAATAATTTCAAAAAAAAGAAACCTGAAGTTTTGAATTAAAGCTGAAGACATTTTTAAAACCCTGTAAGTTTGAACCAGTGACATTTTCTTTATTTGTGCTGATGGGTTAGAGAAAGGAAAATATTTAAAAACTGCAGTCCAAACACCCACAGCTTTGCCTTCAGAAGCCATCTTCCCCCACCCCTCCCAAAAAAAAAAAAAAAATGCTGTTAGGTTTTTCTTCCATCAAGTATGTGATTGTCACAAGTTCAGAAGTCTGGGATTCCTGGGTTCAGCTGGTACCAGACATCCCTGTGTGGACAGAATTCCCTGATTGCCAGCCCACGCTAGCGCCTGTAGGGGTGAAATCCTTGCACGTTATGGTTCTGTCCTCGTCCAAAACCACTTCCTCCTGCCGGTGGGCCACTTGATGGTTGCACCGAGGGGCCTCCGTAGGGAGGGGGTTGCTGGCTGGGATCAGAGAAACCTTGTCCAAAACCACTCAAGTCTTGTCCATACCCTGGGGAGAAGGGGAAAAAGGCAGCAGAGTAAGCGTCCAGCATTGGCCGCACACGGAACAGGCGCAAATTCAAAACCTGATGCCGCTCCCTCCCGCCATGCACGGCCTCACAACACACACCTCCATCTAACACGTTAAGATAAGCAGCTTCAGGTCCTTGCAATTATTTACCTTCCATACAGAAGAAAGAGGCAAGAAGCAGAACTGAAGAGGTACGCAGAAACGGCAGTGTTCACTTCTGAGGCACTCCCCAGGCTGGCAGGTACACTAGCGCATTACGGCTGTTCAGAGGCTGGAAGCGGCTTGCAGGTTTGCTGTCAGCTCACTCTGAATATTTTTGGTTTGGGTTGGGCTTTTTATTGCCCAAAAAACTAGTACTGTCAGGTTCAGCAGAGATGGAGATGCACAAGGAAGTTGTTCCTGAAGTCTCACAGCTGTTCTACCGCAGCACCTCAGACCGACTGCGCAGAGTGATTGACTCTGGCTTCGCACAGCTTCACCATTTTCCCTGGACAGTCAAAAACCTCCTTCGCTGAGAAGACACACCATCTTCGACTCCCTTTCAAAAACCAGAGTACTGCTGCCCAAATATTTAACTCATCAGCCTCTCTTTCAAGGAACGCTCAATTCAAAAAACGTAAATTGAAACAAGAGGGGGTAAAGTTGGCAAAGCAGAGCCCAGGAGGTTGCGACTACCGCACCCATTATATCCTTCCTAAAGGAACCCTCGGTCCCAAGTTGCCCTTAGCACTAACAGCCTTCCCCAAACACTCGCTGCACGGGCAGGCTGAAGTCTATCTGTTGCAAGCTCAAAAAACAAAGCTCCATCTCAAAACCTGACACCCTGCTGCTGCTGCAGATGGCGGCGAGCACTTTAGCCTGGCAGTCAGTAAGGAAATGTAAAGCCCTTCTCCCACGTCCCCTACACCACCAACTGCGTCCGGGTTCAGTTAGTTTTAAGCCTGAACGGACACGGGGTCTCAACTAGCTGCAAGTTCACATTGAACTTGTTCTTCCTCAGGCTGAGGAACTGAACTCTTCTCCTCTCCTGCCACACTCAACAAGGCTGCGACCACCACTCTGAACGGGACCCGTGCCACAGACCAGACTGAGAATAGGTTTGGAGTAAGCAGAATTTGGGGACAGGGAGAAAGGGTGAAGATTAAAGACTTACTGGAATTCTCGCTGCCAGTATGAAAGACAACTAGATGTAAATGAAGAACCCTGAGAGTTGAGAAATTCAATAAAAGTTCCTGTAATTAAATACGACTCTTAATCATAATAGTGGCATCAGCGCAAGCCTCTGCTATGAAGGATGGTATTAAGACTCCTAATTACGAAGTACATTTCTGCAGTTCTGCTTCTCTCTATGCAGGCTTAAAGCAGGTTTAACTCTCATAATCCAAAACAAAGTCTCTTAGCATGTCTTCAGTATTTCAATTTCAAGCTCTGCCTGTCTCTCAGGACTTACTACCACTAATGAGCCTTAAAACACATCTATCGCAGGCTTCTAGTAGCTCAAAATGCTAATCCAGTCAGTTTTTTCAGACAGAGATAAGCAGGCAAGCAAGAATAAAATTTGATTGTTTGCCAAGGGGTGAGGCTCAGAGTGGGGGGAAAAAAAAAAATCAAGTTCTTCTCACTGTACCCTGCAGCACTAAGTGGAGGAAACCACAGTTCTCAGTTTGTTTATCACAAAGGAAACCTACAGCATAAACCTGAACGGCCAGACATTTAAGTACGTATTTGTCTGCCCCCTGCAGCTCTCTGTTCACACCAGCACCTCCCAGTGAAACAGACAGGTCACCGGCCGCTTCAGAGGGCTCTGCTCCAAGGGAGCTGTGCCGACCGGGATGGTTTTACCCTCTTGCTTTAAGAACCTGAGCTCAGCTCGATTACGCAGGATAAAGCCTCGCCAATGCAGCAGCTTGGGAAGCTAACAGCAGCGTCATTCATACCTCCGTCGTGAGTCTTCATTTCAGCCAGCTAATGAACACAAAGAACTGTACCGCCCTTACTCACAAAAGTCAACATTTGAGCCGCATTGTTCCCCCCCCACCCTCTCAAGAGAGACCCTGCAAGAAACACAAGTTAATTTCCCAAACGCAGATATATCAAGAGCATTGGTTGTAAATAGGCACCACCTACCTAGGCTTCTCACTGCTCAGCCTGACCATAAGAGTGTAAACAAAGTATTGGCGCGTAGCCTGAAGGGTCTTGAGAATAGGCACCCAGCCCTAGTAAGAAATGAGGAGACCAGGGTGACGAACCCCAAGAGAGCCCTGTACAGAGATAATTTTTCAGGGTGAGGGAGACACACCCATGTTAGTGTTTATTTTACTAGTGTTTACATTCATCCTAGCTGTCAACATAGCAGCATTTAAGATGCTGTCAAGCCGGGACAAATCTTAAATTGCCATAATGATTAGATAACTCAGTGCTTCTTTAAAGCCCATCAGCTTTATGCATTTAGGTAGATACATGCAGATCAGCTAGACTGCCTATTGTACAATAACGCTGCTAGCTAATTTGTGATCACCTGAAGTGCTGAAGCCCTTTTAAAAAGTTTACATTATTTTTACACATAGCTTTACGAACAGGTGGATGATTCTGCGGTACTGTAGCACATTAAACACCTCAAGCCCTGCTAGCGCTTGTACTCGTAACAGCTTTCAGGCTACAAAAGCACTCCTGAGGCAAGAGACTAACTGCAGCTATGGTTTAAACAACTAACCCTAGCGTTCTTCCTCAAAAGGCAGTACTGCGCACCTCTTCCTGCCTCCCTTCCTCCCTACCCAGCGCTCTTAAGAGACCTGAAATATTTCACTGGCAAAGGGGCTTCCTAGAATATACAAGAAGCAAGTGCTGTACACACCAAATCCCCCCTCCTCCCCAGTTTTTCACAGTGTTGGAAACAGATTCTTCCTAAACTTCCAACACATCCCAAATACTGGCTCCTCGCTGAATAAAAATGATTGTGCACAGATATATATTTTATTTAGTAGGGTCCAACCACCTTCAAAAAGAGTCTGCGAAGAGACAAGTTCTGGCAAGACAAGAAAAACTTCCTCTTGAGTCACAAGGGCACAGCTATCTATGAAAGCAACTGTGTTCATAACAAACACATTGAAAAACATTTCAAATTCAGCAACATGAGATCACATCCTTGCTTTATAAACACATCTGAAAGGCTAATCTTCCTTCAGAGCCTGTTTTACATTTTTGGAACATCTAATAGTATCTATTTAAATAGCTTTATGAAACGTTCCTTTCCTAACAGCTTCTGCAGCACTTCAAGTGAAGCAGGCAGGCACTAACACACATGGAGAACTTGTCCAGGTGGGGAACAGTTAATCCGTGGACCTACTCCACACAAAAAGTTCACTTCAGAAGTAAAAAATGACCAAATTACGCTCCCTTAAAAAAAAAAAAAGCGCAGTATGCCACAAAGAGCTCTTTGGAGAACACTGCTCAAATAGGGCTGCATGGAGGAGCAGAATGAGAATTCCCTCTCTGCTTCCACAGGGAGGAGCAGAAATTTTACACAAGCGCCTGTCTAGCAATTTTTTTTTTTTCCTGTAGTACTGGCTGGCTGGCCTAAAACTTGTTACATCAATGTCTTCTATCAGCTACGTGAAACAGTTATCCATACAGCACAATTAAGCATGACACACTTCTGACAGAACTGTAACTTGAGGCAGACAGGAAAGGAATGGGTGGGGGGAAAGGCACACAGCTGAGGTTCTTACACCCTGTACTGCCTGTCTCTGGATGCTGTTCTCGCTCTTCAAGCCTAGTCTCCAATCTGATCAAAGTCAGTCACACAAAAAAGTGGACTACAAGCTCCATGAAGCTATTGGAGAAAAAAAAGTTTTAACTACAGATTCAGGGAGAGTGCAAATCAGTGACTTATCTTACCAGTGCACAAGCCTCTGAAGACTATTTCACAACACAGAAGCAACATTTTAGAGTTGATTAAGAAAATACCCTCTGGCTAGAATACCGCATGACTTAAGGATCACTTGAGAGCTGGTGGCTGGCATTCCCATCCTGGAGAGAAGTGCCTTCAGCGTGAGCAAGCTCCTTCTGAACACTGACTTCCTACCCAAATGTAAAAGAAAAGCAGGAAGGGGAGAAAGATCAAGCCGAGTTTATTTTATATGCAGTTACTTACCAAACTGACTATAGGGGAATTCTGGCTGAGCAGTTGGGGGTTTGCTCATGTCCTGAGTTGCCTGAGATGGTGGTGGTGGTGGTGGAAAAGCTAGTGGTGTTGCCCCTGGAGTGGCAGGTGGAGGGGGTACTCCAGGTGGGGCAAACTGGTCAGGTGGAGGAGGTGGAGCACCGTAACCAAAACCTGCAAGAGGAGGGAAGTACAGAACACGTGAAGAGACACTGGTAAACACCACCCTGACTTCTTGCTTGGCTTTAGAGCATGACACAACTTTTTAGAAATACTTGTAAGTCTATCAAAACCAAAGTGTTTGTTACCTACAGCTGGTCTCACAGTAATTCACTCCCACATGCTGGCAACACTGTGGCTAGAAGACCCCAACAACATACCTCCTAACGTGAAAAATCTCACCCCAAGGCAAGACTGCAGCCACATCAGCAAGTGGCAAAGAGAAAGTGATAAAGCAGAACTAGGGATCAGACTCCGTGCACTCACACGTGCACGTGAGAGTCATGAAGAAGATGCCATAGCACTCAAGATCTTAGGAGGGGAAAAAAAAATAAAATAACCTAACAAATGGCTTCTTCACAGCAGAATGAGCGACTTGAGACAACTGGGTAGTATTTTCTGCCTTCTTCTTTAAACCTGGTTTGTGACTAGACTTTTCAAAAGGAGACCTGAGGGGGTAGGTGCTAAAATCCTATTTACATGTCCAATGCCAGCTGTGGCCTTAATTCCTTAAGCTTCTCTGAAAATCCCAGCCTGTGTCTAGCTCAGGTCACCACCATGCAGTAATCTCTAACTTTTCCCTCGGATGTCGTAATAGGGGTAAAAACAATAAATCTAAATTTGTTTAGTGACACAGACTTCAACTAGAGAATATAAATGATTACTGCACCCAAGAAAAAAGCAACCCAACTCACTGACAAAAATACTTAATTAATTATAGCTCAGAAGATACAATCGCGGCAAAACATCTAAGGGTAGATGAAACATAGGGAAAAAATATCCAAGCCCAGAGAAAGATGAGCAAAGGCTGAAAACCAAATTTGGAGTACTCCCGTAGGTCACTTACTAAATGGTGGAGGGGTGCCATAGCCCTGTGGAAATCCTTGTGGAGGCGGGAATCCTCCAGGAGGTGTAGAGACTATGTATGAGGTAAATGGTGGTGGTGGTGGAGGAGCTCCTCTTCCTGGAGGAGGTGGTCCATATCCACCTAGAAAAGTAAAAGAAACCAAGAATTAAAGCAGCTTAATAACGAGAAGTTGCCGCTTAAGTCAGCGTCCTCTAGATGGGGTTAAGCTGTTTGATAGATTTCAGACGCAGTCTCAGCCTTCCATGAATTCTTACTTTGGGAAATATTTGTCCTCCAAGTATCCCTACTGTAAATAATTGTAGTTTAGACTGTAATTCCTTGATAACAAATTAGTGTGGTTGGCAACAGCAGGGTGCACGTCAGCCCCCGTTACTGATTTGTTAAAAATCCACAATCTTCTCCTTCGTTCTTTCAAGACAAATTCAATCAAGCTTTTAAATGTAGGTTGAATACCACAGAAATCCACAAATCACTGTGAACTCTTAAAGAAGCTGCACCCCCAGCTCAGTAGGATCTTCCTTTTAAAACTGGTCCCATATAACGTACTTACCAATTGCCTGTCCAGCTGGCACCCACATCCCTGAAACACAACAAAAAGGCAATTTATACACGCATTGAAGCTGTATACTATGAAACAGGAATGATTTAGAAGATCTTGCTTTGAGCTCTGGAACAGACTGGGTATCCTCCCAGTGTCCCTCACAGATCTCTTTTTATGGTCCAAGAAATACTCTTGGGCTACTTCTGAATACATAACTCTGACATTCAGCAAATAACACATAGAAGAGACAGCAGTCCCCAAACTCAAATCAGATCATAGGACCTGCGAGCGTACCAAGTGCAGGAAACTATACCAGTGTAAGGAACAAAACCACTGAGAATCACAGCAGACTACACATCCCAGGCACTTTTAATATACTACCAGTTTATCCTGGTTATTTCTGAAGGTTCTGAACCATAAAAACATCATCATCTGCATTCGTTGCAGCATTAAGATTGAACGATAAATGCATTTATGTTTTACATTAATCTTTCCAATACATCAGATATCATTTTCTCTACAAATAACCACATTGAAAATAATCTAGTTTCTCAATTTGCACAGTTGCAGATTAGCACATCTGTGCCGAATGTCAAAGCCTCAGCTGCAGCTTTCAAGTTAATAAGCACCATGGGGAAACAGGCAATCCCTCCACTGAGGTATCATCTATTGTAGCAATAGATGAAGCAGTGACACTCCCTTTAGCCCCCCCAGGTGAAAAATTTCTCATATATCAGAGCCAGCAAGTTCTGTTCTGTCAAACGCAACTCAATTATACCGCTGTATTTCTCCGTGAGTTATCAAAACTGTCTTTGGATGAACTCGGCGTATTTATCCCGTCTTCAAAATCTTGTGGGGGTTATAGCCATCAAACCCAAAACACACGGCTGCTCCTTTCAGCCCTGAAGGGTTCAAGCTAAATCAAGAAAATTATATGCAGCAAGTGCTCCCCTGCACCACCACCAGCCCCATAGCTGCTTGTTATTTTTCCAGGCTGCATTAAGCAATAAAACCCAAAGACAAGGCCATCTGTTTTTCTCTCATCCCTTTCAAATTTTACTTATAACCTCCTCTGAAACCGCCTCATCCTTGAAAACCCATATTTCAACAAAATTTTTCATTAGGGTCTCGCGCAGGCCACAATCCCACGGCTGGAGTCACGACTTGAGCCACTGAGCTCAAACCATGTCGATTCTATTTGGGGAAAGGCTGAACCAAACAGAAGAGGTGAGGCACCGCCTGGGACACAGGCTAGACTCAGCGCAACCCACTGACTTCTGCCCTATGAAGCACAGGTTTTTGGGAAAGGAAGCAAAGGAACGATCTGTCCAGATGTGGGAAGGACTGATGTGTGGAGTTTTTGTTCAGTTATCCATAATCCAGCACAGTCACAGCACTGATAAACCTGGGAACACCGTCGTTTGCCAGCACAACGACGTTACTGGTGAGCTGTAAAGGCAAGATGCTTGGGACAGGGACTCCGAGACAACCAAAGCAGTACCTTGAGGGCCGTATCCTTGCTGCCAGGTCGGAGGGGGCTGCCCTGCCCAGCCGTTGGCAGCACTCGGCATGATCCTGCTTCCCCACTGACTGGCGCCGGGAGGCCCTGGAGTTTGGCTTTTGCTATCGCGAGGTTCTGCGCGTTTCACCTCCACCTAAACAAACAGAGTCCCCATTCAGGAGAGATGGTGTAGGTTTATCTACCCCCCTTCCCTTCACACACACCCTTAATTACACTTAAGACTACACTTAGCATCTTATGACTTATGTCTAAATACTTAATTATTAAACTTAAGGCCAGTAATTTAAAATGTTTCTCAGGTACAATATATATGATGGTAAGACATTACAAGTCCTACTGTCGAGGTATTTCAAGTAAAACACATCCTACAAATCACTTATGTTTCATCATAGTACAGTATTCATTGGCTTTAATCTTAAAACAGCAGTACCCTCTTACAACGGCTCTTCACTTAAAAAAAGACCCAGCATAATCTTTTAAATTATTTATATATTAATTTAACACTGAAGGCAGGAGTTACAAAGATGACATTTGCCGTAAATAAAGAACTTTGAGTAAAGAGTACGCTCTGAAAAAGGGTACTAATGCTTTAACCATTCCAACATGTTTGGGGTTCATTTGAAAGTTACAGTTTAAACCCACCCCATCTAACTACAATTTCAGCTCTGCTCATACCTGAGAAACACACATTTGTTTGTTTGGTTTTTTGTTTGTTTGTTTTTAAACTTAGATTTTATTTAAATGTCTAATGGAAGATAAGGACTTACCTTCCCCAGGCTAACGCTTAAAGAATCTCAATTAACTCAAACAATGTCAGAGGGAATGGATGTGATAAGAGAATCTTACATTACATCTAACAAAAAAGTAAACAAACATGCAAGTAATAAAAATGGACAGTTGAGTCAATAAGAAGCAAATCTTCATACTGTGTTAAGTCAGTGACAAAAGCCCTCCTGTTTTTAAAATTAGTAAGCCACAGTGCTTAACTTATTTTATTCAAAGATAAAATGTCCTAGTGTTCCAAGCCATCGAATAAGTGCATTTGACCTACTTAAAATAAGCTGCACATTCAATATAAACCTCACAAAAAAAAAATCCAGTTTCTGATTTAATGAAACACTCTCAGCACTCATGCATGCTGAATTAAAGTCTTTTTTATTTTATGATTAATTTTAATGGGTGCCAGAGTACAAAGAAAATAAATCTCAATCATCAATGGGCCTGAGTAGTATGGAAAATAAAGTATTCAGAATTCTTCCTGCCATGTCTTAAAAACCATTCATGTCAGAGAACAAACAGGAAACAGGCACAAGGCAAGGACAAAGCCCCCCGCCCCCACCCCACTGCAGATGCCCCAAGGACATTAGACATGACAGTAACCAAATCTCTGTCAGCTGAAGGCCCTTCCAGAGAGGAACCAAGGGAATTTTTCAAAGGACTCAAATTAATGAGTCTTAACACATTTGCCTTGGGGGAATTCAGTTATTGCTTACAAAAGCAGAATCCTTCTTGCAATTTTAATTTTTTTTCCCTTTCAACAACATATGGATTCATTTCAGCAATACCTTTTTAATTACCAAAAAGAAAGAGATACCATTTTTAAAGTAGGCATTATTAGTCAATGAAGAGAGCAGAGTATCTGGAGTTCATTAATCTACATGGAAGAATCCCATTAATTTTTCAGTGCACGTTTGGAAGCGCTGAACTGCCAAATCGAGGACTGAAAAATCCCCGTGCGATATCCTTAGCACCGAGGTTAAAATTATACACCTGCCCAAAGCCTGGTTTACACCAAGAAATGAGGTGACTCCGCGGCTCCTAGCTGAAACAAAACCTGCATATTTCTGCTTTTTATGTCACTGAAAGGGAAAAAAAGGGGAGAGCAAAAATAGATCATTTCGGTATCGAGATTGTTTGGGAAACAATGGAGAACTCTGCATTCGCACTGATGTATTCTGAAAACCGGCAGCGTAAGAGGTGACATTTTGAAGGCTCACACAGGGTTCTCCGCACTCTCCCAGAACCATTTCAGCAGACGTACTATCCTTTGTTCCTATTTATATCCAGCAGGCTGCTTTGCGATATGACCTCTCATTTAAGTGGTTCATCTAAGTTTAAGGCAATTCCAAGGAAAGGTCTGGGGACGTACGTAGGATATAGATAATTCATACACATACCAATGTAAATCTACCGCTGTCAGTGCATCTGCTCACAAATGGGAGTGCTCAAGTGCTCACAGGAGGAAAATACTAGTAATCAAGAACATACACTAATGTTCGTGATTACACAAGCACATTTCTTAATTTGCTTCATTTCCATTATTAGGAAATCAGCCTGCCCCTCAACCCCAAAACAAGTTCACAGAAATAAAAAACATTACACACTGCGTAATTAACCAAAACTCCACTGATCTGCATGAATAAATCCCCTGCTAGCTAAATAAATGCTTGTGAAATATCAGCACATAAAAGACAATGGAAAAAATCATACAACACAGTAATTTATGGAAAGTGACAGCGTTCTTGTGTTTCCTTGAAATCTGGTCTCGCTAAGGTTAGTGGTTTTAACCCTTACTTGAAAAACTGTGGAAATACTGTAAAGCTGTACAGACTTTACCTCAATTTCCTTAATTTTTCTTTTAAGAAATTATTGTCTCTGTATAAAACTTGGGTGTCCTGCAACAATTTACTTTGCTTTTAGGTTTGTTTTTCCACAGGTACAAGCATGTTCCTTGCTGAGTAACATCAAAGCAAGCCTAAAAATTTCCTCCCTATCAAACACCCATCTGCTGACAACACAGTATGAAGATGAAACAACCAGAGGTCACTTAACTGCATTGTGGTTAAATACTATACAGAGTACGTGGTTTGTATCAAAGTTTCACAGTAAGTGACCCAATTTTTTAAAAAAACCAATCCTTCATGATGTTCTTTTTTTCCCTTTTTCTTTTTTAGTTGAAGGTTATATAAAGTAGATTGTCTCACACCACCTCAAAATTTGAGTATCAAATACACATCTGAAGGAGTGGTATCTTAAACCAAGCCTTGAACAACTCAGATTTCATTGGGATTCTGGTTTTCAAACGGCAGGAAACCAACTAACTTCTATCCTCGCACCTACGCAGCGCTCAAAACTAAGGTTGTCAGCGTCAACTCATCGCAACGTAAGCTACGCTCGGCCAGAGCAACCCCCCAGGTCTGTAAGCACAAGGCCTTAGCCAAAAACGGAACAGCCCGCAGCCCAAGTTCTCAGGCTTTCACGACCCATCTCTCTTCCATGGGCTAAGCCACCAGCTAACCGCCTTCCTTGCCTGTCCAAGCAAACTCAGAAGACTTCCTCCACCTTCGCGGATAAAGCCTTGAGTTTGCACACACTTGCTCTACCGCCTAACTGAATCGATAATTTTTATTCACCAACGAAATTGCTAGTTGCCCAAGACTTGGTTCTTTCTTAAGGTAAAATAAAACTACAACTACACACTTTTTTGCCCATGATGTCGTGAAAATGCATGTTGACAGCCTGGTCCACTGATTGTTCGTCCTCGAAAGTAATAAATCCAAAACCTAGCCAACGACGAAGAGTGAATCAAGGTAGCAGGGTGTTGTGACACAAAACAGGATGATGAACAGTATTAGGGGCGGACCAAGGGTTCAAGCAGGGGTTTCAGATAACCGAGACTTGTGTTAAATTTTCAAAAAAAGTCAATCTGAGAAAATTGCAATGGATATTTCCGGTAATTAGGCAATTAATGCCTCATCTTGGTTTCACACATGCAACTTACAAACTGAACTTGTTAACTATCTTTTAATTTGGTTGTATTCCTGACCCACCTACCAGGAAATGGAAAAAAAAAGTGCTAGTACAGTCATAAATACAACTGTGCCACATGATTAAAGACAGAAAACTTGTGGGACAGCAGATTAAAGTCAAGCAACTTTGCTGCTCCTATCTTTGATTCAGACTAGGTTCCCAAGGAAAACCTATTATGTCCCTGTTCCCCAAAGCTGCAAAGCAACTTCCTCCCATCCCTTATCCCGTCTTCCAATTAGGGAATATTTTCCGTGGAAAAGAAGAAAGTTGTCTTTGAAATGTAGCTGTTAAAGCATGAAAAATTTTACCACTCTATGGATGAATGAGAAGCTTCAGAAACTAACAACCTAGATCAGAGGTTCTCAAGTTTTCCACGCCTCAGAAAAAGAACATAATAGACATTACTCCTTCCAAACACAGCACCCCCTGGCAACCGAAGGAGTGTTGCTCACCTAGAACGCGATACTTGCCGTCACATCCCTTAATCTATTTAATTTCCTGCTGCTTTTCTCTTGGAAAAAAAATCTACTCAACGCTTCTCAGTCCCGCTTTTCCGCCCAAGACGTTGCTACTAACTGCCCCAGTTCCCCTTGTATCTGACCACAGCCCTTGGACGGTGGCAGCTCAGCTGAATCCAGCAGCTTTTTAAAGGCCACGGGGGAGCATCTGATGCCTGTAGAAGACGCTGGATCGGAGGCAAACCCCCAGGACCAAATCGCTTTTTGAGGTCACACTTTGAGAACCACTGCACTTAGGTTGTAGCTGCTGATACTGCCGAGAGAGTGGCAAAATCGTGGTTAATCTCACAGAACACGGAGGCTGGTTCATGCCATCAACCACTCATTGCTGGTGTAACAACCAAATCCCAGGAAAGGTAAGAACACATGCAGTACATAAACTGTGCCATTCTTTAGATTAGCTAAGGGTAGAGCAATAAAAATTAGAAAGAAAAACGAGGTGCGGCATCAAAAGCATATGGAACATGGATGCATTTCTGCTTTTCTGAAACCCAAGATTTCCCCCTTGGTTTGCATTTTGCTTTGCAGCTAGTGCTGACAGCAGCCATATATTGCTCTAAAGCGTTAAACAGAAATACAGTATCTATAACAGTTAGTGTCTCTCTAAGCTTATCCAACTGGGTTGGGTAAGCCCAAAGAGGCCTATTGTAGAGAAAGTTTATATATAAAAAAATACACAAAGATACAGGCCAAAATAGATTCCAGCAGGTCAAATTCTGCTGTCAGCAACAAGAGCAAAAGACATCACTAAAATAAACTTAAAATAAAAAGGAAAAAACTTAGCATTTCCCACACACAAGAGACTGGCAGTATAAACGAAGTTTTGTTGACCTGTGATGAAAGCAGCCTCAAAATTGAGAGCAGCATTTCATCACAATATATTTGTCTGAGGTTAAATAAAAATCTAAGTATTAGAGCCAAAAGAAAAGTATTTGTATTTAAATCACACATTCAGTATTACTGCCTTTATCCTGAAAGACATGGGAAAGAGAAATGATGGATACCATCTACATATGAAGGTTGCTCGTTTAACTTGATTCCAAGACGACTGAAGGAGGGGAACTGACTGTGGTACGGGGATGGGGCTTGGAGGGAGAGAAGGAAGGAGAATAAGAGGTCATTGAGGGAGCCAAGTAAAGAAGAATAATAAGAAAAAATTATTTAAAAGGGTCAAACACCATAAGGTAAGGAACAGTGAAGGAATCAGAGTACAAGGCACAGGAAAATTCCAAACTCATGAAATTCTAAATACAGTATAAGTGATGAAGTCTATCACCCAGTAGCTTTATTTTCTGAAGGACACGGCTTTATTGAAGACTAGAGAAACTAATTGCATTTAGCAGGAATCCAAGTGGACTACTGAACAGAGCAGTGATGCTGGTCTGCAGCCAAGCGGAGGAAGAGAACAGACACAGCAAGAACCTGTAAATTACTTCACAGTTGTTGGTTTAGCCAAGAATAGAAAGCACGAGAAGCAGAGACTGCAACAAAGCTGCTGTTTCTTTTAAGACATAACGATGCTGGCTGCGCTTATACTTGGGACTCTGAAAAGAATTTTGATGAAAGCACTGCTTGCAGGAGAGCTAGCAGAAGTAGATAGGGACTGCAAGTAAGTGAAGACAACTTGGGTACTTGGAAGACACACAGCCGGCTCCTCAAGGGCATCACTGTAGCTCTGACACTAACCGAGAATCCAGTTCCCGGTGTTCTTGTGAGAAGTTGAAGGTAGATGAATGCTACAGGGATTAGTAACGGGGATAATTCTTCCCCCCTCTTACCAGCAAACTACTAAAATGACACACGGTAAGGGATCTGTTCAAAATGCAAGGATGGTAAAGTTAATGGAAGGTGGCAAAATTCAGAATGGTATCTGGAGAAGGTGGCAGTAAATTGGCCTTCTACATTGTACAGATATATAGTCATTTAGGTATTGCATTACATCGCGTTAAAAGTACAAGTGTATAGACTGAGTAGCGCTCTATGCAACAGAATACAGATCAGAAAGAGAAGGCAAGAGAAAATGTGGTCTGGGATGCGTGACCAGGAGTACCAAACACAAACTACGAGGAGCTTTTCCAAGCACACTGCCAGGGACTAACAAGGCCATTTTCGGAGATGACAGTAAGTTACCACACTACATAAAAGAATTAACAGAACAAAAATGAAAGCCAGAGCAACAGGATTCAAGAACACTGTTTAAGAAGTCAGCAGAATTAAAGAAGAAAGTGTGCTGCAGTACATCTGTGCCCTGGATGGAGACAGGTCGGTTTTCAGACCTGCGCACATCGGTCACTTCTGCTTTAAGCGACCACCCAGTAAGTGGACCCAAACCCGTCTTCTTCTGTATAGCTTTAAGCAGAGAAGCCATTCATTGAGGCCAGGATTAATCCAGACCAGGCATGATGCTTTAGTACCTTTTGCTCAGAGGTTGCAAGGCTGGGATTAAATATTACAAAGATACAGATTACAATGATACAATAATTACTGAAATATTTCAGAAATTCAGCCACAAATTATATTCAGATGCCCGTACTTTTGTCTCCACTGCCTCCTCTATTTAAAAATCAAGATGCTCTAGAGCATTTAAATAGATGAATTTACGTTCTGCTTAAATCAAAGGTGTCTGTTGAAAGAAGATTAAGATAGCTAAAGCAAGAAAACAAAAAAACAAATATATTGAAACTTCGTTTACACTCCAATAAAAGACAAAGCCCGTCCCTCCTCTGACTGTGGAACTGGCCTGTACCTCTGTGAAAAATTATCACCTAGAGAGAAGAAATCTAAAGAGATATCGTTAATCACAGTCAAACAATTCACAGAAAGAAAAGAGGAAAAAAAAAAAAGAACTTACTTAACATTACCATACTTTACTATGAAACACTTAAATATGTCACTAAGGATGTATGTCTAAATTAAAAATAAAACTAAGACTTAACAGCTTAATAAATATGAAGTGAAGAATATATTTCTTATGAGTCAGAAGAGAAATGAAAGTTCAGATGGCAAACTATTCTCTAGCATGTAGAACATGCTACAAGGTGGTCAGTGCAACTAAGCTTCGCGTATTTAAAATATTGCCTCTTAATTGTCAAACAGATGACAGATGCAATGGAAGGTGGATGACATGAAACTTGCTTCATATTTTGACCAAAGGTTACCAACTTTATTAAATGGTCTAGTGAAACTTCGAGTTTGTTTTTTTTTTTAAATTAAAAAAGCATTCTGGCATAGAGGAATTATAAGTCCCAATCAGAATATATATGTATTTTTCAGAATTATCTTGTGTATTTTGATAAGGGTTTTTTCTTTAATTTTAAGTGAAGCCATTTAACCAAAACAAAAAGCATATAATGGATGGGTTCTGCCCTAGTCTCATGTTCAGAAGTACTCTGAACTGGAGTATCCCCCCCATGCAATTACAGACATCGACATACCTTTCATGTGGAACAGAAGGAAAGTCTGCTCTTCCCTCCCCCCTGCCCCCCCTCCAATAGTACCTTAAGCCACAGGAGTGGCTCGAGAATCAAATTTCATTCAACTAAAAAACTAGCAAAAAAACCATAAATGAACATGAAACATCTGACTTTAAATGCACAGATACCAACTAAAGCTGTAGATGAAGAGTCTAGACTTGAAGTGATATTTGCCCAGTGAATTATTCTTTTCCTGAGGCAACATAGAAAAAAAAATTCTACCTTTTCTGATGGTGTGAAATAGTTTGCCATCTGACTATAGGAGAGTATGAAGAAATTTCAAGGACAAACTAGATCAGCCTTTACCTCGGGGCCTCTGTTTCTCTGCGTCATAGATCATTACAACTTCAGTGACCTGGAAGAGAGAAGGGAAATTCTACTAACTGTGCTACCAGGGGAGCGTTATAAACAGTTACTACAGGCTGGTTTCCTGCACTCTGTCCACAAAGCACAATTAAATGCTCGATGTAGCCATCAATAGCAGGCTGTCCTAGCACACTGCAAACAAACTGGGAATATTGCTCTTCATGGGAGTTTAAGAAAAGCCCGAGTTCATCTGTTCTGAAAAGCTGCTGCATTGTGGCTTTTTAAGGTCTCATCACACTTAAGATTTTAATCTAGCATTAAGGTCGCTACACTGTTTATACCCACACTATAGACTATTAAAAAAAACCCTAAAGGTTTCTGATTTTAAATATACTATTCATCAGTGTAGCTTCTCAAAAGATTACTTCTTCCATTTTTAAACATTTTCACTCTCAACATGTTTAACTCCAACCACATTAAAGAATTTGCACGGCTTCTCTGAATTACTTACGTGAGTATAAGTGTGGCACAGAGTACCAGTTATAAATTGATTCTTTAAATAGCATTACAAAACCCCCCTAAGCTACAGATGATCAGTATTGGTGTGATTTTAACTTTAAAAAAAGAAAGAAAATAAATGGAAAACACAAGCTGTTCGAGGCCTTTGAGATTTTTTTCAGCACAAGCACCACTGTGAGCTACAATTTAAACACAACCAGAGATGTAACATTCACGTCAAAGGCAGTATTAATGCCTCTAAACTTCTCAGATGCAGAAAAATGGTCACAAACCATGCGTGATCTCATGGAATCACATCCTCACCTTCAAGTCAGTATTAGGATTTTTTTTTTTCTAGAATCCCCCAATTAGCTTAACATCTGAGGCAAATTTACCTCTTACAGCTAGAAAACCCTGCTTTTCAAGGTATTACACCATATACACTCACTTGACTATATCTTACTGGATGCTACCCGCTGAGATCTACCCCCATTTGGGGATTATGTCATGTCACAGTGCCAGATCTGCTCTTGTTTAGATCCCCATCTTCACATCAGTTTTATTTATTGCTTATTTACCAAGCAATTAGCAGGCCTAAAAATCAGTGCCTGCTTTTGTCTCTTCACTCTGCGGCCACAAAACATATTTAAGAGCCTCTACGTCTCCAAAGATAACTTGTTAAGAACACTACACAGACTCCCCAATTTCTATACTATTGTTAAAGTTCTACTACTTACTTTTAAAGGCACTTACACTTAATGGCTGTTGCCTTCTATATTTGGTGGAACATAACCCTGTATCTCCCAAGCCATCCAGAGGTCAGAATGGGAAAGCCAAAAGTCTGTGAGGAAGAGCCTTTAGAAATTACGCTCCACAGCCGTGGAACATGCTCCCCCATTTCTATTTACAAGTCTATTGCAGCCTTTCAAACTAAAGAAACAGTTGTTAGCCATTGCCTTTTATGCTTATTTTTAAATTATCTTAATCAAATTCTAAATACAGTACTGTTGATAAACTTAGCCACTTGAGATCTTAGAGAAGGTGATTTAAAAAATATCAAGAGAACACACTAAATGCCACTCAAAGATGGCAAGTTCACATCCGCTGGCATAGTGTTCAATTTGTCAGGCAATCTAGAAGTTTCTCAAACTAGTTCACAGCTAAGTTTAGTAGCTTAGTTCAGCAGTTTATCATCTTAAAGGGGCAACAGCAGTTGGGGTAAGTGGGAAATTAAAACTAACTAGGAAAAAAAAATCTGAAGATAGTCATTATAAACTGCAGACAGGTGCATAACGTGAGTAGTAGTTTGTCTCTAGAATGGAGGTTCTAGGGACAGGAGAACTCAGTTGATTCCAGATGACAACTTAAAAGCAGCTACTGTTACTCAAATAATGGCAGACTGTAAAATTTAACCTATCTATATATGTAGTCAGAGATGAGATCTTAGACATAAGCTCCCTGAAGTACTCGCTGTTCCCAAAAAAATTCAACAAAAAAAAAATTTAAATCGCCAAGCTGTAAGTTATCAATTGAAAAGAGAAATAATTGTTCTTAAACCAACTCAACTCGTGAGTTTTTTGCAAGAAGGGAACAGAATAATGCATCACATAGACTTAAACAAGAGGAGACATAAGCAGCAAAATAAGTTACATATCAGAGCAATAGATTTTGACAAACAGCAAGATACATTTCAAGATGATGAACGTTTACTACAGTTTATCACAAAATGCTTCAATATGTCCCTACAGCAGTTTGTCTAAATTAACCCAAAATTTGACAGCTTGACGAAATCTAAGAAAAGGCAGTGGGGTGGGAAAGCATCTTGCAACCGACTGATAACTGCCATCATGCTGAATGACTCACCACTCCGAATTTCTTGAAGTATTCCCTGAGCTCTGTCTCGCCACAGTTATGAGGAATCCCACCGACAAAAATTTTATTTGATTTATTGTTATCGCTCCTGGATCCTTTCTGCTAAATCATGGAGGAAAAAAAAAAATCAGTCAGAAAGACAATAAAAGTTGGCTGCTTCTATCATTTTACACTTAAACATGAACAATGGTCTCTTGCAGATTGAGGGGGAGTCACCTCCAGGCCTGAAGTCTCCTAGTCATTAAAGTCAAGTGACTGCATGTTCAGAGCTCCGAAGTTTAATATTCACAGTTATAACCCAGTCTCTGTTTTTCAGAAGATCAGAAAATTAGGGACTGTGCCCTGAGGCCATTTACTTACTCATTTTATAACGAAATCATATTAACCTGCAGGGTGTGGAGTAGGCTGGAAAAGAGCATCAGTCCTGCAAGTGTGCTACCACACGCTTGTTTCAAGATTTGAAGAACTCAACTAAAAGCATCACTAAGCACCTAAGAAAATACCACACCCACAAACCAAGTCTGAAGCAAACAAAATGTTTGTTAATACTGTATTGTACTTGGAGTCTTACCATGAAAATCTAAGTAGAAGGCATTTTTCAGACATAAAATTCACACTCAAGGCCTGCATACTGACTCCTGATTTTAAAACTTGGATATAATCCAAGTGAATTCAATTAACTGCTAGAAGGTAAGCCCGAACTTGGAAAACGGGCAGGATACACCAAGGATCTTTCCTTACCCATCCTTCCTTTGGTCGTGTCCTTTCTGGTTGCATCCCCCTAGGTGTACATGGCTTTGGATCAATCTGGAAGAAGTTCCACTTTGGTCAGATCTCAGTGCGCAGAATATTGTTTTAAAAGTTACGTTTACGGCAGCTGAACACAGCAGCTCCTCAGATCAAAGCTATCGTCAACGCGTCACTTCTACAACGTGACACAAATCATGTAGTTAAATAACTAAAACGGACAACCAGGTAACCTTTACACTGTCCAGTCTGCAAAGAAGCCGCCAGAATTTAAAACCAAACTTTGAAGTAAGCTGGAGCAGAAAAAAACACCCAAAACACAAAAGCAACTTACATTTCGGCCATCTAACGTATGAGGTCTGCTGGCCAGTACTGTTCCCACACAGTTGGGATCTTTAAATTTGACAAATCCAAATCCTCGAGACTGGTTTGTTGTTTTGTCTTTCATTATTACACAGTCTACAACTTCTCCATACTGGGAGAAGTAGCTACGAAGAGTTTCTGTTTTTAAAAAAAAAAAAAAGCATATATTAAACAGAAACAGATATTAACATTACAAGGCTGTGTTCAAAATTGTGAGACAAAAGCTAAGGCTCAACAAGTTCTAACTCATCTTTTGAAAATTATTACATTTTACCTCCTCCAAACAAATGGTATATACTTATAGACATAAAGAAAACACTGCTTTATCCTCACTTATACAGAAGTAGCAAAGCAATGACAAAAAATTGCCATCATCCAAGTTGACAAAAACCTCAGTACCAAACACTGATACAAAATACAAAACCAGAAGTGATTAAGGTATTTTTGAACTCTCCCTACAGAAAATTGTATTCATTAACAGAAGAGAGTAACAGAATCCCATTCAAATCTTCCTAGCACAGTACCGCCTGTTAAAAAGCGATGTATCTGTACATTGTTTCACTGCTCACAAAGGCCTGGCTCAACGACTGTAGAATACATAGCTTACCTTGTGTTGTACTCCAGTCCAAGCCACCCACAAACAGTTTTCTGCAAATGAAGCACAAAACAGTTTTAGGGTGCTACACGACAGATGCTTCATCTTATTTAACAGAGAAGCCAGCTATTCCGAATGGGTCTGGCGGTACCGAGGCCTCCAAACACACTACAACGCCCGTTCTTCACTAGAATTCGCTATTCTTTGTGACAACTACCTTCTGTTTCATGAAGGTTCACATAAAACACGAGCATCTGTTTTGTGTGCCACAAGCATGAACTGAGAGTGCAAGCTTATTACAGGAATACTTCTTATTCTTTTACGCAAAGAAAAGACAAAAACATCAGAGAAGTCCAAGTTCCCCCAAACTACTTATTTCCGGGTATTTGAGAAGGCGGCGTTGCTTTGAGAAATCATTACAACAGCCAGAAGGGAAAAAAAGCAACATAGGACATCATACTACGTACATTTACCTGCTCTTTTGGGGGCAGAAAGGAGTTCCAGCACGAAACACTTGACAGCTCAGAAAAAACATGTACAAAACATTACCGAAATTATTTAAGAGTGATCCAAGAACACTGTTATAAAGTCATTCTACCTGATTAACCTCCCCCCAACATCAAAATGGGATGTTTGGATTCATGTCAAGGACTAGATCAGTGGCTCTAAGTTACTTACGCAACTTCTAGCAACAGGAGAAAACAGCTGCAGGGTCCATGCAGTTCCAATTTAAGGACGAAAACAAAATCCAAAACTTCTGAGAAGCAAACTGACAGACAACCAGACATCCTAGTTTAAATACCCAAGTCCATTCCATCAACTGCTTTAATCCCAAGTTAAGGGCCAAGAGGTGTGTGCAGTCTTGCATTAGACCTCCAAAACCAAGTTCGAAGAACAGCTGGGCTCTCCTACATCCATTTGCCACCTAACCCTGAACGTTTCACCAGAAAGATAACTGACAACTGAAATAAGTTTCAAAAATTATTCTGCAAAAGTACACTAGCAACACAACTGCTGCAGCCCTTTGTAACAGGTACTGTACCACAAACAACAGCAGGCTCTGAAGTTTACGCACCAAGTGTTACTATTTCCTGCATTTAGAGGTATCACCACATGAAAAATAATGCCAGCCGTTGAAGTTATTTAATACCAACCTACAAATACTGAACAGTGTAAGCGCATCTGCCCTGGGATGATGTGGTCAACTTTCACATCCCAGAAGGTTGAAGCCCAATGGGAATGGCAGCAAAAAAACAGACTCCATGGGAAGGAATGCTGAACTAGATGCAACGGCTGGATTCGCGCATCACCTGAAATTTCTATGCTTGTTTTCTAGCTGCAGAATTGGGTAAAACAGAAAGCATATTTTTTTCCATCCTCAGATCAAAAAAGCTGTGTTCTCAAAGTACCATCATGGTAAAGAAAGAGTCCTTAAACTGCTGATTAAAACAAACAAAAACCTTCATCCATTCCTTTAATGTGTAAAACAAACAAAAACCTTCATCCATTCCTTTAATGTGGTACTCCCTCACTCACCTAGAAAGATCAGTTCGAAACACTTTTGTCTACCATTATCTTCTAGCTAAATGAAAGCAAAAGTTGAACTACCAAGTTCAAGCCTAAGGTAGAAGGCAAACTTGTGAGGCAAGTGCTAAATAACAGAGTAGCACTAATTCAGCAATTAGTTGTGAAACCATTTTACTACCTAGTTTAGAGATATCTCCAAACAGATGAGAAAGTCATGGCTGAAACCCAAACCAAACTCCACAGTTAAAGCTCAAGACAAATATGAATCAACTCATCATCTGAAACGAGCATCCAAATCTGTACCATTTCGTGTTGGAGCATGCAGAAGCACTTGTGTAAGCGCACAAAGAGGAGATGCCGGACTGCCTACTTTGCAACTCTTTATCAACTTCAGGGTGTGACAAAACTTCCATGCAAAGTAATTCACTCCGTAATTAAAGGTTAGTTCAAAGCCACCTCAACACTTGGTTCTTTTCAGTAAGAAGCACCAACTCAAAAGCTCTTCTGTTAATAGTTTCATGGGTCTGCACAGAGAGTTTATCTTTGGAGGATGCCCTCTATTTCTCTTACCAGTCCTCAAAGAGAGGAACCATGTTCTGCTTTGTCTTCTACTCACCCTCTGATATATCCGAGTACAGCTGCAACTGAGCTGAGGTTGGGAACTAGCGTACCTTCACTTACATGGGGAAAAGTGAAGTTCTAACAAAAAAAAATAAAAAATAAACTTCCTCTCACCTGCTTTTTCAGGAGCAGCTAACTGCAGTCAGAAATCGGCCACCCCAGTCAGAGAGCTGCGGGTGCCCAAGGAGCGTCAGGGAAGTGAAAGCCTTGCAACTGGAAGGTGCTGCATAGCAGGGCAGCTTGCAGACGAAACCAGGCGTCCCTTTTCACTTTGATTCATTTCTCTGTGCTACAGCGTCATGTCATGACCCTTATGCAACAGCCAACAGTGACTAAACCACTGCCCTGAGAGTGCAGGAATACTACACATGAAAATAAGGGTGACTAAATTCAGTATTACATGGTAACTACAAGTTTTGTTCCATCGAGGCAAGTTTTATTTCTAAGTCACTAGTTGAGAGGTGAGAAAAGTCTTCTTACAAAAAAAAAAAACCAACCCAACAAACAAACCCAACAAACCAACTGTTAGGCACAGATCAGGCACAGATCAAAGTAGCATCTTAAGCAGGCGAGAAAACAACCACACTGATAATATGCAAAGAAAGTATAGTCTTCAGTGTTGCAGAAGACACGGGCTGCATCTGCTCCTGCATTACCATAATGCATCTGGTAATAGCACAAGCAGGACATTCCATCCATTATCAACCCTTGCTGAAAGCAGGCCTGGTTTCTACTTGCACGTTTCAGGACGACAAAATTTTTCTCAAGGATAGGAAAACTCCCACCTCCATCTACTGGCAAAAAGCTTGCTGGTAGCATCAGCTCAAAGAGCTTATTCAACACCAGCCAGTTTCCAGTAACAGGTCATTTTCTGGTAACAGCCAAACTTCACCCAACAGTCGTCACCACACGCAGACTCCCTGGTAGCGTCAACTGTCCCTTTACAGAGCTTCCTCTCCACATACAGGACACACGCACAAACCCGTGTGCTCTTTTCTTGTGCCATTTTCTCAGAGAAAGTAAGTTCTAGAAGGAAATAACGATTTCCTGATAGCAAAGAAAAAAAAAATTACCTATCTAATGCTATATTCAGATTAAGCTTTGATGTAGACCATGACTTTGTGTTACCTACATTTTGGGATTGTTGGGGTTTTTTTTGTTGTTGTGGGGTTTTTTTGTTTGTTTGTTTAACTACATTTGACAGCTTGGTATATAAGATCAATCTAACAACATCAGCTGCATTCTGACAGAACATCAAGCTGTCTGCAGGGAAGGAGGACTCCCCGCAGCTAATGGTCACTGAAACCTTCCAATTCCATTATTAATTATTTGTAGTCACCCCACATACATTTAAACAAACAGAAAAGCAGGGTTGCCTAAGGTCAGCCACAGCAGCTGTATGTAAATACATGGCTTCTGTCTACATGCACGCTGCAGAATGCCAAAAGCCAGGACTACCCGGGCCTTTGACTCTTCCCTGGGTTTGTTTGAACACACCAAACAAATCCAAGAGTTAACTAATCCCTACCTAACACAAAGGTCTGGACATGTTATCATACAAGACAGCTGTCAGATGCGAGACTTGTACAAAACAGCGGTAGGTGAGCGTTCGGTTTCTATCACCAGCCCATTCTTAAGATCTTACGCACGTGGTCCCCGGATTCCTGCAACACTTTTTCCGTTCTAACACACACTTTTGGGGCTGGCAGTTAATAAAACGATGCTGTCGGTCTGAGCCTGCTGACATCACTGTCCTCATCCCTATTTACACCACGTTGAAAACTGCATGCCTCCATAAAGCTACATCTCTACAGACTGTAGTGCCAGAAGGATGCTGCAGTCCACCCCCAGCGGAACATAAAGCAGGTCCCCAGCACGAGCCTGATGCGAACACGAACCACCAGTCCTTTCCTTCCCACCATGAACGGTATGACAGCTTGCGCCGTACAGGAAAGACACCGACAGAGACGGTGCACCTGAAGCAGCAGCAGTGTTCCTCGCAAGTGCTCGGTTCTGGGGCGGAAAGCAGAACGACAACTCTTCAGAAGTTACAGGACACACAGTAAGTTTTAACCAAGTTTCATGAACTCGCGTGTTCTGCTTTGACTATTTCCTGACAAAATTTTAATTGCCAATTTATTCTTTTCTGCCATAAACGTATCTGTCACTGAAACAGCTGATCCCAGAATTGGTAAGAAATCACACACAGGTATTTTAAAAGCGCTGAAACTCAATAAAAAGCACAAACTCTTCGCCTACTTAAAATAATCTGGCAGTTCAATAACATCTATCATTTCTCTTAGCACAGTCCCAATGAGCTGCATCCTGCAGGACAAGAGGATCTCAAGAGCAGCCCCTATTTTCATTCAAAATAGTCCCAAGCACTAATTACAACGAATAATGCTCAAAAGGCCCCACCTACTCTACCAACAGGGCTGCAAGGCCTACAGCCTTCATAAGTGTTATTTGTTCTTAAAATCTCTGTCTAGAAGAGCAGCTAAATTCATAACTTCCTATTAAGACTTGCATCTCACAACAGCTTTCAAAATAGAACTTCCTTCGCACAACTATAGGCAGCTGACTAAAACTGCAGTCTGAGCACTTTTGCGGGAGGAGGAGGGGTAAAAAAAAAAAGAAAATTAACATCTCTGATTAAGATCCAATCCTATCAAATGTGATTACAACTCAGAAGGATCAAAATCTAAGCCGTCTGCAACTGGAAACAAGCACTGTGACAGTCGGGCTGTCCAGGATGAAAGCTGATGATACTTCACCGAGTAACTCGCAGCCTGCGCTCACCTACAGCTGCAGAGCAGCGGCACACAGCAGTCTGCTCAGCAGGTCTCTCGTAAAGCACCAGACAGTAATTAAGGCCCAAGAACAAATAAAAATAATTTCAGAGCAAAATCTACACATTTAAACACGCCTCATGCAATATGTGCTGTTCATAGCAACATGTTACATTCAAAACAGTTATCCTGCATCTTGTACTTTTAAGACTGTACAAATTAAGAATGTGCACAGTAAATAAGCAGCAGGAGACAGTGAGAACAGGAGACCGGCTCACGTCCGCTCTAGTTTCAAAAAAGGTGACCAGCTATGACGTGCATGTTCTGTGCCAAAAGTTGTAGTGAAAACTGAGCAGCCAACTGTATTTCTTTTTATTTTCTTTTTGCTATTTTCAGTTCTAACGTGCCAAGTCTACAAGCTCGTAACGTAAACGTTGCTATGCTCTAGAGTACAGCACTTCAGTAAGTAATACTAAGTATGAGAAGAACTAGACCTGTGATAATACAGAAGAACTAGAGGTATGCCAGGCTATCGGTGTGAAGAAGCCACAACATCTCTGGGCGGCCTCTGAAGGAAACCCAGCGTTTTTCTGACCGAAATTCGGCGTGCCCAAAAGGACAGCTAGCGGGAGGCAGCTGTCAGCGAAGGGAAGTTTGCAAGGGCAGCTACAGGCAGCGCAAGGACTCCTCTGCATCGCCGAGACGGGAAGAGAGGGTCGAGGGGAGGCTCCCGGCCGCCGCCTTTGTCCCGCCGTTCCCCCCGCGAAGAGCCAAGGTCTCAGCCGCACGGCCCGGCCGGCCCTCGGCCCCTCCGGCCAGAGGCGGGGAAGCCCTGATGAGTCACCGGAACAAACTCACCGGCGGGTTTCGTACCCCCTCCCCTCATCAGCAATGGGAAGGGGGGAGAACAAACCAACCGGCGTGTGTGTCCCCCCCCCCACGGCCGTGTCGGGGCTCCCGGGCGGGCGCGGGAAACGCCGCGGGTGACCTTGGGCCGCGCGCACCTGCCGCCGCAGCCCGGCGCGGGCCAGTCACGTG
>VWZZ01005682.1:38850-50186 GCA_013399095.1 Psophia crepitans
CCCCGGTCGGTGCTCGGCGCCCACCCCGGGCCGGCCCGGCCGCACCGGGGGGTCACGGGAGGGGGGGGAAAAAACGTTGTCACGCAGCCGAAATAGCTCAGTTGGGAGAGCGTTAGACTGAAGATCTAAAGGTCCCTGGTTCGATCCCGGGTTTCGGCAGCTCCTCCTTTTCCTGCCGAGCGGCGGCAAAACCTCCCGGTTCTCTCCGTTAACCCCAAAAACCAGCCCAGGGGCGCGCAGGGTTGCACAGCAGCCTCCCCAAATCGTGCTCCAAGTTGTTTTAATATCAGGCAGGGAGGGATATAACACCGCGGGTTGAAGGAGGAAGGCGCGTCGATTAAAACCAGACAGCCCTAACGCCAGCTCAGCAGGGATGGGTGTGCGAGTACCTGGTTTGAATAAAGCACAGGAACAGAAAACAGTAAGTTTTCTTTCTTGCACTCACCCCCACATTTAATAACGTGAAGCTGTGCGACTAAAATGTGATACTATGGTTTTATCTGATATACAAAACCAATTTTCGCCCGATACAAGACTTGGGTGGAAGAGCATCTGCCTGCGTGCACCAAAGGCCACAGCTTAAAACCAGCGCTTGAAATTAATCATGGAATCGTTTGATTGCAAAAGCCCTTTAAGATCATCATGTCCAACTACCAACCCACACCCCGAGCACTGCATCTCCACGTCTTCCAAGCACCTCCAGGGACGGCGACTCCACCACTTCCCTGGGCGCAGGGCTTGACAACCCTTTGGGGGAAGACATTTTTCCTAACATCCCATCTAAACCTCCCCTGGTGCAACGTGAGGCCGTTTCCTCTTGCCCCACACTGGCTCCCTCAGCCACTTCCCCACTCTGTTGTCCTGCCAGCTCTCAACCAGCACCCCCAGGTCCTTTTTGGCCAGGCAGCTGCCCGGTCGCTCTTCCCCAAACCCGTTAGCGCTGCATGGGGTTGTTGCGACCCAAGAGCACATTCAAACGACAAGCCTTTGATGATTCACTTCATCCAGCTTTAATTAGAGACCAGATCATTCTGCACATCGCAAGGCTGAGCACCGTAAGTAACCTTTAACACCTGGCTCATCAGTTGAAAGTGATTTTTAATGATATGAACATCTTGGAGTGCTTCCACACAATGTACACTCTTCATTGTCCTCAGGCAGAAGATGACAGTTTGATTTTTAAAGGGAGAACTTGTCCATGTTGAATCAAACCAAGATAGTGTTAGTCAGAAAGCAGGAAAAAGAAGGATCGAGATGAAGGCAGGGCGATAGGGGAGCTCTGCGTCTGGGCAATGGTCTGACAGAGGATCCCAACAGCACTTTGGGAAGCATAATTAAGAAGCATACACACCCTGTTAGGTTTTAGCAGGGGGGAAGCTGAGGCCATGCCCATGGGAAGGCACCCACAGCAGCACCCGGGGCTGAGAACATCATCACAGCTCCCCATTAACTCTGTCGAGGCATGGTGACACTCCCCTCCCACCGAGGGAAACGTGTTATCCCGGCCCAGGGGTTTTCACGACACAAAGCCCAGTCCAGTTAAATCCCTCTTCTGTGGCTGGGTAGTTCTCAGTGTCCCTTCCATAGGGGAGTACGGATTCCAAATGCACCTTGAAACTCATTTATAGAGCCCAGAGTAATAAAAAACACGATTAAAATATATTCAGATCATCACTATAGCCAGATCTGTACGCCAGTTTAAATGTAGACTTCTTCATTTCAAATCATCTTGGCTTCTAGGGACAAGCAAGCACACGGCCTTTCCATCATAATATAGAAAAATACAAATCACTGGGCTTTTACCATTTGTCACCAATAGCACCGCGAGTCTGCCAAAGGCGACGGGGAACACACCCCACCTTGGGCAAAGCCCAGGGGAGGGAACCACGCACGATTACATTCGACGTTTACATCAGAGAGAAAGAGACAATTAAAAGGGTTCCTAAAACCATGGCCTCAAAACAATAAAACAGCACTCAAAATGGTTTCATTTTTACGTGGAAGAGCAAGTGGGTTTTGTGTTTTAGTTTTTTGTTAAAGCAAACGCTGGATTACTTTTCCACTGGATTTTACAGTTCCCTAACAATAGAAACAAAGCCGGTGTTACTCAGGTTGCATCACTAGGTACCAATTTTATTTCCTGCACTTTACAGATATGTAAAGCAGGAACAGTCGACGTGGTTGAAGCTTTCTCAGGTAGGAAACCTGCGGACATTCAGCAGCAGGACAGCCATCAGGTGAGACGTGGGCACGAAACTTCCCAGTACATTTCTCTGAGGACAGGAGCCCTTCATAGGCCAGATATGTGGCCAAAATAATTAAAAAAAAAAAAACAAACCACACCCCAAACTCTTAGTGTTAGATGAATTTCTGCAAAACACTTGCGGTCTTTGCAAGTTCCACAATAAGGGCACCGAATGGGTGAGGACTGAGGCGTTCCAACACGGTCTGCATCGTCTTTTAGAGGCAGCGCAGCGTGACCAAGGGAAGCAGCGCACAGCTCCGCTCCGCTGAATCGAGAGTGGGGACTGAACATACAGCTGTACCCGACAGCAGTACAGCACTATAGTGACTACACCTTTTCAAAATATACATATGGGTTGTAAAGAGTCAAAATTACACATTTTATACAAATAACGACTTCTGCATTATACACACTCGGTGCCCGAATAACTTGGAGAAGTTTGTACCACTGTTCAGGCGCTGTCTGCAGATGCTGGTTTGGTCTTACACTTCTTCTTTTCGAGAATTTCTTCGTCGAATATTTCTCTCTCCCTGAAACGAGATACATTGAAGTTCTGCAGCGAAAATCAGCTTCAAATATTCAAGAGTTTGCGGTGTGTTACAGTAGCTCAGCAAGAACGGTTAATCATTGCGTTACTCGGACAACGAGAAAGCTGGGCCCACAGAAGGGAGGATCTAGAACTGTCCTGCCCTTATAGTCAACACTTTCCTGTACAAACAGCAAACTAGTAAGAAAAATTCAGAGAATATTGAAAGTTAAAAGATACCTTTTGCTCACAGATGGTCCTTTTATGTACTTCTCTTCTGCCTTCTTGTAATCGATGTCGTCCACAGCAGAAATCGCGTAAATGATGGCCTATGAAAGCATTTAGTTCATTTCTACTCGTGAAACAAAAGCTAAATTACAATCACTGATTTGAAACTGTGTCAGCAGATGAGCGCATCTTTGGAACAAGTTGCCTCAATCACTCAAGAAACTTGGAGGAAACTGCTTGTTCTGTATGTTGAAGTTCTTAAATAAATACTACAAACCTGTCCTTTATCATTCCCAAAGTAAAAACCAGAAACAAACCCAGAATCCAAAGCTTTGAAGAGCTTCAGAACTAATCAAAAAGCACCAGGAAGCAGTCACCCTGCCTTTGAAAACACCGCTCTACCTGGAGCCTCTCCATCCTGCGCTAAGGACTTAAAAACAAAAAATCAGCATTCAGAACTGCGCTGGTTCACCCGTAACCCCGTCAGCCCGCTAACGCCACCACCCGCAGCGCCCGCACGAGCACAGATCCATTCATCCTGCTGCTCGGTTTCTTGCTTTTCCCCAAGATGTAACGTACACGTATTTGTTCCCTGTCAGCAGCCCCCAAACACGGCGAAGGGCCTCCTGCGCCGATTTTAATATCCTTCACCCAAGACACACACAGAAACTGGGCAGTTTCATGCTTAAGGTGGGCACCCGGCCCAACCACCACCCAGCTCCCAGGGAAGGCTCCGCAAGCCGTTACACTCGAATCACAGGACACTAGTGTCATTTCCTTACTACAGCACTCCCTTTTCTCAGGGTTTTATGTTTACTTACTTCAGGCAAAAGGACATCCGAAATAAATTTTATTTCATCTCCACTTATTTGATGCGGATTCTTCGTGTCTATCTCACGATACACTTCCTTCAAGTAGTTCACGACAAGGTCTAGTTGTTCCTCATCCTCTAAATAGGTTTCAACGCAGGTCACGTACTGACTGGAATTCAGGAATTTCTTCAGCCACCGCGATTGTTTTCTGCTTTTCAGGATAGCCAGAAGATGCTCCTCAGCCCCCTTCATCTTCACTATAAACTCCACAATCTTTTTATTCGCGTTATCTCTAGCGGCTCTCGTTCTGTCAGGAAGAAGTTTCCTGGAGGGCTTCTGAGGCGAAGTTTCTGATGAAGACTCTTCAGCATCTTCCTGTGCCATGTTTGGAAAGGTCATTCGGACTAAACCTTGATAGCCCTCCTTCCTAACTGGGTAGCCTGAAAGAAAAGCCACAGTTGCTCGTACTTAAATATACAAAACAAGGGGCTCTCTCACAGAGATAGAGACAAATATAAAATAAAGGACTTTCTTGGCAAGAGAGAAGATTTTCTTCCTCCTCTACCAAAGAGGGTAAAAACCCACCACCAATGGAATCTTAATTTTGCCTTAAAAGAAGATTAGGGAGTTGAAACTCTGACAGGAGCTCGGAAACAAACTCTCTACAATGTGAGGCAACCAGTTACCCGACTGTCTGTAACAATCGGTATTTAACCTGTGTGGTGGAACCGAAAAACCTCAGAGTGCAACAATGGCATGTAGTAATTTCAAAGGCACCCCCACCCCGGGTCTGGTGCCTCACTCAGCACAGGTGAGTAAACTTAGAGCTACACTGACCTACCAAGAGAAGAATACAAAAGACTTACTGATATCAGCAGCAAAATATTCCAGGAAGGATCCCGTAAAAGAATGACAACCTAGAAAGCCCAGAACAGGGTTATTCATCAGTTCAATTAAGCCGATGAAACAAAGTGGACAGTTTTGGTGTTACCTTTTTTCTGATGTATATTGGAACGGATGACATCATCCAATTCACTGCTTACCTACTCTAATGCGATAGTCAGAAATCAGTCGAATACACCACTCAATTTCTTGGCGATAATCTTCTTTGGCTCGTTCCTGCAAAACAAGAGCCATTTACAGTCCCACAAAGAGCGACCAAGGAAGCTTTTAGGCCTAGGACACTAACCACGTAACAAAGGCAGCTAACGATAACGAATCAAAGTTTACTTCAGTCCTCTGCATTTCCTGAAATTCAATTTCTGCCATCTCTGCTCACGCAGCATGAGGCAGGAAACCCACAAGTCCTGAGCGACTGCCTGCCTTCCGCACACACGCGTATTCTTCGCGACAGCCTCACTCAAATGGCAAAAGGCAGCAGGGGATCCCATTCCCGTATTATTACTCTCCATTTTGTGGAGCGCAAATGACATTTAATTACTTTGCTGAATGGAGTGAGAGAGAACAGAACAGTGAACAAACCCCGACCAGCCAGCTGCACCACGCTCTGTATACAGCGTTATTATACAAGCACAACACGTGTATACACTTGCAGTTGCACGTTACTGTAGTACTTACTATGAGGTCCTGCTTTTCTTCACAATCAAAGTGCTTCAGATTCTTCAGAGATACTGAGAAACTTGATGAAACAAAGAAACACAGTTAGGGAAAGAGGCGGTTGAGCTGCACCTCCATTTACTGCAATTCTACATCTCCCTGAAAAGGTTTGCTAAGGAACTCAGGAACGCAGGTTTTACTAGTTCTGGTTTTCATAATAAGCTAAAAACCATGGCATCTTTTAACAAATGAGAAGGATCTGGCTTTCAAACAAAAGGCAGGCCTGTGCATCCAGAAAGTTTGGGCACTGCATGTAAAAAAAACAGCAGCTGAATCCCCAGCCCTTCTTTTATTTTATTCCTCACTTAGGTGTCGGCTGTTCACACAAATGCCAGCGCGTCTCAACCGGCCGCGTGGTGAAGCACGCCGCCCACACCTGCAGACCCTCACCTTACTCAGTCCCTCCCCCTGCGATCAAGCTTTGTTTTAACCAAGAGCCTGAATTTCCCCCTAAAAGAGGGGAAAAAGAGTACAGCACGCTGCCCAGATCGTGAATCCACGACATTTACCCTTTTTTCTTGTCATCTGTATTCCCCTCTATGAACAGCACACAAGCCTTTCTGTGTTTCCACTTCACATTTTTCACCTGTCGAAAGGATAGAGGCTCATTAGCACCCCAAAACCCTACACCCGTAACATTTCCAATCCATTTACGTAGCGCACCCCACACTTAAAGGAAGTTACACGAATGTGAAAAATGAAGTTTAAAGTGGCAAGAATAGCAAGTTACCCCGACGGAGCAGTTTTGTTAGCGCACAAGGACCTATCCTCTTTCTTTTGTTAGTTGGGTACAACGAGCTTAAGTCACAACACAAGCTATAAAGGCTCAGTAGCAATCCTCTGCTCCAATATAAACATGTGAATCAACCACGTTTATTTTTTTTCTTTTTTTTTTTTTTAATGAGTTTTTGTCAAAGGTAAATTTACTTCTCTTATCTTTGGGAAGGTCTTTACCATTTCCAGCCGTACACAAGGCAAGAAAGGCAAAAGACACTCAAGAACTTGGGAAGCTGCTCCTTATCAGACCCCTTGCAATGGCACTCTAAGAAGGCAGCGAGCTGTTCTTACCACTGCTGGCCAATAAGGGTACCTTCGCAATTTGCACCAGACCAAAATCCCTTCTTCAATTGATTGTGGTTCTATGATGAAAAATAAAGTCATTTTTCTTTTTTTTTTTAAAAAAAAAAAAAAAAAAAAAAAAAAAAGAAGAGACAAGACAGTTAGCTCGCCCTCTCTTACCAGCCTCCTTTCAGGTCTCACCTCAATGCTTTTTTACAGGTTTCAACTAAGCTGACAGGGTATTTCCCCCCCTACCCCCCAAAATGCAGCACGTAACTCAAACTTCAATGCTAGGCCCTTGCACAGTTTCACAATCACTTGCATTTCATTCTGTTCCCAAAAGGCTTTCTGGGGCATCCAAGAGCTGCATTCTACTCCCAGCTCAAAGGAAGCCGGATTCACTCTCTAGAAAGGTTAGGTTTCATTACCAGGGCTCGTCAGCAAACTAGAAGCACGCATACCCTAAAAGGGCGCACCAGTCTTGGGGGAAGAAGTCTCATACAGGTAGACCAATGTCTCACCTTGATGTGATAAAATACTAGGAAGCTCTTCATCCTCCTCCTCTTCATCTACCAGAGCTGAGAGGCGAGAGAGACTCTCTGAGGAAACTATCTTTGAAGACAGGTCAGACGATTCCAGTCCTGCCAACAGCAGCGAGTACCAGTGGTCAGAAGCATGGAACAGTGATTAAAAAAAGGTATCAGCTTCAGACCCAGTGAAACACGCAGCTGCGTCAGAGAGCCCACAGCAGCGCGAGTCACCGCAACGTGAGGGTCTGCCATGCCATACACAATTCTCTGCCTAGGTAAAGGCCTGATAATCTGAATAAAAGACGAAAGAGAGAAAGGAACAAGAGTAGGCTGGTTTTGGGACTCTGTACCAGCCCACTCCTTTACATAACCCATTAGAGCAAGTCCAGAGGAGCCCACGGAGATGATGCGAGGGCTGGAGCCCCTCTGCTCTGGAGACAGGCTGAGAGAGCTGGGGATGTTCAGCCTGGAGAAGAGAAGGCTCCAGGATGACCTCATTGCAGCCTTTTGATACTTAAAGGGGTCTTATAAAACGGATGGAGCGGAACTCGTTACTGGGGTAGATAATGACAGGCCAAGGAGAACGGCCTGAAGCTGCAGGAGGGGAGCTGGAGCTGAGCTGGGAGGCAGCAATCCTTCCCTGGGAGGGTGCTGAGGCCCTGGCACAGGGTGCCCCGAGAAGCTGTGGCTGCCCCTGGCTCCCTGGCAGTGCCCAAGGCCAGGTTGGATGGGGCTTTGGGCACCCTGGGCTGGTGGGGGGTGTCCCTGCCCATGGCAGAGGGTGGGAACCAGATGATCTGGGAGGTCCCTTCCAACTCCAACCATTTTATGACTCAACATAATTTCACCTTAATGGTGACCCACGCCCTAACTATATGTCAGTGAAGAAAAACAACTTACATGTGAAATTAGCAAGTCAGGGAGTAAAGAGTAAGAATCACTGCTAAATACAGTTTCCCAAGGCAAAACTTCAAACACCTCCAGAGGACCTAAGCGCCACACCAGTTTTTAGCTGGTATCAAAGCAACTGCATTTTGCGCTTCTCCCAAACTTACAGTAAAATTAAAACCAGCAGTTTAAGAACCTCACTCACAAAACCAGTGCCACATCCCAAGAATGAGTAACAGCGCTCGACAGTCACATGGGATGAAGTTTTCCCGCCCCCAAACGATATGCCCACCTTCATCTTCCTCAAAGTCGGGCAGCTGAAACTGCTTTACTTTATTCATAACCACGTGTGAAGTATTCTTATCTTCCCCCTCTTCATGCTGAGAGGGGAAGTTGTCATCTTCAGACACCCCACACGAGGATCCAGGGCAATTCCCACGCTTCCCCTCTCTGCGCGAGGGCACTCCTGCACTGCTCTCTCGGTCTGGCTTTTGTCTACCATCCAATTGCTTCGCTACACTTTGGCTCTCACTACTGATGCTTTTTTCCAAGTCATCCGAGGCACTTTTACAGGAGGAATCCAGCAACGTCCTTCTCGGTTGACCCCTGGCGTTCGCCCTTCTGACAGGCTTGCAGGGGACAGAGGGAGAAGACCCTTCGGCAGCAAGGGGCTGTGCTTCATCCTTGGAGACACCGTTCCTGCGCCACACAGGCGATCCTGCACCTCTGCAGTTTTTTCCTCCTTGCTTACTTTTTTTCTCCCTTGGCTTAAGGGAGGCTTTATTTCCTGTTTTGGACTCTTTCAGCAATCTGGGCTGGATTGTTTTCTGCCTTGGTAGGGATTTTGATTCTGGCGTTTTGCAGTTTTGACCGTGTGAGTTTGAAGTATCACTTGGGTCCCCAGTCCCACGTTTGGAAAGGTTTGTTCCACTTTCACGTGCTCCAGCGTTCTTCTCCAAAATCAAAGAACCTTTCCTGGTTTGGTTTTTTGTCTCTGTCTTCAGGCTGGGTTTGTTTTTTGGATCTCTTTTCCTCTTGGAAATCTCAGGCTCCAACTTTTCTTTAGAGCGGAAGAGCGATCGACAGCTGCGTAAGGGGGTAGAGGAGAGAGATCCTGCATTGTTCTCCTGGGATAACTGAGCACTTGGTCCTACTTCTGAAGGTGGTGCTTGTCTGGGTGAGGCATTTTGAGTCAAAACGTCCAGGGCAATTTTAAGAGAACGGCGGTATTTCAGTTCTTCCACAGCGTCACTCAAATTACTCCTTTGATCTGATGAAGAACAACACGCAATAACCTTTATTTGTATATGAGAAACAAGAAATTTTGTTTATAATGTAGCTTTTGTTTAAGGTGCAACTTCACACTTAAATCACTCATGATTAAGGCAAACAATAGAGACACACAAACATCCTTATTTTGACAGGAGGACACGCAGGTTTCTTCACTGTTCCTTCCAACGCACTACACGAGGCAAGAGCAAATATAGCTGCGATCATGTTTAGTCTATTTTCAAACTGTACGGATAGAAAGAAGGGAAAAGAAATACCCCCCCCTCAATAAATACAGAAGTGCAAAATGTAACTACTGTCCACCAGGCTGGGTTTCTGCCTATATTTTATATTCAGAATATATACGAGGCAGCACAAGTGTTTTGGCATCTCCTCACCTAAGTTAGAGGCGATGTTTTCTATACGTTCTTCCGTCAGTGGGACAGCATCTGCACAGTTCACTCTAATCCTGAAAATACAACAAAGCTGACAGGAAAAATCTCACAGCGTTAAACGCTACTAACAGCGCGACGCTGCACTCATCCGGCAACAAGCTCGCGATACTTTTTTCCCCCAGAAGCCGTACTCGTTAGCAGAAGTTAAGGGAAAAAAAACCCAGTGAAGAACGCCTGAGCGAACAGTCAGGACGTTGTTTACAGATATTCCACAGGACAACTACAGGGCCAGCTCTGCAATGGCAACGGGTTTGGGGTTAGCCATCTGATCCCTCTGCAAATGAATGATCTCATTTCACAGATACCTTCAGATAAAAGCACTACTTTAACATCTAAGAGCGCAAATATACACCAGTAACGAGGATACTTAACTGTTCTTTCAAGCCAAGTATTTCAACTTTCAGAGAAGTCTCCTTGGCATTAGTATTAACTGTTCTCCTGGCAGCTCCAGTTTTGCACAAAACCTACATTGAAGGGAAAAACATGCATTTAAAATCCTTACAAAGTCTGTTAGGCTTAAGGGCAGATCTGACATCAAAACATCTTTAAGAAGAACAGCACAGAGCGAACCAATATTCCACAGCATCTGGTCACATTATTAGGATCTCTACAGATCAGCTTTTTTAAAGATATATATGAGTTTACTGGTTGCTCTTCCTTATTACTCTGTTTCACCCATTTCTAAGTTATATCCACAACCCTTTCCTCACTCACACACCCGTGTTACCTCAGCTGGCCATAAACGCTTCTTCCACACACAGAGAACATACTCTTGATCTGTCATGGCTGCGTTTCACATAGAAAATGAAAATTCCAGCGTGCTCTGCAGAAAAGGGGAATGTAAGAATTACCCAACACTTGGTCCATTTTGGTCCTTTTTTTAAGGAAATATAGGTGTCAAATTAAACATGTATTGCAGTTAAGTACCGTTTTACCTTTGAGATCGCTGGACTAGTATTACCTTACACAAGTTCTCCAAAACTAATTAACTCTAATAGAATCATCATAGAACGGTTTGGGTTGGAAGCGACCTCAAAGCCCACCTGGTTCCAATCCCCCTGCCAGGGGCAGGGACACCCCCCACCAGCCCAGGCTGCCCAAAGCCCCATCCAACCTGGCCTTGGGCACTGCCAGGGAGCCAGGGGCAGCCACAGCTTCTCGGGGCACCCTGTGCCAGGGCCTCAGCACCCTCCCAGGGAAGGACTGCTGCCTCCCAGCTCAGCTCCAGCTCCCCTCCTGCAGCTTCAGGCCCTCCCCCTTGGCCTGGCCCCCCCTGCCCTGCAACCAGCCCCTCTCCAGCTTTCCTGGGGGCCCCCTGCGCAACACAAGGCCTTACTGAATGCGTAAGTCTAGATAAAACTATCATAAATAAACAGCAAAAGCTGCCGCAGGCCTACACATTCTGCAGCTCGCTGCTACCAAATCCCCAAAACCGAGGCCACCTGTCACAGCTGACAGACCACACCACGCCGTGCCAGCTTCCAGGTGTAGTTTATAACTATAACCTGAGCGAGCCACACACGGAGCGGTTCCTAAAGCCCTGGCAGGGTCAGCGAGCCACCCGTTCAGAAGAAAATCTCCCCGCACTCACACAGCCGAAGAGCCCGGGTTCCTCGGCACGCTGGGTCGCGGCCTTGCCCCTAAGGGAGAGGAGGAAGCGGAGGCAGCAGGTTACCGCCGCGCTGAGGGCCGGACCCCGCGGGCCGG